>CM052541.1:109907338-109924870 GCA_028533065.1 Trachops cirrhosus | reverse complement strand
CAAAAATCATGATTCATCAAAGAAAGAACCAATAAGCAGGACTTCACTAAAATTAAAAATTTCTTCTCTGTGAAAGATACTGTCAAGAGAATGAAAGACAAGTCATACTGGTAGAAAATGTTTACAAAGGCTCATCTAATAAAGGAGTAATCTAAACTATGCAAAGAATGATTAAAATGCAATAATAAGGGATGGGGGTAAAAGGCAAAAAACTGTACTTGAACAATTAAAAAAAATTCAATAATAAGAAACAACTTGATTTTAAAGTGAGCCATAGACCTTAACAGTCACCTTACCAAATAAGATATAAAGATGGTCAACAAGCATATACATAGATGTTGTATATCATACGTCATCAATAAATTTCAAATTAGCCCTTGCTTATATAGCTCAGTGGATTGAGTGTGGGCTGCGAACCAAGGGGTCACTGGTTTGATCCCCAGCCGGGGCACATGCCTGGATTGCAGGCCAGGTCCCCTGTGAGGGCCATGTGAGAGGCAACTATACATTGATTGATGTTTCTCTCCCTCTTTTTCTCCCTTCCTTCCCCTCTCTCTAAAAATAAATAATTTTTTTAAAAAAACTAAAAGAAGTTGTACCCACTTAAAAAACAATTAAAAAAAGAGAAACAAATTTCAAATTAAAATAACAATGAAATATCATTGCACATCTATTAGACTGGCCAGAATGTTGGCAAAACGTGGAACAACAGGAACTCTCATTTATTGCTGGTGGGAATGTAAAATGGAACAGCCACTTAGAAAACAGTTTGAGAAATCTAAGCATACTTTTAATAAACAATCCAGCAATCATACTCTTTGGTATTTACGAAAAAGATTTGGAAATGTGTGTCTATACCAAAGTCTGCACACCATTATTTACATCAGTTTTATTTATCATTACCAAAACCTGGAAGCAACCAAGATGTCCCTCAGTAAGTGATTGCATAAATAAATCTCCAGACTATAAATACTGTTCAGTGCTAAAAATAAACTATCAAGCCACAAGAAAACATGGAAGAAACTTAAATACAAACTGTTAAGTTAAAGAATAGTCTGTAAAGGCTACATACCATACAGCATTGTGGAAACTGCAAACTGGAAATGATAAAAGATCTCTGGTCACCAGAGATTGGCAGGGAGGGTGGGGGGATGAATAGTCAGAACACAAGTTTTTAGGACAGTGAAAATACTCTGTATGATACTGTAATGATGAACACGTCCTCATGCCATTTGTCCAAATCCATAGTAACACCAAGAGTAAACCTCAATGTAAATTATAGATTGATAATGGTATGTCAATGTAGATTCATCACTTTTAACAAATATACTACTCTGGTGGAGGATGCTAATGATGGGAAAGCTATGCATGTGTGGGAGCTGGGGTTGTAGGGGAAATCAATATATCCTTCACTCAATTTTGCTGTGAACCTAAAACTGCTCTAAAAATACGGTCTGCTCACACTAATGGTCAATATTTACTTAATTGCATTACTATTCTCAAATACTATTTACAATTTAAAAGAGAACTTCTGTCTTAACCTTCTTCTCTGCTGCCTAGTTCCCTCAGCTCAGCACATATTCCTACTGATACAATGTTATCATACCGGTAAGGCAGTTCTGGATTTGCCAGGTGGCTAACCTACTCCACATCCCTGTACTCTTAATTCTCATACATAACCCTAAAAGATAATAGGGAAATCACTGGGAATCATTTAAATTCTAGAGAGTAGATTATCTACAAATCTTGATTCTATGTCTGTAATAATTTTCTCTCCTTTTGTGTCCTCTCTTTGCTTTCCTCTGACCTAAATGGAAGTTGTGAGGTATAAGATATAATCAGGTTTGAAAACTACTGTGTGACTTTGACCTTGAACATAAATCTCATTCCCCCTCTGCTTCAAGAACAGTTTCCTCATCTGTAAAATAGGAATAATTGTGTCTACTTCACAGGATGCTTATGAGGACTAAATGAGATAATTCAGTTAAAGGTTAGAGCAAGACGTGGCACATAATTAGGACAGAGTTATTTGACCTGTTCTCTGTTCCTTTTCATCTCTTCCCTCATAAATATTTGACCAGTCATTAGATACCCCAAATAAGTATATATTAAAATATATTGCTGCTTTTCTAATTTTAAACCAACTTTCTTTATATAGACAACTTTCATTTGTCCCACCTAGCTAGTGCTTAGCTTGGTGCCCTTCAAATGAGATCATTTGTTTTCAACCCTTTCACTGTACCCCACTGTTACCTGTATCAATGCATCTCACCTCTTTTGAAGCTCTGAAGTTCTAAGACACCTCCAAGAAATCCACTTGGGATCAAACTCAAAGGGAAGGTTACAACACCTCAGGGAATTCTGCTTTAATTCAAGAAAACCACAGGGAGTGAAAGTGCATCTATTAATGGGTCCCACTGAGCTAGAGATGGTGTTCAAGATGGTTTTAGTTAAGGCCAGAGATGCTATCCTGACCCAACCCAGCTTTGAATCCACCAGAGCAAGTGATTTCCAGGCCTGCCTCACCCCTTCTTCTCTTACATACTTATTGTCGGTCCCACCTCTTCTGAATGTCCTGGGATCTCTCAAGGTCATTCTGGCCCTCAAAGAGCAGACAAGGCTATATAATTACAAAATGGCCACTAACTACTCAAACCAGTATGAGAAATAATTTGGAGACATTTTCTGTTGTCAGACCAGCCAGTCGCCAGGCAATCAGTACATTTCTCCTATGACAAAGCACCTCAGTCAGAAACATAGCTAAAGTAACTGCACCTACCGTTTTAATCCAGTTACTTCAGTCATTCAAGCAATCAAATTATCTCAGTTGTGGTGAAATCTGGTTGATGTTATAGCAATTAAGTCTTACACCCCCTTCCAAATCACTCACAGAAACTGGGACTCTGTATTTCCCTCAGTAGTTAAACTTTTCAAATCTAATTGTTTGCTTTAAACCACACTAGAATAAGGGACCAGTAATAAATATGCCTTTTTCCTGGGTCAGCACCAACTACATGGCTAACCAGGTAAATTGCTTGGCACTAGTCTTCCCAACTTAAAAAAAAAGTTATTAAAACATTAAGAACAGAGTAATTAAGATAATTGAGATAATAACAATGAACCTGACTCTCTCTCTGCTTTGAGGAGTAGCGATACATTAACGCTCGCTTTCCACCCCCTGGGCAATGGCTAACTTGGCACAGCAGCTTCAGTTATCAGGCCTCAATTTCTGCTTTAAGAATAGACAAAAATCAGGTCCAATAATAAGTACAAGTGTTATGGGAGAAATCAATGTTTGCTAATGCTTTCAGATCTTGATTGAAAACTGCCCGGGGAAGAACATTTTTTAATAATTACGTTTGCATTCCGTTCACATAAATTCACTCAATTTTCAGTGTGGTTCAGGTTCAGCTCACTCTCGATTTGTCTATTACAGTCTACCTTGAGAAATATCTTGTGAAAGCATGTTTAGGGTGTTGTTTTGTTATTAGTACTATTTTTTTTGCAAATTAGGTTTAAAGAATTATTTTTCCTAAAAGATAAAAATTTGTAATTGAACAATAGTTGACAGCAACCTGTTAAAACTCTATAGCCTGTCTCCAGACAAGGTAGTTTTAGGCAGCTACAGCTGACATCCCTGAAAACAGGGATAGACAACCTAATGAAAGTACAAAGAGATGTGGACAAGGACTGCTATGATAAACTCAGCCAACTGTGCAATTAACACATTTTTTAAAAGAGCCAATTTTTACTAAATGCCAATGGAGCTTTCATTTTAAACCATTTGTTTAATTTCATGTGCAAATTATGGAGATGCACTTGTTTCCAAACTATTGAAACAGATTTTGGAGCCATGTAGTTTGAAGTGACTGCAGTTCAGAAACATCTCTTTTCAATTAGCTCTGAAACCTCTTTCAACAGCCTTTCATAAATAGGCCAACATCAATGGTGTGCTCGGATTCAGTGCGAATCTCTAATGGAAATGCACAATGGGCCTTGCGCCATGCCTGCAGGGGCAAACATCTTCCATTTCAGACAGATTCAATGAGAAGTTTTGCCAGCTATTCTAGGTCTCACTTTTTGGTCTCAGGTTTAGCTCATCGCTAATCAATGCCTGTGCTTTTTAATTACATTGTACAGTCAGTAATGATTTGTCACTTGTGGAACCTGGACTGTCTTCTGAGCTATCACTGATGGAAACAGCTGCAAAGGCAAGGTAACATTAACTGCCAGGACCCCACACTGAAAAAGGCAGACATTTCCCTGATCAAAGGCAATGCTGAGTTTAGAAGAAAGTAAAGAAAGGCAATGTCCTTACATTTAAGTTACCCTAAATACTAGAGGCCTATCTTTTCACTGTCCAAAATCCTGGACTAGAAGTTGTTGCCCACCGAAGAGTTTATACAACTTTTGTATCTCCTACAGCACTTATTCATCTGGGTGATATTGGACACTCAGTAAATAGCTATTGATTGATAGGAACAAGCTTTATTATTTTTTATACTGACATTTCCCTCTGGTAGATAAAAGAGAAATTCTGTAATTGACTTTATTTTTCAATAACTAGGAATGCAATGCTGCTAGAGAATACAAATCTTATCTTTAATACATAAAAACTCTACAGTCTGTGGTAGACATCAATATATTTATCATTAATACAGTATGGGTAACAATAAATAAGAACAAATATTTAACCAACTAGAATGGACAATAATTAGTATGCCATAGCAGTGCTTATATCGACCCTGTCCAGAAAAACAGGTCATTGATGCTAACCCACCAAAAAAACAAAACCAAAAATCTTTGGGAATACCAAGAAAAAAAAGCTAAATTCTAAAATCTCTCACTGCTATCTGTTTTCATTTTTTACCTCTATTTTAAAGTACTTCTGTCAAACTGTACTGTGATATAGATGCTAAACTAAAGCTGCAAAAGTAACTGAGAAATGAAAGTTCTACATTTATTGAGATTCTGTACCTCAGATAGATTTAACTCCATTTCTCCTGATGATAGAAATAAGAGGATTCCCTAGTTATATATTAATATAGTGGGTAAGAGAAGCAAGATATTGGTGTATCTACCAATGTTTTATAGAAGAGAAAGTAATAGATACTTTTTGCACTTGCAAAATATACATTAGGGTGCTCTTAGAATCCTTTAAATAATGTGTAGTGAAAGAATGTGTAGTGCCTTTAAAATATGCTGTTTCAGTAAAACACTGCAGCACAGGTAGTAAACACAAAGCCCGCGGGCCGAATCTGGCCTTCCTTGTTTCATCCGGCCTGGCACCTTGTTTCTACCCAGCAGCAGCGCCGAGCTCCTTGCCCCTAGCTAAGGAGTAGTTGCATTTATACGGTCCTAAAATTGCATTCTGCCCTTTGAAGGCAACCTTGAGACTGATGGGGCCCCCAGTGAAAATGAGTTTGATACCCCTGCACTAGAGGCATCTCATTAAAGTTCAGAAGACAAAGAAGTCTATTAGCTCACCTCACCTGAAAATTGCAGACAATAAAATAAAGAAAAAGAAGAGGTGTAAAATCCAGAAAGGAGAAATCAACATTTCATTATTTGAATATGATATAATTGCCTATGGCAAAAATATGCATGATTATACAGGGTGTGGCAAAAGTAGTTTGTATGAAAAATAATGTAATGATTAATAAATAATAATACCAGAATAAACTCTATTTTGCATACTCACAACAATAAACTTCCTTTTCCCCCACCCTATATAGGAGAGACCACTTTAAAATCTAATAAAAGGCATAGGAAGTTATTAGAATGCAAATATTAACTGCTTTCACACATAAAATAAATTACAGTTTCAAAAAAGTAATCTGAAATTTACAATGCATATTGAAAATTCACAACACTAAGAATATAAAATATCTAGAAGTCAACTTAATAATATATTTTTACTAGTCCCAAATTAAGAAAATTGAATCAAAGAGAAGATTGAGTTAATAAAATGGTGCATTATACCTCAGTAAAAGAGACACAATATTGAAAAAAATATAAATTTTTCCTTTAGTTAGCCTATGAACTTAATTCTATTTGAAATTATAATGTATCTTTATAGTAAAGAAAATAAATCTAAATCTCATATAAAAGAAAAACCTAGGGGATATTATTAAGAATTTTTATGAAGAAAAATAATTAAAGAGGATTTGTATTAAATATTAAAAGCATAGCAAAAATATAATATTTCTAATACTTTAGTAGTAACATATAAAATAACAGAAGAGTTTAGCTTCATAGACTGATAAAAAACAGATCATTAGATACATATAAATTTAGTTATGTACAAGCATTTCAAATCAATGAAGGAAAAAAATTTCCAAAAAGCAATATTCACAAAATCAGTTAACTGTTTGGAAGAAAACTTATAGCTCAATCTTAAACTATATGCAAAAATAAATTCCAAATTGACTAAAGAGTTAAATGTAAAAACTGAAGTCATAAAAAAATTAGGTAAATAACAAATGAATCAAAAGGAACAGTTAATAAATCCAAACAATACCAATATATTTTAAAAGCATATTGCTAAGTAAAAAAAGCCAGTCCTAAAGACTATATACTGTATGATTCCACTTATATGACATTCTAAAACTATAGATGTGACAAACAGATAAGTAGTCACCGGGGGGTTGGAGATGAGAGGGGGTTAGGAAGGTAAAATACAGGAAATTCTTAAGACTATAAAATTATTCCATGTGTCACTGTGCATTTGCCAAAATCCACACATCACCTTACTGTATGCAAATAAAATATGAAGTAGGAGGGTGGGGGATCCCAGAATGAAATGGAGGTATGATGAAACAATCCAGCTGTATCACAGATGTATGATATAACACCAATGTAGAGCTGAGGAATAAAAGTACTGACATGAGTAACTTTGAGATGACTGCAAACATAAAGCTAAAGAAAAATGGAAATATCTGTAAGAGCTGTATTCTAGCTGGAAAGTTGTTTCCTACAGGTTATGGGTTAAAAACCCTGAAACCACTATACATGTACACTGGTACTGCACAAATAAGAAAGAAAATGGATAGTGGATGGGGGGATCCAGGTTTCTTACTGAAGAAGTGTGAATGTACAGATAACAAGAAACTGAGGCTAGAGTGAACCATGTGTTAATGGATTAGAACTAAAAGCATCAGTATGACCTCATGTTTACCTTAATGAAACTTGTACATATACCTAAAAATAATTATAAAAATAAAAAGTATAATTATATAATTAATAATTATATATTTTAAATATATATATGTATATATACACAGGTTAGTATACACACACATATTTTTTTTTGTTCTGCCAGCTGAGAGGCTCTAGAAACAATGACTCCCCAATAGCAATGAGCACACCCAGCACTCAGATCTTGGTTTCTAGTACCACTCTATAATAAAAGAAAGCAGTGCTCCTAAGAGAAGTGACTGATTCTATGATTGGGGAAAGGAATATATAAGATGAGCCTGGAGCATTTTATAGTATCAGAAAGTAAGGAAGTTTCAACAAACAAAATGAGTGTGGAATGTCAAAGGGAAACATGAGCCAATTGAAAGAGCTCCTAATGGCCAAAACTGGAAAAATCTGAGCAACAAATAAATAACATTGCACTGGATTATAACCCATGGATATATGCTATCCACTAATACAAACAGATATGAATAAATCATTGGATAAATAAATACATGGAAGGAAATATATGAAGAGAAAAATTCCAAATAATTTATGTAGATATTTTCTCCCCAAGGACTTAGAACATAACTCCCAAGAATTTAAGTATTAGCTGTACATAGTGACTTCCTTCCAAAGATTATAGTATGGAAATGAAGGGTGGGGAGTAACTTCAGACTGAAGGAATCTGATAAACATTAATTACCTTAGTAGGTGATCAAGATCGACATAAAAAGTGTTATCACATTGTTAGCATGTATCCTTGATATATAATGAAATAGGGCATTACCACTGTGTTCTTTTTCCCCTAAACCCATAACCTCAGTTTAATCATGACTCCCAAAATCAAATAAACTTAAATTGAGGAACATTCTACAAAATATCTGACCAGTACTGCTAAAAACTGTCAAGGGTATCAAAAACAGAGTATGAAAAACTGTTATATCCGGAGGAGCTTAAAGAAACATGATGGCCAAGTGTAATGTAGTACTCTAGACAAAATCCTGGAAGAGAAAAAGGACATTAGGTAAAAACTAAACAAAATTGAATGATGCATATTCTTTAGTTACTAATGATGTATAACTATTTAGTTGTAACAAATGTACCCTAGTTAAGATTTTAAACTGAGTGCAGAATCTATGGGAAATCCCTGTACTATCTTTGCAAATTTTACGTAAAACTATTCTAAAAGTTTGTTATTTTTTTTAAAAAAATGGATGAATATTTAGCTAATCTCCAAGTGGAGATGTCCTTTCTAAGGACAATGCCAGATTAATAGATTTGACCACACAAAAATTAATATCTCATAACACAATGAAAAGGGAAATTAACTGGGAAGGAATTGTTTCCAACAAATCCTTTAGAAAAAAATGCTTTTAAATCAATAAAATCAATTTTAAAAGCAACTCCATGACCTAGTAGTTCTCAAAAGAAATGCAAAAGTCCATAAAGTATACAAAAAATGTTCAAACTTACTAAATAAAGATATGTAAATAAAATCAAAATGAACTAGCATGAACAATGAATTTTAAAAATAACAATATCCCATATAATACAAAAAAATAGGTACGATTTGAGGTGAGCATAATATTTAATGTTTCTACAAACAAAATTTGGCCATATGTATATGGAGGCTTTGACATAGAAAATGTACTTAAGGAATTCATGAGGTAATATAGTATACAAAAGAATATTCATCAGTAAAGATGTCTAATAATAGGGATTTGATAAAAACAATTATTATAATATATGAAACATGAAACTGGGCAACTAATAAAAATCAATTATAGATGATTCTTTTAAAAATATAGAACTATTTATAATGTATAAGAAATAAAAGCAGTTAACTTATTTTTTTAAATATGCACATGTAAGCAAAAGCAAACAAAAAATACACACTAAACCGTGGTTTCTTATGGGAAGTAGAATTGAACCTGGGGCAGAACAGGGAGATTTTTATTTTCCTAATGTTTTTTAAAGCATGCATGTGTTACTTTATGATTTTAACTAATAAAAGTGTTATTTTTATAAGTTTAGTTCCAAAAAAGTACTATCTGAGAAATCCCAGTGTGTGTGTGTGTGTGTGTGTGTAAATAGCTAGAAAAATCTACACCAAAATTGTTAACAATATTTATTGCTAATTGTAGGATTACTGAAGATTTTGTTGTTTCGTTGTTTTCTGAAATATCTAAGTTTTAAGGAAATAAATGGATTGCATACAAAGTTTTTGTTAAAAAATAGAACACATAAGATAATATAAAAATCTTTAAAAAATTCAAAAACAATTTGTAATAGTTATTTTAATGAAATCTAGAGTACTAAAATTATACTTAGAAAGTTAAATCTCATTTTATTTTGCTGCATGCATTCACTTACTCAGTTATTTATTAATCAACCTCTAAATGAAAGACAATATTTAAAAGCAGATCAAGCCACTTGAGATAAAGAAAAATACATAATAAAAGTTTAAAAATCTTGGAAAAGCCCAAAGTAAAGAAACTTTCCTTTACAAGTTATACATTTTTTTTGGTTTTTAAGACACTTCAAATTCTTGAAATTAAACTTGAACCATAGCTATATAAGTGTAACATAACTAGCCATCATAACTTACTATTAATATTAACAGAACTAAAGTTTTTGAATTATTCCCCATTCATGGAACAAAATAGGTAAGGCAGAGTGAACTGAAATGACTAAATCTAATGTCATAAAAATAAACCCCTTAAAGACCAGTGAACTCAAGGGCCAGATATCAGAATCATCTGTACAGCTTTAAAAACAAGCAAATAAAGAGCACAGTGCTGAGGAGCCCGAGTCCTAGTTGCAGGTCCCAACACAAGCATTTTTTTTAAAGCTTCATAGACTAGTCTGATATTCAACCCAACATTGTGAATCTGGCTCCAAATAATAGATTTGATGTGCTTGAGTCTGAATTACTCACTGAGAGAACTGCAGAAACATGAGTTTATTAATGGTTACTTATCTAGCTCCCAATTGCATATTCTTAGGTATTAAGTAAATATGAATTTTTTGAGGGTTGCTTAGTTTGAACCACACATTGAGCTGGCTCTTTATCCAAAATTCACAATCTTCCAAAAGAACCTGTATGATGCAATAAATTTGCTTTCTTTGAAAAAGAACTTTTTTTCAAAGTATTTAATCATTTCAATATAGTATACCTGGATTTGAATTACTACAATTACAGAACCTACAGAATTTCTAAGGCTATTAAAGGTGATATTTGGTCAAGATGCCCACCAGGTTAAAACAGAAAGATTAAGGGGGCTGAAGACAGGGGAAGGGAGTAGTCAAGGAACATGTATGAAAGACCCACGGATATGGACAACTGGGTGGGGATGGACTGTGGGAGTGGGGGTGGGGTGGGTTGGAGGAGGCCAAAGGGGGGAAAAATTGGGACAACTGTAATAGAATAAACAAGAATAAAATTTTTAAAAATGATACAGGAACCTCTGGAATTACAACCCTATAATGTCTTAATATAATAGCATTAGATTTTTTAAGTGGAAACAATTTATAATCTACAAGATTTTTCTGAGTCCAGTGGCCTCTTCCAAACTCAAAAATCCAGTGAAATATAGCAATCCTTATCTAAGTTGAATAGCCCTAAAAAGTGACTAATGTGATTTTTTTTAAGGAAAGTGCAGCTGTGTTTACAGAACAGGCAGTAATGAAAGTCACTTGGAATTAACTGCTTTGCCCAAGTTTCACATGGGGAAATTTTCCTATTGAATGTTACCTATTCTTTTAATGGGATAAAAATTAGGTCCTACCTGTCAGTGGAGATCCAAACATAAGGCTGTGTCTAATCGGCATATCAATGGTGGTTGAAATTATACCTCTGATGGTAGCTAATAGGAGCACAGGGCAGTTTGCTCCTAAAGAACATTAAAAAATATATCATGCTTTTCCCCCAAGGCCATTGTTTCCTTTTATTCAGCTTCTTGCTCTTGGCATATTTCAAAGAAAGTTACAAAATGAACTGATTTCCACATACAAGTTGGTCTCCTTATCATCAAATTCTCCCGTTAGGGCCTTTGAGGAACTGCTGCAGGAGCTCTAGACTCTAGGCCTCTCTCTACAATGAATTAATTATGTGAGCATGGACACACCTGGACATCAATTTCCTTATCTGCAAAATGAAAGTTGCAAACTGAATGATTTCTAATTTTTCTTCCAGGTTTATGTCTCTTCAGTTTCAAAATGAATGAGCTTAGTGTATTTAACTGACAAAATCAGTTTTTAAATAACCTCATTAAATTGCTGAACTGAGGCACATTATTTCATAGACTGTAGGAGTGCTACAGTCTTAGAAAAGTGTATTAGTCGACTTTTGCTTTTCTAATGACTGCATAACAAACCAACCCAAAAATCAGTGGCTTGAACAATTATTTATTATCTCACTCATACACAGTTGACTGGGAGATCTCTACTTTTCCCTGCAGAATGTGGGTGGCTGGGGCAACTCTGCTCTGTAGGTCTCATTCTGAGGTCCAAGTTGGAAAGGTAGCAAATACCTAGAGCATGTTCTATTAATACAAAAGTCTGGAGCTCCCAAAGGGGGCAGGTGGACAGACCAATGACTCCTAGAGCCATCTGTTCAAAACTAGCAAATTGCCACTTCTGTCTACTCCCACTAGTAAAAGCCAGTTCATGGCCAAGATTAGCATGAATAAGGCAGCGAAGCAGACTTCTTCCACTGAGGTTAAGAGTGAGGAAAGGAGCAAGTACTTATAAAAAATCTAATTTATCACAATGACAGACATCCCAAAGAGGAAGGACTTCATGGATGCAACTTTCTAGGTGACTTAATTCAGGGGATAATTATCATTCATTCACATATTTTGGAGGACCTTCTATGTGCCAGACAGTATTATGGGAGTACAAGGACTTGCTGGTATACTACATTTGGAGGGTAAAGGAAAAACATAAATAGAGAAGATAACTTCCAGGTTTTAGGCTTGGATGATGATGGTACCATTTGCTAAAATGAAGACTCAGAGAGAAGCAGATTTGGGGTAGGAAATCACTAGATCTGTTTTGGACTTTGACAAACCTACTAGTCTTCACAACTTTACAAAGTGCTACCACGCACATCCTGTCTTAATTCATTTTCATCTTAACAAGGTAGGAGGGGTAATAAGGTGTTTTAGTTTTCTACCACTGCTTTAATTAGAACAAATTCAGCAGCTTAAAGCAATACAGATTTATTACTCACAATTTACTTAAGTCAGGACTCCAGATATAACTTAGCCACGTCCTCTGAAATCAAGATGTCAGGCAGCTAGCTGCACATCTTCATCTGAGGTTTCAGTTCTGTTCCAAGCCCACTGATTGTTGGCAAAATTCATTTCCTTCCAAGTGGGGGATGGAGGTGCTTATTTTCTTGATTGGTCAGGATCACTCTCAGCTTTTAGAAGTCACATGTCCCCATTGAGAGATCATAACATAACTGTTTGCTTTCTTCCACCAAGCCAGCAGAAACTTTCTCATTTATTCTCACTGGCTAAGAAAACTCTCTGTGTTTAAAGGGCTAGTGTGATTATATTAGGTCTACCTATATAATCACTATATTTTAAGGTCAACTGCCTTGGGACTTTCATTCCACCTGCAAAATGCCTTCCTAGCAGGCATGTTTGGTTCCTAGATTCATGTTTGATTGAATAAGCAGATGATAGGAATCTTGGAGGTCCCATCTTTAGAATTCTGTCTACTATATAAGCCCATTTTGCAGGTGATACAACTGAACCTTGGTTAAATTGACCAACATCATAAAGCCTGTCTAGTGACAAGGCATCTATCTGACTTAGGTCTTGTGATTCAGTCCAGGGCTCCTTGTACCACATCAGGCCTCCTCACTTCCTCCTGCAGTAATTCCTGCCACCCAAGGACCACTTCCATTCTTGAAGTATAAATAGTACCATACCCTTCAAAATTGTAATTGCTTTATTGTTTACATCTTCATGTGTCATGTTTCACAAGCACTTAATAAGCACTTGCTATAGGAATTAACCAAAGCAGGGAGATTCATTCCATATATTTAGAGAATCATGACTGTATACATCTTATGTTTGCATTTACTATTGAAAGTTTGCATGACCTAAAAAAAGACTAGCATGCTGAGAGACCAGTGTGTTAAAGTGGTGATGATGTTAATAACATTACTTTAAAAAAAGACTTTCATTATCAAACACTCCTGAGAAACACTGAATTAAAAATAAATCTAATAATGCAAGGCCTTTTAAAGCCTTTAATATGCTAATATGTGTTTGGAGTGTTACACTGTGATTTATAAGAAATATATATTATATATATACACATGCATATGTTAAATATATATATATATTTGGTTATTCAGATAACTGAATATGAGGTCTGTCCAAAAAAATTCCAGCCATTGTTAATATAATGAAAATGGTTTGTGCAACATTGGTGTAACACAGCAGCCAAGGAGAATGGACTGGAATACACATGCATGAACAATGACAACTTCACTGTACTAGTCAGTGGGAGTGGTAGATGCCATTGAGTGAGTGCACATACTGTGTGGCTGTCACATTCAAAATTACTGAGTGAGTAGACCAATGAATCTGCATCAAATTTTGCATTAAGCTTGAACATTCCTCTGGAAACTATTCAGATGATTCAGAATACTTTCAGGGACAATGCAATAAGTGCAATGCAAATAAAAATGTGACACAAAAGCTTCAAAAATCGTTGAGAATCTGTTCACAATAATCCATGTTCTGGAAAGCCTATAACAAGTAGAACACCTGAGAATGTTGATGGTGTACGGGTTGCAATCAACAAAGATCAGTGACTGACAGTGCAAGAACTAGAAACAGATCTGGGGATTACAAAAATTACTGGCTTTTCCCAAAACTAAACTCACCTTTGAAAGGGAAGAGATTTCAGAGCATCAGTGAGATTCAGGAAAGCATGATGGGGCAACTGATGGTGAATGGGAGACATGTGTGATGTCCCCAGGTGCCTACAAGGGGACTGAGGCATCATTGTCCTATGTACAATGTTTCTTGTGTCTTGTACCTTCTTCAATAAATGTCTCTATTTTACATATTGCATGGCTGGATACTTTATGGACAGACCTCATATATTCCTTAAATATATTTGGTCTTCACCCACAGTTCTTTGGTTCATAGCTCCCAAACCCTTTAGAATTTCCTAACTGACAAGAGCTACAATGGTATCTCTTGTTATGTTAAGGATGACTTTTGGACCCCACCCAATAGTGTTGGTTGCAATAGGAGACAACCATGTAGTTAGAGAGTTGGCACTTTTAGTCTCACTCTCTGATTTCTGGAGAGGGGGGAAGGGCTTGAGGTTGAAACAATCCCCAATGGCCAAAACTTAGTCAGTCATGACTATGTACTGAAATCTGCATAAAACCCCAAAAGAACAGCTCATTGGCACTTTTTTCTCCAGGAGCTTCCAGGCTGGGGAACTAGAATGTTTCCACCAGACACCTTGACAGCCCCAAGCACCACAAGGACTTCACCCTATGTACCTCTTCATCTGGCTGTTGGTTTGTGTCCTTTAATACCCTTTGTAATATATCAGTAACCTAGTGAGTCCATGGGTTTTCTGAGTTCTGCGAGCTGTTCTAAATTATTTGAACCCAAGGAAGGGGTTATGGGAACCTTTGATTTCGAGTAGATTGGTCAGAAGTACAGGTAACAACCTGGGCTTGCCAAGTGGAGAATGGTCCTGCTGAATGAGCACTCTGGAATCTGATTCAGTTTCTGTGTAGACAGTATCAGAATTGCATTGAACACCCCCCAGCACACACACACACATATTGAAATTGACTCTCAGAATACTTTTATGGAGCTAAAGAAGGGGCATAAAAGGTACTAAACTTGATAGAGAACCCCTTTACTATCAAGTATCTCAAGGTGCCAGTGCTTCACTAAACACTAAACTAAAACCTTTCCACTTCCCTTCCACTTATTAGTCAAGAGGTGCCCCTTACATCACTAGGTTTGGGGATGGTTATAGGTAGAAACAGTAAGCCCATTCTACCCAGAGGAACTTTCTGTGCCCTCAACATGACCAGTGACAAAGTGTTATGGACAACCTAATGGTATCTAGTAATAAGTGTGCCTTAAGTAACCAAAGAGAGAATTCATTAAAACTCAGGCTCATTGTTTTAGGCCTTATAGAATATATTCTAGAAATGAACCCAGACAGGACACAAAGTCTAAAATGTGTCCTTTACATGAATGAGGAAAGAATATATTGGGGGAAAAAAAGAAGAAAAAGGCCTCAAGCACAGACATAAATTTTCATGTCAGAGGACCTTAGAGGAATATCAAAGTGAATATTAAATTCATCCAAGATAACTAACCTAAAAGACCTAAAAAATTAAATCTACATCAATTCCCAACACTTGGTGATAAATCTATGGCTGGACATAAAAAAAGATGACATGTCTAACTTATACCAGGTATGTCAGTTTCCAAAGTACTTAAAGGAAACCTGGGAATCTATCACAGGTGACCCCAAATATACATGGAATGCTGGGCAGCTATTTCCACTCAGATTTTCATATTAACAGGCATGATTATAACATTATTTTTTCCGTGATCCAAATAGATGAACCAAACAACAACAGCAAATAAGAAAATTATTCTTTCAATGATTAATATTTTTTCAAGTATCTGCATCTTTCCCCAGTACTCTTTTGACTTCTCTTTCTTGTCATCAGGAAATATTGCACATGGCTTGTTGCTAGGTTCTGCAGAGAAGAAACCCAACAGACTCACATAAGTCTCGCTGGAGCTCATGGCAAGAGCTCAACTAACAAATCACTGGAAAATTATCACCAAATGGCCAGCTCCCTGGGCTGCCAGTGGACAGAGCAGCATGTCTTATTGTTTACACACCTGTCCTGGGAGCTTCAATATGACCAACACCAAAACTGTAAGTCTTTTAATTACTACCATCTAACAATTAGAAACTTAGTAGTGGGAGAAGTGGGGAGATATTAGGTTTTCTTTTAGGTAAGAACACATTACCTTGTGCTTGCCCATTTCTTTTTCCACATTCTCCTCTGATCTTCAGTGCCTGATCAAAGGGGCCATCATCTTCATCCTGGGAGCTAAGTTATTTCTCTGTTCAAGGAGATTTTAAACACAACAAATTAAAGAAACATTTCTTGTGTTCTTGGCACTCTTTTTACCACACTGTGACCAATCTAGAGATAGTTACCTTGAAAATATCAGCTCTAGAAATGAGAACAGAAAAACTTCCCTCCCATATTTTCAAAGAAATAATCAAGGAAGTAATATATTAATATTAAGGAATATAGCCATACTCCCAAATAGGGTCCCCATAGGAAAGTTGACCTGATCAGAAGTTCTATATTCTTTAAAAAATTGTCTAACTTAAAAAAGTTACATATTTGGTTTGTACAATTATTTATCCATTGATTCAGTGAATACTTTATCACTTGCTGAACATGCCCTAGAAACTGGAGACACAGTAATAAATGAAAACATGCCCACACGGAACAGTTCAGTTTGGTGTAGAAACAAACACACATTTATAATACAGACTGATTGAACTTATAATAGTAACTCAAAGTGATATGGGATCATAGAGGACAGAGAGCTAAACCAGAAGGAAGGAAGTCATGGTCCAAGAAGACAAAGGAGGAAATATGTAGGCTGGGTTTGGAAGGAAAAGTAGGAGCAGATATTTAAATAAGTAATATATTTATTTATTTTTAGTTAGTTGGTTACTGTCTGCCTTGCTCCAGAAAGAATTTAAGGAAACTTTCAAAGACACATTAGCCATCACTGGATGGGTTGATAAAACAACTATGGGACATTTACACAATGGAATACTACTCAGGCATAGCAAAGAAGAGAGTTTTACCCTTTGTGACAATATGGATGGATATGGAGAACATTATGCTAAGTGAAATAAGCCAGTCAGAGAAAGACAAATACCATATGATTTCACTCATATGTGGAATCTAATGAACAAACTGAACTAACAAGCAAAATAGAAACAGACTCATAGATGGAGAGCAGGATGACATTTAATGGAGGGTGGGTGGGGGTTAAGGGATTGAGCAAAAAGGAAAAAGGACTCATGGACATGGGCAACAGTGTGGTGATTGTGCGAGGGGAGGAAGTATAAGGGGACTAAATGGTAATGGAAAAAAATTAAATAAAAATCATTAAATAAAGGAAAGAAGATGGCAATGTTATGTTAATAAATAAAAATGTACTTTGCATATTAAAAAAGATATGTAAGAAATCAAAAGTAACTGAAATGCAGAATAGTTTTTTTATTTTTTAATTTTTTTTT
>CM052541.1:109840423-109906838 GCA_028533065.1 Trachops cirrhosus | reverse complement strand
ATGAACTAAAGGGGGGGAATGTGGGTGGGAGAGGGTGTTCAGGGTGGAGGGGAATGAAGGGGGATAATGGGACAACTGTAATAGCATAATCAATAAAATATATTTTTTAAAAAAGAGGGTAAAATAGGACTATAGTTGGAGAGGGGGGATCTATACATATGTATAGTATTTCTATTCATTTGGATTTTGTGTTTTCCGTCTTGTATGATAGGAATTAGCACTAGCCTAACCACCTACATTTCATAAAGATAGATAAAAGTAAAAGTCTAATGTGAATAAATTTATGTTACTTTCCTCCAATAAGAAAAGAAGGGAGAAAAAATATTAGTATAAACTGCATTGCTTGGGGTAAAACATTGTGGTGTGGGGAGGGGTTCATAGCTGTGAGCAGCTGGGAAAGCAAGATGAGCACCCCTACAACAGATTTGAGTGAAGAGATAGGGAAAAGATGAAAAAATGGAATAAATCCCCAGACGTATTTTACATGGTTCGAAATTTTGCCTAAAACTTGGTCAAAGGAGATGATAGTCACAAGCAGCACATGCAATAATTGAGTAGCTTACACATTGCGCAAAACAGTTTCACGGATGTGATTTGCTTTGCAAATGATATTTCTAGTTACTGGTTGTTTTTTTTATTCTTAATTTTGGTTCATTGTGCAGCCATTACTTTTTATTAATTTAAAATTTTTTTTAAACTGTATTTTTTCTAGGGCTATTTTTCAATTTTTTAATTTTGAATTAATGATTCATTTTACAACCTTAAACTCAAAGAATAGAAAAGTTAAGTGGTATAATGATGATGATGGCTAATATTTATCCAGTACTATTAGGTGCCAGGGATTCTTCTAAGAGTTTTATATTATTAATTAATTTAATCTCCACAAAAAGTCTAGGAGGTAGTAACTATTAATAGCACCATTTTACAGATGAGGAAACTAGGGTATAGAAAAATGAGATACTTATTCTAGGGCCAAACCTTTCATTCTTCACCAAAATTGTATATTTTTTTAATCCTCACCCAAGGACATTTTTTCATTGTTTTTAGAGAGAAAGGAAGGGAAAGAACAGAGAGAGAAACATTGATGCGAGACAGAAGCAGAGACTGGTTGCCTCCCATAGGTGTCTGGACAGGGGATAATAGGCACCCCACCAGGGATGGAACCTGCAACCCTTCGATTACAGGACAACACTCCAACCAACTAAGCCATACCGGACAGGGCCCAAAACTATATCTTTAATGGAGGAAGTTCACCAGAAAAATCAGTGTACTCGTTCCCCATAAATATATATTGAATGAATGAATGTCACTGATATTTGATACTCCCAAGTGACATCTTACCCTTATTAATAGTTAATTGATTATATTGATAATGTATTCCATTTGCTTTTATATTCTGTCCTGACAAGAACCCTGTGAATTAAGTGGCCAGAAGAAATTGAGGTGCCATAGAAGAAAAGACAAAAAAGGAACAGAACAGGTCTTCTGACTTCTATTCTGGTTTCTTCCTAATACATAAATCATTTTTCCTAAAGATATAAGCTCCTACTTCCTGTGTCTTTCTAATTTATTCTAATTCCTTAATAGCTACAAGTGACCTCTATTAATATGAATGGTTATCATTCCCTGCTAATGATAACTTATATCCAAATTTTTAACTTACAAAAATAATATTAACTTTCTTTACTATACACAAAATCTTCACCAAAAAAAGCTTCAGTAAAAGCAATCATGACAATATATAAATATTTAAAGACAAACCTCTAGAGGAGAGCTTAAGGATACTACTTCAATTCTAAAATGCCTATGTTGATATTATAAGAGATACGGTAGCTGCCGTACGGTAGATACATATATGCCCGGGAATTGAAATCAGTGCATCCACCATGGAGGGAATTTGATAATATGTATCAAAATCACAATAGGCATACTCATTAACCCAGCAATGCAACATCTGGGATTTGTTCCTAAAGATACACTCTCACATGTAAAAATATTTAGATACAGCTTTTCATAGCAGCACTTTGAATAGAAAACGTTGGAAATAAGCCAATAGTAGAGGATAGGTTAAATTAATTATAATACATCCAAAAACCTGAATACTATACAGGCAAAAGATAATGAAATTTATGTGTACTAATATGGTGAGACCTGCTTCCAAGATACGTTAAGCGAAAAAATAAAAGCAGGACAGTATGCACTGTATGCACTGTTAAGAAAGAGAAGGAGGAAGAGGAGAAGTACTTTGGCCTTTGGCAGTTATTCCTCAAGACTCTTATACTTCTGTGTAAGAGTAAAATGGGTGGATGGAGCAACAAAGATCCTTTCATGCCCCAGAACAAACCATCCTCCAATCCCTGACATGACAGAAACTGGGAAAGATGAAAGCACTCAGTAATCAACAGGATTAAGGAGAGACAAGCCCCCTTTCTTTGCTTGCTTATAGTTCATAAGAAACGTCGTTACCAAAGGGGGAAGAAAGGGCTGTTGAAGGATCTACTTACCAAGTTCAAAGGTAACATTGCCTGCTGCTTGTTTCTTTTTGTAGATGAGCTGCGTGCATAGTAGGTTGTAGACCAGGGATGGCACTAAAGGCTGCAATATACAGGACACCCCCACAATGAGTTATCTGGCCCCAAATGTCAATACTGCTGAGATTGAGAAACCCCAGTTTACAGATATAGCTTTCAATAGAATGTGATCTGGCAACCTAATAAGTCATTATTGTTATTATATCCTATTCTAGTGGGCACTTCTATCTGATTGTTCAACAGCACTGCAAACTCAGCATGAGCCAAACTAAACTCATTATTCTCCCCACTCACACCTAATGCACCTCCTGCTGGGCACCCTTCTCAGAGCCTGACACAACTGTCCAGCCAGGTGGAAATCATCCTCAATTCTTTCTTTTCTCTCAGCCTGATTGAAGTTGACCACAGGGTCCTGTGGATTTTACCACCTCTACAGTAGGTCTCAAATCCATCCCTTCTTTGTCATTTCCCAAAACGACTGCCTTGGCTCAGACAGACGTTTGTTGTTTTCACCTGTGTTCGGCTGCATCTTTCTCCCTTCCCACAGGGCAGGCTATATTCCCTCCAGTCCATTCTTCACACAGCAGACAAAATGATTTTTAAAGCACAGATTCCTAAAGAGCCTCACCCCTAACGTTTGTAAACTAGAGCAAGAACAAGTGGAAGTACATAGTCCATGGCAATCCAGTTCTGTTTTCACTCCAGCAATCCCTCACACTAGAAACTCTACGTACACATGTGCACACACAACTAAATAGCCCCAGGACCACCCCTCTTGTCCTTGAGAATGCATACATGAAAGAGAAAGCCATCTCCGGAGTGGCCTAGAACCTACCCTCTTAACCAATATATCAGTGTATTATATTGCCTCTCATGAAGAAGCAAAAATTCTGGACAAGTAGATATCCATCGATTTGAAGAGTACCAGGAGACCAATACTCTAGACCAAGTGTAGGCCCAGTTTGCTGAGTGTTTTGGACAAATCATTTAAAATCAGTGAAACTTGTAGGAATAAGGAAGGAAGGAAGGAAGGAAGGAAGGAAGGAAGGAAGGAAGGAAGGAAGGAAGGAAGGAAGGAAGGAAGGAAGGAAGGAAGAAGCCTTTTTATTTCCTCTGAGAAGGAATCCAAGCTTTCCTTCACATGGTCAGTTGGCTTGGCCATGCACTATCAGGGTGGACAGCTGTGTGGCAGGGGCTGGCAGATGGAAGGATGTCTTGCTCCCAAAATGTAGAAGACATCAAGAACACAGTCTTCTTTTTCCAACAAAGCAACAGTACCATCAGGTAATTATAAGAAGCCTTCAGACTGGACAAGAATCAACCGAACACCATGGAGGAAATGTTGTCTAAAACCTGGGAGACTGGGACCCAATGCCACAATGTAACTTCATAAGCAGGGGAATGTTTAAATACAGAGCTCCAAGCATGGAATGGATAGCCCAAGTTAAACTTTCCCTCATGGGAGTTGGGAAAGGGCCAGAAAGGAAAAAAGGCAGCCAAAAAATGATAAACTACACTTGCTTTGCAATTTTGTTTAAGGCCTTTAAGACAGAAGCCATCTGTGCACCTCTGAGAAAAGGGCTAGTATAGAAGCAGCAAGTTAGGAGACTAGAACCCAGTCCCTTAGAGAGCACAGCATGGCTTCCAACCTATGTCTGGGAACTGTGCTCAGGGTAATTCATTTTCTCCCCTCCCAATAGCCATCAGCAGCATAAGATCTACTCCAACTTGTGTTTTCAATAGAAATGATGACTAATTGTCTTATTAGTTCCCACCTTCTCTTCTCCCTATCTCAGCAGTCAAGTGAAATAAGGGAGAGCATCGTGCTCGGCACTGTGCCCTTGTATATATGCATGGGTTGGCCTTGTCAACTCCATCTGTGGCTTCCTAAAAAAACCACAGATACCTTGTGTACATGCAGAGATAAAACCTACATGCAGTTTCAGAAACAATGACCCAACAGAAACTAATCAAGTTTACCAATCTTGGAAAACTGCCCCAGGGTATCACCCTACAAACTCTCCTTCCTCATTCCTAGGGGGGGTTTTTTTTCATTTTTTTTTCCTTAGTCCCACAAACAAATAACATAAGACTTATACTTAAGCACCTGTGGTGACTGGGTGAACTGTTAATTATGAAATTTGGATATACCATCTGGGTTAACATTTGGCTGAGGACAGCTAAAGCTCTCAGTGCTTCTGCAAAAAACTCTGAATATTTTTCTATTAATTATTATACAATTTCCCCCAGCTGGCATTTCTTTCTCTCTCTTCTCTGTCTATTCAAATCCTAATACCCCTCCAAGGTGCCACCAAGTCTCTTCTTGCTCACTACGCTTGCTCTGACTTCCCAGCCCACATTATGAATCCCAAATGCGTTTATAGTCAGCATCCGAAGTTTATCCCTTAATTGTCTTCTAATTGTTTCACATGTATCACTTCAGTCTCCTGAATTCAAGAGGCCATATAGTACCTTATTTTCCTTTTCATCTCTCATCATGCACAGAACAGTGAATAAATATCCCTTTAGTACTGAATTTCTCATATATTTCAGGACATTAACACCACTAAATTATCGGTCTCTTAAGGGCTGGAACCGGAACTTGTTATTCTTTGCAAGTCCCCACCACCAACCAAATTGACCCTCTAGTAGGTATTCAACCATTTGGAGAATGAAAAAAAAATACTACATAAATACTCCAAAGACCTAGAATGTGTTATTTAATTGGATTATGCAACGTTATAGCTGGGAGGACCTTTGAAATCATCTAGTCAAAACTTTTAGTTTTACCAGAAATGAAACTGAGATTCAAGTAGGTTAGGTGATATTTCAAGAGTAAGCAGCCAGTGAATGGTACAGACAACACTATGCATTTCTCCATAGGACCTAGAAACGAGGCATTTCTTTTCTATTATGTGCTCTGTCCAAGTGCCCACGCCTCAGTTCCATTGCTATACTTGGGCATGGCATTGTTGGCTTCCTGATCTCCAAGTGCCCTCCCTTGACCAGCTAATCACAATTACATACACAGGCTTAACCACAGGTTATTGGATGCTTTGAGTGCCCTCTCATGATTATGATTTTCCTACAGAATCTATAACCATTATGTCTCCCCAAGACCCAAGGGCATCCTTTCAGAAATTATCCAAAAGTTGGGCTTGGTTGTATATTTGTTTCGACCAAACTGTAATCGTTCCTTTGGTCTTTGATTTTCTCAGACATCATTATGCAGTTACCATTACACTTCTAGCCTGAAGAGCTGGCCACACAACTCTCCTCAGAACAGCTGCCAAGTTTGCCGGTGGTGCTATTTCCTAGTCTGAGGCGAGCAGGGTAACATTTCTCTCTTTCAGGAACCAGAATTGCTCTTTTTTATGCTTGAGGTAAAAGGCTTTCTTCACATTAAATGAGTACTAAAACCAGACCCCTCCAGCCAGAATGCTATCACATTTGCAGGACGTGCCATTTTCTCCTGGAGTGCCATTTATTAGAATCAGAGAGGTTTTGATGTAGGAGACAATTGGACAGACATGAGCAGAGTAGGAACAATGGGCCAGGTACAGAAGGTCACCAGGGCAGAAAGCCCGAAGTGCCTAGCAATGGAAAATTTTAGAGTGGGACCTTTGGATGATGGTTCCTCCCCTAGCATATCACTGATGGTGAAGTAGACCCCCTTAGCAGAGAAACAAGGGGGCCTGAGAATAGCCTCATATGACTCCCATACAAGCCTTTCACAACCATTCCAATAAGCATTAAGATTTTGGGACAATGAGGTTCTGACGCACATAAAGTAATCTTAGGAACAAAGTCTTGGGTCTATTGACTGCAGAGGCAGAGTTTTGGCCAAACTAGAGATAACATCTAGTCCTCAGTTGTGTTTCAGCTGCAGGCCCAGAGAAGCAGCAAGGCCAGGCAGGGTGATGCCATGACTGACATCAGGACTAGCTGCAATGACTAATGACCTCTGACCCAGCATTGACCAAACAGTGAAGATGACTACCCTTAGGAGACACACCTGGAAAGCTGATGAATATTCTATTAAGATCCTCCCCTGAGACCTCCAGATAAAAACCCTCAAGACAAAGGACTCAGCGCAGCTTTCTCTGTCTCTCTTGAGCATGACTGAGCCTTTCTCCTCTTATTTCCTCAGGGGAGAGTACATTTAGTTTCTTTTTCCTAAGCTCCAAGGGTCCTTCTTTTGCCTCTGCAACTTATTTCCTGAGACCATTTCTTCTACCACTCACTTCTTCTACCTCTGTTACTTTCTAAATAAACTTTTGAGTGTATTTGAGTCTTGGCTCTGAATTCTTTCTCAGCCAAAACTCTAGGACCGAGGTCTAACATCCAGTGCTGTTTCGCCATTAACAGTTAAGTGGAAGCTGTCTGTGTGGCTGTTCAGTAAAGTCACCCTGACATGTCAGAGATTTGATGGGGATCACAATTTTAACCTGTTGTTTTTTGATGTTCCACTTTCAGGTGCCAAACACTGTTGGAGCTTTGGCCTACAAACTGTGCACAAACTGCATATACTGTTCTCAAAGAGAATTGTTTGTTTGACTTTAAGTCTTTCATCAACTAGGAGTTGATCAAATACAGAGAGGAGAGATTGAAAGCATCCTTAAGAAAGAACAACAATGGTAAATGCCTTCCTGAGCATTTCTAATGATCCAAGCTTTCTAACAGGACTGGTCCCTGGCAAAATCGCAATGTTCACCTCCCCATGATAGGCATCCCCCTACTTTTGGGCCTCTTTCCACCTCAGGTCCCCAAGCCAGCAGACTCATGGGTGTCTGTGCTTCCTCACTGTGCTATTTGTATATTTTTCACTAGAAGCACTCCAAACATTGAACCTGTCTGTGCCTTCCTCACTCCGTAAATCAAATTTCATCTGTGTCATCCCCTAGGGCCCTAATTTCTGATATAACTAATCACACAAGTTATATAATTTTGAGTGTACTTAGCTTCTCTGCATCTCAGTTTCATCATTTATACAAAGAAGTTGGAGGGCTGAATCCACCCAAAGCCCCTTTCTACTGAAATATTGAGTCTATCATTAAACTATGGAAAGGGGCTGGGACAGAGGGTAGGACTGATTAATGGTACTCCCACACTGTACTTGTTCTGGGTGGCACAATTACATTTTAATAAGTACCTTCTAGAAATGATGTCTTTCAGTGACTTCAGTGAGGACAATTTCAGGCCAAGTGGCAGATAAGTGGCAGAGTTATTTTTGACAAGACAGACTTTTCTGCATTATTTTCAGAGACACCATGGGGCAAGAGAAAAAGCCTAGATTTGACATCACAAGAATCTGAATCTGAATGCAACTCAACTGTTGACAAACTGAGTGACCTTGGGCAATTTACTTCAGCTCAGTGAAAGTCAATTTGCTTAACTATAAAATATCTTAAAGATACTTTTGTTAAAGAGGTATTATTTTTGCTGTTACAGTGAAGAATTAAATAAGAAAATGTATAAAGCACCTAAACAATACCTGCATATAAAACATGTTCAGTAAACAGTAATCGCTTTTCATTCTTATTCTACCCACATTTACTCTGCATATGAAAAAACTCCAAATTACTTCTTTTGACCAATCCCAAATGTGAATCTTTTCATTTTCTAGAACAAGGCATGAATTATTAATGTAGTAAAAATAATACCACCCCACTGATTACAAAAAGCTAACTGAAAATGACTGGTAAGAGACATATAACTCAATCCTTTCATAGCTATTTGTGGTATATTATTTCAGGACTCTGGCTCCAAATTTCTCCTGCTTCAGGAGGCCAAGTTAGCTAGCCTGACCCAGGAACATGCTCACTTTGCAACTATCTAAACACATGAAACTCAAAAATATTCCCTTCCTTTATTTTAATAGGAAAAAAGAGCAATGTTTCTTCAACAAGGATGTAGAGTCTGCCTCCCCCAGCTAGCATCAAACCAAGACCTGGAAGATAAATATTGCCTCATATTTTCAGAAAGAATCCAAAACCAACTCTATCCTCCTTCCCCTGTAGGCATTTCCTTTTCTCATTATCTTTCTTACAGGGAAATTGGAGTACACAGTCCAGTGAGTCATCACTTGATCCAATGTGACTCCAGCTGGGAGGAAACTGAGGAGAGAATTCTCAGCATGGACATGGTTGGACTGCACTGGCCTAAGAGGCCAGGATACTTTGGGAATTGGTTACAGGTCCTCAAACCCAGAGTGGTAAAACTTTGGAGAAAAAGAGTGTGTTGCTCTGTCATCTCAACAAAAGAGAAGGCTGCCAGAAACCAGTACAGGGGTAGAAGCATTCTGCCACTCTCAGAGGCCAAGAGGCTTGCATCCTTGGACCTGACCCTGACATTGGGCCATTCTGTCTTAGGCACCCTCTCCCTTAGTTTCAGCCAGCTCACCCCTGGTACATATACCTCAGAACCTCCTTTGACATTGATCTCTCCCTCTTCCTATCCCCAAACTTAAACTTTTTAACAATCTTAAGGTAGATGGAAGGATAAAAATTAGACATTTAAATCAATTTAAATATGAATAATTTTTATTGACCCAACTAAGGGAATTTAAGACAATGAGACAAAGTGAAGATTTAGTGAGGGGTAAGCTATTCTGAGAAGATGGTCTCTTCCCTTACTGGCCTTGGTCCACATATGTCAATAGCCAAGTTTACCTACATATTTTCAGAGTCAAAATTCCCTAAAACACTTTTAGGGAAAGCAGATGAAGGTGGATGGTTTGTAGCTAAAGGAACTCTGGCCTCAAATGATAGTGTGCTCAGCCTAAAGATCTACATGATAAAATCAAGTTTAGGAGGTATTATTTGTTTTTTAGGACATCCTGAAGTTTGGAGGGTAGGCAGACCAAGTGGCCAAGTGGACACAATTTGTCAGAAAAGATTTGAATATTTCCAAGAGTTAAAGGATCCAGAGAAACTGGTTGCATCAAAGTTCACATGGGCAGATGTCCTAAATTTTTCTGTGAGTGGTAATTGCCAAGACTTACATTACCCAAATACCCAGACATTGTGTTATGAGGTTTAGGAAATAAGGAAGTATGCCTGAAATGAAACCAGTTAAGCCTAAATGTATTAATATATTTATATTTATATATGTATTAATTTTAAAGTGAGAAGGGAAGAGGGAGAGAGAGAGAAACATCAATTCATTGTTTCACTTATTTACACATTCATTGGTTGCTTCTTGGATGCATCCTGACTGGAAAGCAAATTTGTAACCTTGGCATATCAGGATGACATTCTAACCAACTAAGCTATCTGGCCAGGACCTATATATGTATATTTTTCAATATGCAGTTATATGTGTATATATAAGTATATGTGAATATATAAGTCTATGTGTATATATGCATATATTTATATGTGAACATATAAGTATATGTATGTGTGTGTAAATATATGACACATAGCTCTAGCTATATTTATATAGATAGATAGATCTAATATACATAGTTGTATTTGTGACACTGCTGACAAAAAAGTCCATAGCAACTTGTACACAGGATTTACAGCACTGAAGTAATTCTCCTTGAGCTAGGATTAAATCTTACTTACCACCATGGTTAGCCTTTCAGTTCCAAATAAATTGTTATTCACTTCCTAGTTCTTACAAAGAGATATTTTGAAGACTTGTTTATATATCTTTGTACAGCTCTGATTCACTATTCTCTCAAGCTGTTCAGAATAATTCAGTTATTGGAATGCACATGATAAGATTAGCTGCCTCCTTCACCCTTACCCCAGGGGTATTTGCACTTTTACAGGTGAAAGCTGAGATTTTGTTTGGTTTGGTTTGTTTTGTTTTTTCAAGATGATGAACTGAGCACAAGTGAAATGTAGAAGTTTGTGTCTTCTCTTTTCAGGGTTGCAGTTAATAGTTAAATTGATAATAAAAGATAACACTTTTCTTTAAAAGAAAATAAATTCCTAATAGAAAAAAATAAAAAGATAGAGCAAGAGTGGGAGAGACAGATCTCCACAAATTCCTTGAAGATGGAAGTATATGGAAGCACTTTGCAGAAAACCAGGAGGAAGTCATAGTCTAGTATGCATGCAGAAGGAGGCAGTAGAGGCCTGGTCCCTTCAGAGTTTCAGGACAAGTTATTGTGAAACTATTATTTTCCATTTCTTTAAATTATCAATCAATTTTAATGGGAAAATAAAGACATATTTTAAATAGTCTGTTTGAGGAAGTAAATTGAAGACACACTCCAACAAAGTAAGGGTGAAATCCAACACAGAAACAAAAGCCTTGAGGAGACTTCTGACCAAGATGGAGACATAGATAGACATACTTTGCCTCCTTGCACAACCAAGAAAAGGACAACAATAAATTTAAAAACAGAAAACAACCAGAACTGCAATAACATCAAACTGTATGGAAGTCTGACAACCAAGAAGTTAAAGAAGAAATATTCACCCGAACTACACCACATGCGTTACCCTGTCCTGGTAAATACATAAGGCTTCACCCCTTACAACATAACAGGTGCACCAAGACAAAAAATAAGGCCCAAGTGAAAGAACAGATCAAAACTCCAGAAAAATAACTAAGCAATGAAGAGATAGCCAACCTATCAGATGCAGAGTTCAAAACACTGGTAATCAGGGATGCTCACAGAAATGATTTTGTATGGTCACAAAATAGAGGAAAAAGTGAAGGCTATGCAAAGTGAAATAAAGAAGAATATACAAGGAACCAACAGGGAAGGGAAAGAAATTGGACATAAGTCAATTATTCAGAGTAGAAGGAAGAAATAAACAATCAACCAGAACAGAATGAAGAAGCAAAAATTTTTAAAAAATGAGGAGAGCTTTAGGAACCTCCAAGACAGCTTTAAATGTTCTAACATCTGAATAATAGGGGTGCCAGAAGGAGAAGAGGAAGAGCAAGAAACTGAAAACTTATTTCAAAACATAATGAAGGAGAATTTCCCCAGTCTGGCAAAGGAAAAAGACTCCCAGGAAGTCCAGGAAGCCCAGAGACTCCCAAAGAATTTGGGCCCTAGGAAGCACACACCAAGGTACATCATAATTACGTAAGTTATGAAAGTCAAGGACCTACATCCAAGATGACTCTATGCAGCAAAGCTATCATTTAGAATGGAAGGGCAGATAAAGTGCTTCCCAGATAAGGTCAGGTTAAAGGAGTTCATCATCACCATGCCCTTATTATATGAAATGTTAAAGGTACTTAACTAAGAAAAAGAAGATGATCAAAAATATGAACACTAAAATGACAGCAAACTCACAACTATCAACAACTGAACCTAAGCAAAAGAAAAACAAAAACAAACTAAGCAAACAACAAGAACAGGAACAGAATCACAGAAATGGAGATCACATGGAGGGTTATCAGCAAGGAGGGAGAGAATGGGGAAAAGTTACAGGGAATAAGAAGCATAAATGGTAGGTACAAAATAGACAGGGGGAGTTAAGAATAGTATAGGAAATGGAGAAGCCAAAGAAATTACATGTATGACCATGGACATGAACTAAGGTGGGGGGTGCTGTAGGTGAGTGGGGTACAGGGTGCAGGGGAACAAAAGGGAGAAAAAAATGGTACAACTATAATAGCATAATCAATAAAATATACTTTAAAAAAGAACTATAAAAACAATGAATAAACTATAAAGACCTTAAAAAAAAGAAAAGCCTTGAGCTATAACAATCTCTAAGAATGACTCAAAAGTCCAATAAAAATGAATCAGACATTGACAGCATTATAGACAACCCATAAAGCAATTGCTCCAAATTAGAACAGACACTCAGTGGGCTCCACAGCTAACTTTACAAGCAATAGAAAGATATGGATCCCTTTCAATAGATGGAATGAGCAAGAAGTTGCAAGGTCATAATATATGGTGCAGAAGGCTACATTTCTCCTTCTAGTAACTCTAGGGTGGGGGGAGAGTTAAAAAAAAGTTATGGTGTAAATATGAAACAGACTAAAATGTGACATGATTAGAGTATTTGAAAGAGTATAAATAAAAAGAATTCCTTTGACCTAACCCTAGGACCCTGACTGGTCAAAGGGCAAAGGGGGAAGGGGTGCATGTCATTAATGTATAGTGAACAGTGTTTACATAGGCATAATATTATACATGCTTTTTTAAATTATTTTTAGAGAGAGAGGGGGAGGGAGCAAGAGGTGGAGAGAAACATCAATCTGTTGCCTCTTGCATGTGCCCCAACTGGACCAAACCCACAACCTAGGCATGTGCCCTGACTGGGAATCAAACCCATGACTTTTCAGTTTACAGGATGATACCCAACCAACTGAGCCACACTGGCCAGGGCTATAAATTAATGGACTTCAACTTTGGAAATGAACACATAGACAAAGTAAGGGTTTCTGGAAAAATCTCCACTTTGTACAGAATGAGCCTTCCAAGCAAATCTCATCCATTAAGCATCAGACTTTCCTTTAAATTAGTTGCCACCTTTAGATCTTAAGTAGAAAGAAACAGGAAGCAAGTTTTTTATTATTAGCCCAGTAATTTGACATTAGGTATAAATGAGTACTTGTTTTTTTAGTGTCATTATTTGAAAGAATGACAAAGTTACTTGTGAACAGGTACCTTAGCCAGTGAAAGACTAGTCACTCCTGTGAGACTGCCTAATGGTCCTATTACACAGAAAGCCTACTTTTATTTTCTGTTTAGGGTGGCTTGACATAACATGCTGAGCCCTTCTCATGCTGTGCCACGGCAGATCCAACTTGTGGATCCTGCTGGCAGAATTGCAGTCATGTTTTTGTGGTCCCAGCAGCTACTGGAACCACACTCAGCCAGCCCTTCTCCACATCTCAAATGTACCGTGTTCTGCCAGGAGTAATGATGGGTGACACCTCTCCCTCTCCAGCTCCCCTGCTGGCTGTAAAGCCAACAGCAGTGGCATATTTCTGCCATACCAGTCTATTTGTTTAAAAAAGAAGAATCTAACTCCACCTCTGTATTTTAAAATTAGTTTTTAACTTGACACACAAAGCTCAGCAGAATTAGCCCTGACTTGTGTGGCTCAGTTGGTTGGGCACTGTCCTGCAAAACAAAAGGCCACTGGTTTGATTCCCAGTCAGGGCAAATGCCTGGGTTGCAGTTTCAGTCCCCCATTCAGGCATGAGAGAAAAGCAGCAGATTGATGTTTCTCTCTCACATCCATGTTTTTCTCCCTCTTTCTCCCTCCCTTCCCTTCTCTCTAAAAAATAAAGTTTTTTCAAAAGAACTAAAGCAGCAGAATTCATTATAATTCCTCAATAGAATGTAAGTGGCATCATCCTGACTGATGTATATTTAAGCAGTAATTGACAGAGGCTTGAGAGGGCTGCAGGGATCAGTGAGAAGCCCGGCGGATGACAGCAGAGCTGCTGATCCTCTCATTGACTAGTGGAGAGTGCAGAGATGTGCTAACTTCCTGAACTATAAATGAGGAGCTGTTTGCCAACACACACTAGGAGGATGGCATCTGCAAATGTGAGAGCACTGTGGGGGTCTGGGGGTGGAGGGAGGTCAGGAGGAAGAGCAGCTTGATGTGGTAGAAGTAGCATGTGTGCTGCTACTAGGAGTAGCTCAGTTCAATCCTGAGCCCACAATTTATTGGATGTGTGATTAGGGCAATAAGTTAAGCTTTCAGAGCTTCATTTTCCTCTTCTATAAAATGGGCATAGGCTCTCTACTCCTCATGTTCAACAGCCATAGGAAGCCACATCTTCCTGCACAGTGCCAGCTACAACCCTGAGATGTGATGGTGAAGGTCCGAGTGAATGGATGTGGCCGTACTGAGCACCTGGTCATCAGGACTGCTTTTAAGTCTAGCAAAGTGAAGATCATTGCTATCAACCCCTTCACTGATATCAGCTACATGGTCTACACATTCCAGTATGATCCTATTCATGGCAAGTTCAAAGGCATAATCAAAGATGAGAAAAGGGAGCTTGTCATCAATGGAAAGTCCATCTCCATCTTCCAGGAGCGAGATCCCTCCAACATGAAACGGGATGATACTGGTGCTGAATATGGTTTGGAGTCCACTGATGTCTTCACTACTATGTAGAAGGCTAGGGCTCAGTTGAAGGATGGAGCCAAGAGGGTCATCATCTCTGCCCTTTCTGCAGATGCACCCATGTTTGTGATGGGTCTGAACCATGAAAAGTATGACAACTCCCTCAAGATTGTCAGTAATGCCTCCTTCACCACCAACTGCTTGGCCCCCCAAGTCAAGGTCATCCATGACAACTTTGGCATCATGGAAGGACTCATGACCACAGCCCATAGTATCACTGCCACCCATAAGACTGTGGATGGATGGCCCGTCTGGCTGTGTTGGTAGTGGGGCTGCCCAGAACATCATCCCTGCTTCTACTGGTGCTGCCAAGACTGTGGGCAAGGTCATCCCTGAGCTGAATGAGAGGCTCATTGGCATGGCCTTCTGTGTCCCCACCCTCAATGTATTGGCCATAGATCTGACCTACTTCCTGGAGAAAGTTGCCGAATATAATGACATCAAGAAGGTGGTGAAGCAGTCATCAGAGGGCCCCTCAAGGGTATCCTAGGCTATACTGAGGACCAGGCTGTCTCCTGCAACTTTAACAGTGACACCCCACTCCTCCACATTCAATGCTGGGGCTGGCATTGCCCTCAATGACCACTTTATATAGCTCGTTTCCTGGTGTGACAATGAATTTGGCTACAGCAACAGAGTGGTTGACCTTATGGTCCACCTGGCCTCCAAGGGGTAAGAGACCCTGGACCAACTGCCCCAGCAAGGGGAAGAGAGGCCCTTGGCTGCAACAGAGTCCTTGGCCCAAATCAATCCCCAACAGACTGACAGTCTCTTGACCTCAACAGTTCCCATCCCAGACCCCCTGAAGAAGGGGCGGGGCTTAGGGATCCCTACCTTGTCATGCACCATCAATACAGTTCACTGTACCTAGAAAAAAATGGGCATAATTATACCCATACTACAGGAGATAATACAAAGATCTTGGCATTTAGAGGTCGCTCCCATATGTTAGCTGGTTTCCTTCACTGCAAATGTTTTACATGTCACACTTTTCCCTCAAAAATCCATTCTATAGAAAAAAGTTCTTCATAAACCTTCTTTCTAGTTCTACCCAGGAATAGCATATGGGGTACCAGGCCAGTTTCTTCCTCTTTCCTTTTATGCGTTACCTCACATTTCCATCCTTACCAAAAAGAAAAAAAGAAAAGAAAAGAAAAAAGAAAAGGGCAGGACTTCCTTCTGAGGACCTTATATGGGCAGGTACATCATGGTGAACATCATGTAATCAAGTAATGGTGAGACAGGTGACATTCAAAACGAGTAAAAATGCAGTGAGGTCCCCTTGGCCTGAGTCAGCCTTGTGTCTCCACCATTTCATGAGCTCATTGCCACCCTCCTCTGCTTGGGCTCCAGAGATGACAGCAGCAGGGACTGCATTTTTGTCAGTTTCTATAAAGTGCTGTAGCCATGGGGCCTTTCAGATACTGACATCTCTGTGGACTTAGAAATTCCACCTTTCAAAATGTTTCTTACAAATATCTCCCCCCATGTGCAACCAGTTACAATTAAGTTGAAAGGAAAATGATTTTCCACTGATCAGTCTATTCCTCTGTGTGTGTACTTTTTAATAAAAATTCTGAGTTTTTTTCCCTTTAGTGAAGGTTTCTTTAAAATCATCATTTTCTTTTTTTTCCTCTTTCTTTAAATGTCATGGCCAAGAATTATTTCCTGGTGGTTTATCGTGCAGAACTCAGCTCATCGGTCCATGTAATGTCACTACACTTTACTCTTTGTGCCAGTTAACAAGGTTCAGAGACAACACGCCAGGGCAGTGACGGCCAGGCTGCGTGCTCCTTCGTAGCGGGACAGCATGTGGAGATTTAACAAGCGGCAGCACTTCTCCCATTAACAGCGGATTTGAGTCCAAAAAGGAAAACATAGGACCCAACCATAAATCTGATGTCTGAAAATAATGAACAATATTTGTTTACAAAAATAATCCAAAACAACTCCAGGGTCCTGCAACCTGGGCTACAAAATCAGGCTACGTTAACACACCCAGTTTCTCTTAATTTGCACAGACACTGCTAGTTCCTCCACCACCTTTTAAGATTTCCTCTTGACCCTAGTATCTCTGGAAGCTCCCAGGAGTGCACCATAGTACTCAAAATCTTCTGCAGGCCAGCACTGGAATTTAGGCCCTTGTCCACACCTGCCCATCCTGAAGGGCCAGTCCTCTGCATGTGCTGCCATAGCTGTCCCATTTCAGACCACTGAAGCTCCCTTGGGATGCTGCTGTCTCTACTGCTCCAACCGATGTTGACTCTTCGCAGAGCAAACAAGTACAGTCATGAAGGGCATATATGCATATTGTAGTCCATGTGAAGGACAGTCCCTGAAACTGTGCAGTGTACAACCTGTGCGACCATACATCATAGCCCTGGGGCTAATCTAAACCCTCAGTACTCACTTCTTATCACTCACCAACTCCGACTTTGCAACTACATTTTCGCACAGCTGGTAAAACCAAGGATGATGATTACTTTAGTTTGTATACACATCATTTAAATAAAGGGACATAGAGGGCAATCATGCTGTCAGAGGGACTGGGGCATGGGACATTCAGATAACAGTCATACAGTATACCCAGATTGGCTTCTCTCACCTCACTCTCCTCCACACCCTGTCGCTCAGCCTAGTCTGGTGTATTGTGTTTGCCCTCCACTACATCCTTCCAATCCTTTCTAGGACGTCGATATACCTTTGGACGGCAGTCACTAATTCTGTCCCTAGTCTTTACTCAGTATGCTTCTCATCTCCAAAGGTCAGACAAAACAAACGAAGCCTAACTGAGGGTAAGCTTTCGAGCCTATCCCAGAGACTATTTTCCTTTCCATTAGACTCACATGGGACACCCTGTTACATGAATACAGACTCACCAGAGTTATATAAGTCTCCTTTTATGTCAAAGGTTGGACACCTGATCAAAACAAGCCAACCACTCACAAAAGAGGGCTTTGATCTGAAGCAGCACAAGGCAAGAATACAAGAACATAGTCCATGTTCATCTCTCCTGCTTCAATTCCCAGGCAAGACTACCAAGCGCTTTCTGCCAGGGCTGTCCTGCTTTCTGCCTTTTTCTAGGCTTAGTTCTCCAGTCATTTAGAATTTTTATGAACTACCAATGTTCTCTGAATAAATTCCTTTTCTGCTGAAATTAACTAGACTCCATTTCTGTTATTAACAACTGACAAATCCTAACTGATATATTATGTGTACAGAGAACAAAATATTGCTGGAAAACTCTACAAGAAAATTTGAATTACTCAAAAGCCATATTTTGTTCCTTGTATGATTAGAACCAAAAATAGGAAATATCATTTTTCCTTAAATTAACTGTAAACTTACAATTAACTTAATTTCCTTAAATTAAACTGTAAACTAACTATCATAGCCAATATGATCCACATTAAAAATCCAAAAGAGAATTATTTTTGAGCTTTGACAAAATAATGTAAGATTTTATATTGAAAGACGAGTATGTTATAACAGCCAAGGAAATTCTGGGAAAAAAAAGTATTTGTTCTGTCAGAAGTTAAGTTAGTAAAAGCTATTTAACCACTGTAGAAAACAGTATGCTGGTTGTACAAGAATAGAATAAAGATAGCAGAATAAATAGAAATTCAGAAATATATCCAAGAGTGTGTAAGGGTTTAGAACATTATACAATGGATATTTCAAATTCAGGGATAAGCAAGAACTAGGAATTATAAGTAGTATTTGGAGGATTAATTAGCATTTATATTTAGTGAAATACAAAGCTGTATTCCTACCTCACTTCATATTCCAAAATAAACTCTAAATAGTTCATATAAAAAAGATGAATATTTTATAATTAACCACAAAACTATTGAATGTAATTCAAATACTTAAAGGTTACCACTTTCAGTTTAAAAAATAAACCATAAAACTACTAGAGTAAAGTATAAGGTAATAAAAATATTTTAAAAAATCAAAGTAGTGTTGTAAAGAAACATAAATATTTTTATAATCTTGGAGTAGGAAAGGTTCATCTAGAAAATACAGGGTCTGGCAGAAGTAATACCAGCTTGAGTGTGGTTGGTAGGGTAATAATATGAGTATAATAATTTATAGTTTTAATATGAACATTTCACCTAAAATGTCATATGGTATGCTTGAATAATGTTGTTATCTTACAGAATTACATGCTTATGATTTTGTAATAAAAGATTTTGTAATAAAAAAGGAGCATTATTTGTGCCAGGCTATGAATATCCCTGTAGCCAAGGGAATGTGGAGGGACTAGAAACAAACTCAGTGCCTCCTACTAAATATTTAGTAACTATACTATGATATCTCCACTCAATGGAATATCATGCTCTTCAAGATCTACATGAGGATGTCCATGTTCAAGCTCTATTTTGAGCATAGGGCTTCTCCCCATCATTCATTCCCAGGTAGGAAGAGCTCTGAAAGGATCCAGGACTAAATAGAATCCTCAGGAGCACTTTTACATGGAGATAAGGGGGTATAATAAATAGATCTGGGCCAAGACAAGTTATTATTTTCACTTTTTCTTTCATGACCCTATAAAAAGCTGAGGTCAGGAGTGGGCCTAGTAGAAGAGGCCAAGGAGCCAGGCACTCCAGTGACTGGGAATGTAGATGCTGGAGGGATAAAATGATTTAGTTCTCAAGGCCAGCCCTCCTTACCTGAATCTGAGAACAGACAGGGAATTGGGCCAAAGTCCTTACCACTAATAGAGAAAGTATTAACTAGAATGTTCTCTGGGTGGCATGAACCTTAGTACTCAAGCATAATGGTCAGCACAATGAGGGAATTCAGATTCCAAATTCTAGTTATGTTTCCTCTCCTAAAGGCCTGAGAAAATGGCAGCCAGATAAATTCCACCAAACTACTGGCAAAGCTTCTTTATAGATTTATCTAGGAAATTGATATCTACTGGGAATCTCAAACATCTAAACTACCTGCCTCTCAGGTTTGGTGAAACCAAATTCTGATCATTGCAGTAAGAGGTGGCCTTTCTCCCTTTATCAACTTTCCCATCCCTTCCTCCCCTAGCCACCCTACTGATTTACTCATAAATTCCTTAAGGCACATGACATATTTATCTTGAACTGGAAGTGAAATTTGTTTAATTCTCCTAATGTAAATTTTTTCATAGAACTAATCAGACTTTCTCCATCAATTCCAATTGAGTAGAAAAAGCACCTCCCTCAAGTCTTTCCTCAAATGGCAATTTCTCAATGAAGTCTATTCCCTTTTTTACTGTTCATGTAATAAGGTGATATATAAAATAATAGTGTTTAATATGGTTGTATATCATATTCGCCATTTCTCTCTCTCTCACACACATACACACAAGCATGATGAGAATGGGGGTTTTGTCTGCTTTATTCACTATTTCCTTAGAATCCAAATTAGCATCTGTCACATAATAGGCGATCAACATCATTGTTTGAATACACGGTCACCTTGAAAACTGAATTCAAGAAAGGATGAAAAAACAATCCCAGACCCTTACTAGTCAGCATTGGTATCTGAAGAAATAATTGTCTAGCAACTATTATAGGATCCTTCCTTTATCCCTAATTCACATTGCCTCTTGCTTACATCTCTGATTCTGTAGAACAGAAAAATGGTAGGTGGGTCGTGGACCTCCCAATCATTGTCAGGAGGTATAAATGGTAAGAGGATACTTTTCAGTATGATGCTCACTATCAAATGCTGGGTGGTACACAAAATAAGTTCATGAACGCAGGAGGAACAGGAATGCTTCTCCAGGGTTAAGAGCCAGTGGTGATGGTCCTTGCATCCTCTGGGCAAACAAGAAGGAGCTACTGTATATTAGTTGGTGTGGTATCTATCTACCTTTGAGAACAGAAAGACCATTGGCTGGTCAACTATCCAAAGATGTATAGAAGTGAACTTTAGGTATACTTTTTATTTATGGTAACACTTTGAAGTTTTTTAAAACTTTCTACATTCATTCTCAGACTTTCACATATAATTTAAGAAACTAAACCCCATCAATCTAGTGTCCAATGCAAATGTTAGCAACATGCTAAAATGCAAGTAGCTCTCTGGAAAGTATATGATGAGTTTATAAAACAAAGAATGTCTCCAAAATTTGAAAGTAAAATAAAGCTCTAGATTTGCCCATCAATTTCCAATTTCAGTGTGGTGTGTTATCAAAGAATCATCAGCACTTCAGAAATAATCAGAAGGCAAAAAAGACCCACCCATGTAGAAAACTCATTTAAAAGAGCAAGGAGAGGAATCTGAACCACTGTGATGTTGCTTTCCTATAGTGCAAATATTTGTTTGCTGTTAATTAAAAGATCACTTTTCTAGATTTTACCTGGAAATTCCTAGGACACTGCAAATACCCCCCAAATGTCTTTCTCTCTCTCTCTCCCCCTCATTGGGTACCACCTAAGTGAGACAAGAATCTTGGTAAATTACTCACTGTTTTTATTTTACCCCTGCTGGGCTCCTTGTGAGCTTTCCTGGGTTTGTTATACTCTGAAATATGGAGCATTAATGACCTTTTAGAAAGTGCCAACACATGTTGGGCGGAGGCTACTTGCTCCGCTCCCCATAAAAAAAGGGTGTTAATAGGCTCCAAAGGGGGCCCTCAGTAAGGAAAATAGTACTTCAAGCCTTTATTAACTGACTGCTATCATGTAGGGGGATCCAAAGTGGTGAGCCCTCAATTTGGAAAAAGACAACATTCAAGAACAAGGGAAAGAAGGCACTAATGGGGTCCTTTTACAATTCGAATTAGACGTGTGACCTTGTAAAACCTGATTAACTATTGTGTTTTCATCTCCCCCTGTTGACAATTGGTTTGTTAAGTGGCTTCTCTTAATAGCAAAAAATGAGTGTCACAGAGAGGGTGCTGCTGGAAGCCAGCCTTTGCAATTTCCACTATGTGGCAGATCCTTCCCAGCTGATTTTAGTTCATAGATAAAATTACTTGAAAATAGAAACCAAAAACAGAAGGCATTTTTGGTTCTTAAAATAGCCCCGTCTCTGCCATTCCTATGGCTATTATACAAAAATGTTTAGAGCTTTTTTATGACAAGGTTAGTAAGATACTGGATTTTTTTCCTACCTCTCAGAATAGTATCGCCCACAATGCCTGGCTTGATTAACAATTAACCCCAAATGGCTAAGCCGCCACATTAGTATAGCAACAATACAGCTGAGCTGGCCTTGTCTCCCCACATAACTGTTTGGAAAATGGCATATCAGATATTCAGTAGATCCAGCTGGGCCTTTCAACATGTCCCTTTACCCAGGAATGATTTGGAAAAAAAAAATACACTCATACCCCTTCCACTTATTCTCATCTCCCATTCCCCGACTTCACCTATTGATACACTTAATATTGAACTAAACTTTTTCACTCACATTCTGAATGTTTGCTTGGAAGCTGTTTTAGCACTTGATTCCAGTTGGGACCAGAACCTGAAACACTAAAATACCCTGGGAAACGCTAGGCTCTTGCTATATCTGGTTGAGACTGGAAGCTGTAATGTTAGATATCTTGCCAGAGAGTCTGTTCTCATGACATTTGTAACCCAACTTCCTAATGCCAAAGTCCAGAAGAGTTCTGGACCCAATTATATAAAGGGAACTTGATACTCCCCAACTGTCCCATGAGTGAATTATGGCGAGTCTGAGTTGCATGGGCATGTGGCCCCTGTCTTGGGTGCACAACTTTGCACACAGGTGAAGTGAGGATAAAATGGACATTAACACAGCCTTGAAGGGAAAAAGGAGTTGAAAAGGGCCTCGTGAAGTTTAATAAGGAAGAGGAAGGCATGTTACTAACTAACTTTGTGATGAAAACATGAAATGGGGGTATTCTACCTTCATTTCGCTACTGGGGTAGGGAAGGAGTGAGAAAAAAGGTGGAGCAGGCTGGGTGACTTCAAGCAGGTTACTTAGTCTCTCTGAACTTTAGTTTCCTAAAAGGGAAAATGAACTTTTATGTGAGGCTGAAATGAAATCATGTTACTATTGTAGGCAGAAGAATGGCTCCCTTAAAAGATATCTGTGATCTGATCTGTGAAATGTGAATATTGCCTTCCTTATATGACAAAAAATAATAATAATTTGCAAGTGTGGTTAAAGTCTTTCAGTTGGGGAAATACTCCTGAATTATCAGACGGGCCTAAATGCAATCACAAGCACCTTCATAAGAAAGACATAGAGGGAGAATTGACACAGACAAAGGAGAATAAGGCGTGGAAACAGAAGCAGATACTGGAGTGATGTGACCATGAGTCCAGGAATGCAGGCAGCCTCTGGAAGCTGGAAGAGGCAAAACCAGATTCCACCCCCCGCCCCCGGAGCCTCTGGAGGGAGTGTAATCCAGCTGGCGTCCAGAAACACGGGAATCAGGGTAGCACACTGATGTTCTAGGGTGAGTTCCAGAAATTTTACTTTATTTTGGCCCAGTGAAACTGATTTCAGACTTCTGGCTTCCAAAACTGTAGTGAACAAACTTCTGAAGTTTGCTACTAAGTTTGTGGTGATTTGTTACAGCAACCACAGGAAACTAATACAATTTATGCTGGAATATTTTCAGTGTTCTCACAAAGACAGAACAGAAAGTGAGTGGATATGTGAAGTTTTTAGCTTAACCAGACCTAAGGTTTGGAGGAATAGAGGTTAGCTACAAAGAGTAATTTGATTAATTCCTCTCTAAGGGCCCCTGTCCACAGTTACCAACCTACAAGTTCTGATATAGTTGGTTATTTTTATTCCCTGCAAATTTCAAGTTTTATAAGTTACCTGATAATATGCAAATGATTCAGAGAAGAATCTGAAGATTTTCCTGCCACTACCTTAGTTTTATGTATTAAAATATTCATCCATCAAACATCTACCATTCATACTAAATATTGCAGATGAGAAGCAAAACACAATGAAATATTTGAATCAAGGAATACATAATCAGATAGAAAACACCATTTAAACACTGCATAGCACATTAATGCTTAGGTAGTATGGCAGAGACTAGAAGTTAAAGTACATGGTTTATGACTTGTCCTCCCAAAGGGCATGGGGTAGAATGATTATAATGGTGTCCTGAAATGTGCATGGGACTTTGAGGTCAGAAATCTTGGGGTTTGGTTCCAATTCCACAAGTTAACAGTGTTGTGACCTTAAATAAGCCAATCAATTTCTCCGAGCCTCTGTGACCTTGTCTAAAATATGAATATAACATTATCTATACTACTCAGCATGCATAAAGAAGGAATGCAATAATGAAAGTGATGCCATGGCAAAGGGTAAAACACTGCCTAAACTGCTACTGAGAGCACAGGTCTAAAACTGCTCAGGGCTGAGGAGTTCAGTTTTTCCCTTAGATACTTTTTGTTTGATCTACATAGTGTTTTAGTATTTTTAACTTGTTACCAACATTTGAAACCAAGAGGTTTCACATAAAAGTAGATTCTGTGCACTGTTTTGAGAGAACTATGGACTGCACCACATTGGGTCCTTATCACTGCCTTGCACAGTCAGCCTCTCCTAAGCATTTATTTATTCATTCATTCCACCAATATTTACCCACAAAGGACTATGTGGCTGGCACTGTTCTAGGTGCTGTGTGGACACCAGTGAAAAAAACAGAGGAGGCTACTGCTGTCACAGGGCTTGCTTTCTGAGGGTGGGGGGTCATAATAGACTGCTGCCCAGCCTGTTGCACTCATTCATTCTCTTTGCCCGGCCCCCATGGGCTCAGGGTTTTGTGACCACATATTCTTTCCGGGCAAATGCTTTCTGGAGTGAGAAGAGGTAGAGATGTCATAGAATTTGGTGCCTGGTTTAGAGTCTCAATACCTGATGGAATGGTGTAGGTGGGAAAAATGAAATGGAAAATTAAAGAATTTCAGTTTGTACCAAAATGATATGGTTCCAACCAAATTACCCTCAGATTTAGACAAGACAGGTAACTTCTCTACTTGTTCATCCATTCATTCAATAAATATTGAATGCTAAATGCTAAATGCTAAATCTGTGTCATACACTGTACCAAGATGTAAGATATAACAATGATAAATGGTATTGATAGATGATTAGATAGATAGATAGATGCCTCAGGTTAGTGACAATTTAGCCACCCTCCAAAGCTTAAGAAATATCACAATCAGACTTGTATCATTTCAATACAAAGAGACATGCCTCCATAATTATTGGCATGCCACCAGGCATAAAGATCTTAGTCCTTTTATCCATTAATGAAAATATCTCATTTTCTTTCGTTCCTTTGCGTTTTAGGTGCTTTATATGTATTAAATCATTTTATTCTCATAAAAACCCAATTGAGTAAGCACTATTTTATTCTCATTTTATATATATCACCTAAAAATACACTGTTCAATCCTGGGCCTGCTTTTACCTTTTCAAGATCTGATGTTTGTTCTCCATGACCCAGTTACTTGCCCTGAGTACAATAGTTCTGTTTGTTTAAATTTCATATCTTTTACAAGCAGAACTTGTGAAAGCCATTTTAATTTACTCTTCATCTACCATTCTCTGCCTTGAGTGGTTTATTATCAGAAGCTTTAAATCTTATTCAGTGAAACAATAATATAAAAATAACAATTGTTTATTGTAGGTGTATTATGTTAGGAACTTGATGGATTTTGTCTCATTGCCACCTCCCTACCTAGACATATGAGGAAACCAAGGTTCAGAGAGTTGATTAATATTCTCTACTCACAGAGCCGATAAGGCTCAGACCTCAAATATAAACAAAAAATTCAGCCCAGTGCTCTTTATATGTTCCACATGACACATGCTAAAGGGACTATAAAGAAAAAAAATCAGAGATCTCCAAACTTTAGTGAGCCTGAAGATTTCCAGGCAGAGGACAGGGCCTGGTCAAAAGGAAGGTGTGAGGTTTGCGGGTGGGGGATCCTGGAGGAGTAAATGGGTTTTCTGAGAGGCGCGCACCTCTGGTAACAATTACAGCAATCCCACACAGGGGCACAGCAAATCTACCAGCTAGTGATCTTGGCTTGGCTTCAAGATCTACCAGTAGATACTGGTGAACTCTTGATCTGAAGATAATTTGTAAATGTCTTTGGTTTTAAGGTTGATTTATCTCATTTGGTCATTTTTTATCTAATTAAATCATATTCAGTTCAAAATTATATAGAAAAATCTAAAAATACCTTGGGGACACAGGTTATTTTGGAGGACAAATTAAATTTAGCCATCAATAAACTCAATTCAATGAAAAATGGAAACATGAAACCAGACTCCCTGGTTATTGGAGTATCTCATGCATTAATACAAGCTATCCAGTACATTTCAGATGTGAACCCGTGTCTTAAGAAAACACAGAATCAAATAGTAAATGACAGATGGTCACCGGTAATCTTTGAATCTGATTCTTAAAGTATAGCACTATTTGGAGGATCAAATAATGCATATAAGATTTAAAAAAAACAAAGTGGTTGATTCATAGGTGTCCTTCACTTAGAGAGGACCAGTGATTTTAATGTTTATCTCTTCTACCACAACCCCTAAAATAGAGATGACATAAAGAAATTAAAAGAAAGATGATAAGAAATTTGAAGAGAGAGACTGAGAAAGAAAATGGTGCATGGGGATATTTTTGCTTCCAGCTATGGGTGAGTGCCACAATTTCTCCTAATAACCTTGACCTGCTTTTCCTGGCTCAGTAGTAGCAGCAGTGTCACATCGGCTTAGCATCTGCTTATCAATCTAACTGTGCAAACCTGACTCTCCCTCCCTGTGTCCTTAGCACTCAGGCATCACAATGACTGGGTATCATAATGAGCAGCCTGCAGAACATAGGAAATGATCAGTTCTTAGAGGGAGGAGGGTAAGGCAAAGGTTGAAGAGATGGCCAGAACATGGCTTCTTTATTGTTCAATGATCACAAGTAGAAAATTATTTGTTGAGCAGCACATCGGGCAGGTTGTTCTAAGGCTTCAGAATTAATGGGTTGTTGAATCTTAAAAAGAAAAACGTTATGCCACCACATACTTCAATAAATATGTAATGGTCTGTTAGTCTTCTGCAGGCAATGCACTGATGCTATGGCAGGACAGTCACATCTTTTAAACCAAAAATGGGTACACAAAGAACAGTATCAGACTAGCATGCAGAGCTGTAGTGGTTGAGTGTGTGGCCATCTTATCAGACTTTTGGGGTTCAAGTTTTGGCTGAACCACTTGCCAGCCATGAGGCCTGGGGCAAGCTATTGAACTTAATAGTACCCTTGAGTTTGGTGATTAGATAAGATGATGAATACAAATGTACAGAGCCTGAACTCTACCATGCACCCAATAAATATGTAGTCCAAGAAATGTAAGTGTGCTTATGGAAACGAAGTAATATTAACTGCTAAGGTAAGACAGACTATTTGAAATTTAACCTGTCCCTAAAATGAACTTTATGATGTATATAGTATATACCCTATCACAGTGAGGCTCAGTGTGTGATGACTCCTGGTTGGAGGATTTCTTTTGATCTGGGAGCTTCTTAATGGCTTAGCCTAAAGTATCCTACACTAGTCATTGAGTTGACAAATATTTATTGACTCAATCTATTACTAGGGTTTAGTAACTGTTCTGGTTTCTAAATCAGAGAACACAGTTGTGAACAAGAGTGATAATATCTGTCTCTCATAAAATTTACATACAAATTGGGGGAAAATAAAAAATTATATATAAAAAGAGATATTTAAAGTCAGGATGTAATAGTTTCTGTGAAGAGAAATAAAGAAGGAAAGGGATACTGAGGGATAGAGCTACAGTTTCTAGCTCATGTAAACTAGTTCTAGTTCATTTCTAGTATCTCTGAGGAGGTGATACTTAATGGACACCTGAAGTAAATGGAAGAGGGGGTGATGCAAATAAATATCTTGAGATAATTCAAGCACAGGAATCAGCAATAGCAAAGGCTGAAGCCAACTGTGCTTGGCAACCTGCAGAAAAACAGGTCAGTGTGGCCACAGCAGAGAGAGGAGGGAGAGAAGGTGGGAGATTCAATTAGAGAGCTCACCAGAAGCCCATCCTGTAGGTGATCAGGTTCATTGTAGGGAGTTTGAAATACCCAAAAATATGTGAAGAAGCCATTAGAAAACTTTGAGCAGAAGAGTGGCATTATCTGACTTAGGTTTCTGGCAGCTGTGCAGACTATAGCAAGTCAGAGTGAGGTCAGGGGAACCTGTTAGGAGTCTTCCATCACAGCCCAGATGAGAAACGACTGGCTTGTAATATGGTAGAAGGGCAATAATGAGAAGTGGCAAGATTTGGGATATAATTTGAAAGTTGGGCAAACATGAACAACAGATTGAATAATTGGTATAAAAGAAACATTAAGAGTCAATATTGACTCCAAGATTTCTAGCAAAAGCCAGCTGGGTGAATGATATTGTCACACTGAGAAAACATGGGAAGAGGTCAGTTTGGAGGGGAATTAAGATTTTGGACAAGCTAAGTTTGAGATGACTATTAAAAATCTTAATGGATGTCAAGTAAGTAAGATAAATGAAACCAGAGTTCAGAGGAGAGATCAGATCAAGAAATATCTATTTAGAAGTTATTAGCATATAGAGAGTATTTAAAATGGAACTGAATGAGATCACAAAGAAAGTGAGTACAGGTAGAGAAAATGTCTAGGCATTTTTTGTGGGCTGAGTGAAGCAGGATCAAACAAGACTGGAAAGATTGCTCCATTAGGACAAAAACTGCAGTAGAAAGAGGCTGAACATAGGTATCTAAAGACCCAAATCTTAATCACAGCCATATCATAGGACATGAGGATCACTCATGTCCACTTCCTAAGTCAAAAAGTTGGGGTGCTTCATCCATGCCTGCCCTACCCTTCTAGTTAATAGGATACACAAGTCACTTCTTCCTTGAGAAGTCACAATGGGGCACTGCTAGCACGCAAAGAGGAAAAAGCTGTGGGCCCAAGATACACCACACCTTACTGGGAAAGGAAAAGGACAGTGATAGGGTTATAGTTAAATTGTGCTAATTCCGAAACATGCTACAGTCCATACCTCCAACCTCCAGCCCCAAACTTCTCCTCATTTCCTAAGTAATGTCAACTCTAAGCTACAAATGAGTACATTCAGACTCATTAATACGAGTCAGAGGTGCATCAGAAAAGGGAAAAAGAACACTGGAAGTATGTAAAGACCAAAAAAAGAGAGAAGATATTCTTCTTAACTTGTCTTCCTTACTGGTTAGAAATTGAAGAAGAACGAAAAGGAAGTGCAATCTTGGCTACTTGACATTTCATGAAGGGAGGCAGAGGCAGGGCCCTTTTAGGCAGGTCAATTTTCAGGATCTTAGAGAATAGGAGATTATGTAGTGGAGACTACGATTAGTAATTCAACTGGGATGGATTCAAAGGGCTAATATACAGGCATTCAATCCTGAGAAGGAAGAAGTTTTTGATGTGTGTTCCAAATTGGCAATGAAAGATTAATTTATTTTAGAAATTGTTTCTGAGCAGAGAAAAGCGATAAGACAGTCAAAAAAAGTAAATAATGAAAGTGCCCAGATTGCTAGCTTCTCTTCATTTTTTTCAGGAATAAAACAGGGAACAGAATAAAGTGTATGAACTGGTTTAAATATATTCCAATGTATAAACATGCCAGTAAAATCAAATATCAGTTGGCTATCTTCTCTTCCCTTGAACTTTCCATATGGGAACAGACAGTTTTAAGGACTAGACAAAGAGAGGATATCTAGGTAGATAGATATGGGAGATATATATATATATATATATATATATATTTTAATAAAATATTGTGAACACATTGAAATGGTATTTTATGGTATTTTACAGATTTGGGAAGAGATGTGTATCTTTAAAAATGCCCAAAAAACCCCACAACATATCATAACAAATACAATTATTGTTCATCTTTGACTCAATTGCTTTACTTTTAAAAAAAGCATTACATACCAATCTCCAGTCCATTTTGTTGTCATACCCAGTCCTAATCTTCTGGAAATAATAAGTATTGTTCTGCATTTGCTTTAAATTTATACAAATGTTATCACACTATACCTACCATTCTGCAACTTGCATTTTTTCACTAAACATTGTTTTTGAGGTGCATACATGTATAAACAGAAATTTATTTCATACTTTTAATTTTTTCTCAGTTCTTCACGCATTTCCACACTATCTTATGTAATCCTCCTAAGTGAGTTGGACGGAATATATTCTTACTTTACAGACGATAGTGCTCAAGATTGCCCAGCCAGTAAGCACAGAATCTTCTGTCTCTACGGTCAATGCTCCTTCACTTTATCAACCATTTTCAAAATCATATTATTAGCAATAAAATTCTTTTGTTTCAAATGTCAACCTTATATGGAATCCCAATATGTAGGAGGAATTCACATTGGTGCCACAAGCAGAGGTTGTGGGCCATGCCCCTGGTCCTCCCCTGTGCCCTGCAGTGAGTGGCTGTCCAGACAGCCTCATGGACCTCTAGGTCTCTGTAGCACCTGCTCTGGGAGCCTGTGCACTAGAGCAGCTGCCTTTCTGCAAGCAGTGTGCAGTCTGGACAGGGATATAAACAGAGCAAGAGGCTCACAGCAATTTGGTCAATGAAAACACACTTATTGTGATGCCACCTGTGCAAGATGAGGTTGTGGGCCAAAGAAGCCTGGCAAAGCTGGGCCAGTATTGAAGACCCAGAATGAAAGCTGTTTAATAATCTCTCCTGAGATTAAAACTTAGCAAAAGAAGATCGAAAGAAGATAAGAATCTCACAGTGTGATGGGAAAATAGACATGCTGGACGTGGACAAGAAGAGTAGTGGCTTTTGTAGATGCCAGAAAGAACAAACCCTTCATGGAAGGGAGTTTAGTTCTTGGGAGGAAAAAACAGCATCCAGAGAAATTAACACAAAAAATAAAAACAGACAGAGAAAATATATGTGGAGACAAAGTTCCAAAAGTGAAAAAAAATAAGAAATAAGATTCGATTTTGTTTTTCAAATAGAATGACAAGAATCTAAGAAGCAGGAATGCCTCAAGATTAAATGCATTTTCAAAAATGTAGGGCTAAACACAATGTAAAGGTAGACATGTAATAAAAATAGCACAAAGCTCAAGAAGCCTACAAAATAGTTTATGGCACTCTGAATGAAAGACTGATTTAATGTGAGATCAAGAAATGAGATTATGGTATCAAAAGTGACACATTGCATACAAACAGATAAGGAATTACTCCTGGAGACAAGAAGGATGGTGTTGAAAATTGGTGTCAATGAAACTTAGGATTGGAGAGTACAGGACTGGAAGAATAAGAAAACAGTAAGAAACACAATTGTGCAGAGATGAATGTAAAAAATATAGATCAAACATGCTTTTTAAATAAAATGGAATACCTGGCCTATTCAATCAGGAAAATGTTAGCAAATCCCCATTCAGTTCATGTTTTGCTGCTAATCAAAGCAGCTATGCAAAGTAAGACACTGTTAAGGAAGAAACAATTTACCCACAGCAGCATTACAGTGTCTGACCCAGAGTTGGTACTCAGTAAGCATTAGTTAAATGAACCACATAAAGAGAGGAAAGCTGGAGATACTGACTTTAGCCTTAAATATGTGAGCTCATCCAGGAAGTTCAAGAAGCTCAGAGAGTCCCAAAGAAGTTAGACCCAAGGAAGCACATACCAAGGCATGTCATAATTACATTACCCAAGATTAAAGATAAGGAGAGAATCTTAAAAGCAGCAAGAGAAAAGGAGACAGTTACCTACAAAGGAGTTCCCATCAGGCTGTCAGCTGATTTCTCAAAAGAGACCTTACAGGCAAGAAGGGGCTGGAAAGAAGTATTCCAAGTCATGAAAGGCAAGGACCTACATCCCAGATTGCTCTATCCAGAAAAGCTTTCATTTAGAATGGAAGGGCAGATCAAGTGCTTTCCAGAGAAGGTCAAGGTAAAGGAGTTCATCATCACCAAGCACTTATTATATGAAATGTTAAAGGGACTTATCTAAGAAAAAGAAGATGATCAAAACTATGAACAGTAAAATGACAACAAACTCCCAACTATCAACAACTGAATCTAATAGAAACAAAACAAAAACAAACTAAGCAAACGGCTAGAACAGGAACAGAATCACAGAAATGGAGATCACATGGAGAGTTAAGAGTGGGGAGAGGAAGGGGAGAATAGAGGAAAAGGTACAGGGAATAAGAAGCATAAATGGTCAGTACAAAACAGACAGGGGGAGGTTAAGAATAGTATAGGAAACAGAGAAGCCAAAGAATTTATATGTACAACCCATGGACATGAACTAAGGTGGGATGGGGAGGGGGAATACTGGTGGGAGGGGGTGCAGGGCAGAGGGGAATAAAAGGGAGAAAAAAATGGGACAATTATAATAGCGTAATAAATATATTTTTTAATCGTTGTTCAAGTACAGTAGTCCAAATTATCCCCCACCACTTCCCCAACCCCAGCCAGAGAGAGGAAATTTACAGAGAAGGCTCAGCACATTGAAAACCTCTGAGAACTACAAAAAAAATAGAATCACTAGAACATAGCAAAGATATCACTAGGTTTGTCTTCCTTAACATACCTTTATGCCAAAATACAAACCAAAACCAACATTCCTATAGGAGAGACAATGGCATCTATTAAAATAATTACATGGGGAGGAAGAGTTAAGGGAATGTCCAGTCTTTCTCTATGTGCCACATCAAATTGGAGTCAGCTCACCAAAACCAAGAAAGAGAAGGTAGGGGTGGAAAAAGCTAGTTACAAAGAAAACATTTGCATAATATTGTTAAAAAAAGATCTAAGAAGGAAAACAAATTATGATCTTGATGACAAAAATATCTATAAAAGCAGAAGTCTATTGTCAGAGTCTGAAGGAGGAGGAGCCCTGGCTGGGTAGCTCAGTTGGTTAGAGCGTAGCCTCAATATATCAAGCTTGTGAGTTTGGTCCCCAGTCAGGGCACATACAAGAAGCAACCAAGGAATACATAAATAAATGCATTTGTTGCATAAACAAAAAATCTATTTTTCATTCTTTCTTTCTCTCTCCTCACTTCCTCTTTCTCTAAAATAAATTTAAAAAATAAAAGGAGGGGGAAACAGATATAAAAAAATCATGAAAACTTGGGAAGTCTGAGTTTATAAGAAATCGTTTTGGCTTTAATGGTGGAAGAGAAATAATAAATGTGTATTTCTATTATATAAATACATTTTGTTTTTAAAAATTCTCTGCAGATCTAAGGAGAAGAACTTCAAAAGAGTAAGTCAGTCACCAGAAATGTTTGATATTAATTCTTCTGATTACCACTTTGTAGCCCCAATCCTGTAGGACAGTGCATTTTTAAATTCTTTATGCTGCCAAGTCCAATTCTGTAGCATCATTAAACAAAATTTACTTCCAACTTCCAAACTTCCTTCAAATGTGTTTACAGACTATTTATATTCAATATCCAGGACCTGCTGATAATAAACAGGAAGGAAGGCAGCATTCATTCAAAGCAACAGTTTTCAGAGATTTGCATTAAGAGGATCTGGGGTAGGGTTAACAGGATTTGGAAGCTAAGTTGTTAACCAAACCACTGCCAAACGATGAGGGCTAGTCATGAAATGATTTACAAAAGTCTTCCTGAGCAGTGAAAACCATGAAACTGGCAATAATTCATATTTTAAAAACCATGAGGAAAGCTAGGAGGAAAATTATTTGAACTTTGGCATCAGGAGTGAAGCAAAAAATATATATATATACAGTCAGAGCTGAATTCACCCCTGTGTTATTTTGTATTTTTTTTTCCTTAATTCATGTGGCAAAACAGAGCAAAGGCTGGGTTCATTCACTGTCACTCCTGCCTAAGCACAGAGCTGGCCATTTAAGGGGAGAATTCAGCTTCTGCGACTCCTCTCTAGAAGCACCGACTGGCAACAGTTAGCAAGTCATACACATGTAGGACTTTCCATAAGACATCTACAGGCTAAGAACTAGTACTATCTCCCCTGGGTATTTACTTTTAAACATTTTGCAAAATTGTAGCCATGTCTATTTATATACATAGCAGAACTGAACTAACCAAGTGTTTGGAACTTTCCTCACTTAAGCATAGCATTGCAGTTTTAGATGCACCTGAAAATTCCGGTTTTGCAGGCTGCTGCTCAGATCACCAAAATGTCAACATGTCCATCTGGATTGTGGAGTCATCTGCACACACTCTAGTGAGTAAGTACAATTGAATTTTTCCATATTTCTAAGTGGATGATAAAATCCCACCCACCTCCTTTTCCTTTTAAAGAAATGTATTTTCTAGAAATGGAATAATTTCTCAGGAAGGTAGAAAGGGCAAGAAAAGGGAAAAAGTTTAAACTGATTTGTTTGATTTTTTCCTAACGGGCTCTTGTGAGGTTGAGAGGAAAATGATATAAGTAGTAATTATGTGTGTTTTAGTTATCCATATTATTACTATTCCTTATAAATAATATTCAGTTTGTGATTTGTTGAACAAAATGGGGGTTATCAAAAAAAACAGTTAATTCAAATTCATTTCTGAGAGTCCCCATCCTTTGATCTAGTGACTTGACCTCCTGCTGAAATAAAGTTCAGCAAACCCTTCCCCAAATGATCCAACATCAGAATGGGGCAAGTCTTCAGGCCAAGCCTGATATCTGTGTGCTGTTTCCACAGAATGCCTTGAAAATAGCACCAGCCAAACTCCATGAGATGAAGACATTCCAGAGTAAAGGATCCCCTCCTTTCAAACACAGAGACTTCAAAACCTTAGGGAGTGCAGCCCAGAGAGCCTAAGTGACAAGCAAGATAATGTGGAGTTTCTATGATCAAAATAAATGTTTGGTGGACAAAGGCCTCATGTTCCATTCCTCTGATTACACATTGGCAGGGGCTATGTCAGCTGCTTCTGTCTAGCTTGATCATTTCCTCTCAAAGGCTGTTAATTTCAAAAGAGACCCTCTGAGTTAGACCAACTGAATCCCATGCAGCAGAGTAACCCTGTCTGACAGTGGTTTTGATCAGTTTGTTTGTTTGGGGGCTTTTCTTTCCCAACCGTGACAATTATGGGGACAGAGGGGCAATAGTTTAATGTTAATCTTTAGAATCATGTGTGAGGCTTGTTAAAAACATGGATTCCTGGTACCCAGACTTACTTTATCAGAGTCTCTGAGGGATGGAATAGCTTTGCAATCCATATATTTAACCCCTGCACCTAGGTGATACTGATGATCAGCCAAGTCTGGGGAACCCCAGTCAAATGGAAAGCACGCGAAACATCAGGGGAGAGAGGCTTCATTCACCTTTCCCTCTGCAGGTGTGGCCTCCCCAAGTCTCTATTCTCTGGCCTGTGAAATGATGATAAGGCTGACTGCCTCGTTTCTCCCTCTTCTCACTGGGATGCTGTATAGGTCAAAAAGATGCTGACCTTAATTTTCTGATCTATGATTCGGAGAGGACCGAGGCATGCCCTCCTCTTATTTACGCAGGGCTGGGGTATGCCTCATTGGCCTGCATGCAGTGTCCAGCTTGTGTGCTGCCACCCTGTTCCCATGTTCATGGACTGGCATAGCCTGGGGCAGAGACAGAACAAGGATGAATGCATCTGGCAAATCAGTGGACAAGCTGATGATGCAGTCTTTCTGGGCCTGAACACTCTTGACCCGCATCCTCCCTCCTAAGTCATCCCTCCTGAGAAAATATTAATTCCTGAGTAATCAGGAGCATGGTGTTTTCTGCCACCTGGAATGGTCAGGGGTAAGCTTGGACTCTTCAGAAAATATTATAAAACAAGAAATAATCAAGACAGTCTTTTTTTTTTCTGTTTGCATTTTAGAGATGTGGTTTGTTACTCTAGAAAGCAGCATTTGGTCACATAAAAATAAATAATAATAAATTTTTCTTTCAGGAGTCTTCATGGATGGTCAATGTGCTATCTTAAAATAAAAGAGTTCCCTTACCTCATTCAAGTACAGATTGCACTTTTAGACATCTCAAGTGAGAGTATTTGTATATTCAGTGACAATGGGGTGTGGTATTTCAGCACTCACCTCTTTCTACCATTGTACCTGCTGGAGGTACTTACTTCATAGTAAGTACCCAATGAATGAATACAAGTTGCCTAACTGTTCCTTAATCTGTCCACGGGGGCCTTGAGATTTCTTCTATGGAAAAAATAAACTGAATGGACCTTGTTAATAATGCCACTGTATTCTGAAAACGGGAAAAGGCTGTTTAAATACAAAGAAACCAGGTGCCACCAGACCCTTGCATTTTTGGGGGGCTCTTGGACAAGACCCAGAGGGCCATGCTGCCACCATGGATATATTCTCTAATGGAGTATTTACACCTCAGAGACTCCAGCCAGCTCGGAGAATATTTATGCGGCAGTAAAAACTTTAACAGAGAGCTGTTTGGCTCTAATAGTTTCGGGTATTTCTACACATCTCTGCTCACCATGTGTCATGTTGAGTTATATCATGTCCAGAGTGTGACAGCAGCAGCCCATAATGGGACTTACATAAAATGGAATGGCCTGAGAGAGGGAGTAGAGGAGGTGGTGAGAGAATGGGGAAGGAGGGAGAAGAAAGAAGCAGAAGGGACTTTAGAAAGAAATATTTCTTTTGCATTTGGTTGTTTGATTTTCAGATTCAGAGGAAAATGAAGAATGTAAAGAGAAATTTATGTGGTCTCACCTGCCTTCTTCAGGTGAGATACTCTGAGTCAGGGCTGTAACACTTACAGGTAGCACAGTGTAGCCTATCGGAGCACGGATCCTGGAGCCATACTTCCTGAGTGCAGATCCCAGCTTTACCATGGACTAGCTCTGAGATCCTGAAATACTACTTAACCTCTCTCTCCCTCAGTTTCCTTACCTGTAAAATGGAGATGATAATAGCAGTACTACATCATGGAAGTTAGTATAAAAATTAAATGAATTAATATTTTAAGTACTTAGCGCTTGACACATAGTAAGATATACATATATATTCACATATTTATACACATACATATGCATTTATATTTATAAGTATATGTAAATTTTAAAAATCAAACGCCTATTGTATACCCACAACTGAGCATCATGGCAGGGGGCGCCAGTCTAGAATCTGATTTTGGTAGGTGTCATTCAAACTATAATTGAATATTCTTCAGAAAATAAAGTTCTTTCTGAGCTTGACTACATAATTTATTTGGGGGGGAAATGGCAAAACTATGCAAAAATTACTAATAGATACTTGAGAATATTTAATGTGCTCATTACTATAATGAGTACTTTACAGGATTCTCTAATTTCAGCCTCACAACAACTCTGAGGTTGCAACTAGTATCCTCAGTGCACAAACAAGGAACCTGAAGATGAGAGATGTTAAGTAACTTTCCCGAGGTCACACAGCTGGTAAATAATAAAGCTAGGTTTTGAACCAAGTATATTCAACTCTAAACTCAGGGCTCTTCATCTCTCCTTATAAATCCTCAGATAATGAGTGTTAAAATTAATATAGTTGTTACTCTGGTCTAGCTCAAAGATGAGTAGTACCGTGTAGTTTAGATCTCAGATTCTAGAGTGCCTACCTATATCATGTAGGCACAAAACCATAGGCAACAAACTAAAGGAAAAACTCCCTCTCCCTTGATGGCGAACATTTCTCCTGAAAAGCCACAGGTGAAATGCTAAAATCATACAATGTATGCCTGACATTGTTAAGCACTTTGTGCCAAAATACTTTAGAACACTAGTCACTATAATAAGCACTTTTCAAGGATTGTCTAACTGCAGCCTCACAACAACTTTATGAGGTTGGAACAAGTATCTCCAGTCCATAATAGATAATAATAATAGGTAATATTATTGTTGTTATTACCATGTTTCATAAAAGGAAACTGAGACACATAGGTGCTTAGAAATTTATCCAAATAATGATGGAGCCAGTGTTTGACTCCATAGCCAGCAGTGTGATTCCAGAGTCTATGCTCTGAACCACTGTACTACTCCTCAAGAACTGACCAAACACCAAAGCCAGCACTCTAGACTGAAAATACCACAAGAGTCATAAGTTTAAATAAGCAGGGAACTGATCAAAAAAGGAAGAATTCTTTGGTAATTCATAAACGGGATCACCAGTTCCTTGCACCTATATTTGTACTTTGGACTTAGGTGGCAAGGAGGACAACGAAAATCATTCAGAGTACGAGAGAAAAGTCAAAGTTTGTCTTGCTGGAGTTCATAAACTTTGAACTTGTCATTCAATGTGAGTCTGAGCAGCAGCCACAAAAGAATAAAAGCACTATTGCTAGCCGTTATTATGATAGCACTTTCAGATTTACTAAGCACTTAACATTAAATACTGCACATAATCTAAAGTGAAAACACAGCTATGTTTAGGGAGCTTCCCTTGCAAGAGCTTTGTGGGTGAATCTCTCCTTTATACTTTGACCTCTGCAGCGTCCCATCCCCCTTCTACTTCTTCCTTTCCCTAGCCCACAGAAAGTCATCTAGGTTCCTTAAAATAACTTGCATTCATAAGACATAAAAGCTTAAATTCCAGATTTCCAAACTCAGTTTGCAAAGGAACTTTCCCCTTCCACTCAGCTGCCCCAAGAAACATGACCATCTTGATCCTTAAGAGAATGTGTTTCTTTTTCCCTTTTGTGGGCCTGAACAAAAGCAGGGGCTGCTTAAGCAATAACATAAGAGCATTTAGGAAAACAACTCTACTAACTAGAGAACATCTTGTTTAGTACTTAACGCTACATGATGAAGACAAACTTCATCCTAGAGTTTGCTGGGTCTACTTTCTCATGCATTTCCATCTGTTATTTTGCTGTGATACTGACAGCAACTCAGATGGCTAAGTGCTCATCCAGGGCTCCTCGATTAGAGTCCGTCTGTTAGCCCACGAGTCCTTGATCAGTCACTCACAGACTCTATTTCTTTGATGCCTAAAAAAGGGTTTCATAGGTTGGTCATAGTTAACATGCAAAACAGAGCATTACTTTTTCCAAAAAAGAAGGAAGGTAATTACCTTATCTTCTCTTTTTCAGTGTCATCTAGGGATTCATGTTCTCTAGCACAATGTCACTGTGGACCCTCCCAGAAGTAAGGTATCTAAGTTAAATTTCTTCTGTATAATATTTATTCATTTATAAATCTATAAATTTATAGATTACTATGTGAGATACACACACAGAGACTGTGTAACTAGTCGCCAAAATGTTCATTGTATGTTTGATGTAGTTATGTTTAGAAGATGGGATTATGAACGATTTTTAATTTAATCTTTATTGTTTATTTCCCATTATCATTAAGTGCCGTTATACCTGACTTCCTGCAGCAATCACCACACTGTTGTCCAGTGTTGGGTAGGGGGGTTGGGGTGGAGGGATTGAGTGAAAAGGAAAAAGGACTCACGGGCATAGACAACAGTATAATGAATGATTTTTTAATTCATTTTGTATAATAATATTTTCAAGATTTTCTATAATGGCTACCTATATCTTATAAAACAAATTAAAAGGCTTTTGAAAATGTAAATTAAATACCTAGTCTCACATATTTCTACAAAAAAGTACAAAATGAACAGAGAAATTAAGGTATTTCCCCAGGTCAGTTCACCACCTTTATAAATTAGAAAGCCAGGTTAAAAGTAGTCTAGTCTTGCTTGAATCCAACCACTTCCTGTTGTTCTCCTATGGGTGTGGATGTCTTTGAGAAGTCCATTGGGGTGCTGTCTGATATAGTAGCCACCAACTACATGTGTACTACTTTAAATTTTATTTAATTAAATATAGTTAAAATTCAAAATTCAGTTCCTCAGTTGCACAAGCTATTTTTAAAGCTCTCAATAGCCACATGTGGCTAATGGCTCCCATTTAGACAGCCCAGAAACAGAAAGCCCATTACCGCAGAAAGATTTGCTAGACAGCACTGGCCTGGAAGCTCAGCTCCTAACTGAACACAATGTCACTATCAGCCATGAGCAAACCTTCAGAGGGAAGACCTCCACACATTTATATGAAATAAAGGAGCAGAACTCTACTGATAGCTGCTTCTCTCCAAAGCTGCATTTGGTTCACAGAGAGTGACGACGAGTGTCCTCAGGGACTAGGTGAATACTACAGTATTAGACCAAAGACCCCAATCTGAAGACTTTCTGGTCAGTCATAAAACCTGAATAGAAAATACAAGAGTTACATGAGTTCCAGTGGAAGTCTAGGTCCCCAGCCAACATCAGATTTTAAATGGCTTTTTGAGCAGCTTAGACACTTGCCAAAGGTGCACAATGGTGAACTCCCATCCTTGCCTCCATATGTAAAATTGCAAACACGTTTGTACGGATGAGGACTAGCAGGCAGTGCAGGTAGTGCATCAGCACAGGGCACATGAGTATGTAAGTGGTTTGCTATACCACAGAGATGAGAAGCATATAATTCTCTGAGCTTAGAGGAGACATACTTTGAACTTAGTAATTAGGGCTCCATTTATTTTATATAATGTATCCTTGACTTGTCATTTAGATTCTTACAACACAAGTGTGATCTTTGGACCAGCAACATCAGCATCACCTAGGAACTTCTTAGAGATGCAGACTCTCATGCCCTACTCCAGATCTACTGAGTCGGAAACTCATTTTAACGTGATCCCCAGGTGATTCCTGTGCACATTGAAGACTGAGGATCACTGATTTCTCTCCTTCTCACTTGACGTTCAATTTCGGGAATGTAGAGGAGACTCAGATCTTTCAACCAAATTTTGTGCAATACCCCAGACCTGGAAAATAACTGGGGTTTAGTAAACACTTACTAATTAATTGAAAATCTGAGACCTGGCTTTCAAGTTTAAAAAGCCAGTGCACTTCCAATGTATTATCAAAAATATACTTGTTCTGAATCCCAGTCTCTTTCACAAGAAATCATGTGAGCATGTAGTGTTTTCCTTTGGTTTAAAATGCAAAAAGGAGAGATTATCATAAAGTAATACTAATAAGCAAATAATAACCCATGCTGGATTCTTTTGTTCCTTACATTGCCATCTATAAGGGCAATCATTTTTAAAAGCTTTTATTGGATAGCTTGAACAGAATCATGCCCTAATTATAGTCTTCCTTTTTATTTGCTACTGAGAGGAAATGCACCAGATGAAGCTGTTTGAGACTCTATGGTTTGTTCAGTTGTATTAAATGCTTCTAACTGCTGACTTTTATCGTTCTTAACAAGTCAAGACCAGACTGAATGTCTTTGAGGATAATTGTTTTTATTCATTTCCCTTCTGCATTGCTGAAATGTAGGCAGTATGTAAATTAAGGAAAGAGACTGGGATTCAGAACTACCCCAGACCTCTGCTGGTACTCAGAAACAGCCAAAACAAAATCTCCTGTTTAGATTATTTCATGTCACTGTGATCAGTGCATTCTCTTGTAAAATGAAAGTTTCTTGAGTCTTCAAAGTGGTTTCCATTCCATTAAGTTAACCAGATTCAGGCACAAAATCCATTCCAAAAGAAAAATCCATGCCGAGGTATATCAGTGCTCCTAATGCTATGTTTTATCCATGTAGTCAACAATGCACTCAGTAGGGTTATATCATATTACTGGAAGCCAGGAATCAGACTTTCTGGGCCTCCGTCTCCGTTTATTTTCTGAGTGACCTTGGGATAAAGAAATAAAGCCATGGTTCTCAAATGAGGGTGATTTGGTGCCCCTCCCCTTTTCCCGCATTCAGAGGACATTTGGTAATGTCTGGAGATTTTTTTTCACCACTTTGTTTTATTTTTTAACTTTTAAATTTTATTTTTCCATTACACTTGAAATTCAATATTATTTTGTATTAGTTTCAGGTGTACAACATAGTGGTCAGATGATCATATACTTTATTTACAAAGTGGTCCCCTCAATATTTCAAGTACCCACCTGGCACCGTACATAGTTATTACAATAATATTGACTACCGGTATGTTTCCTACACTGTACTTTATATCCCCATAATTATTCTGTAACTACCAATTTGTACTTCTTAATCCCTTCATCTTTTTCACCCAGTCCCCCCACCCTACCCCCTCTGGCAACCATCATTCTGTTCTCTATATCTATACGTCTGTTTCTATTTTGTTCATTTATTTGCTCTTTAGATTCCACATGTAAGACATTTTTGATTGTCATGACTTGGGGGTGCTACTAGCATCCAGTGTATAGAGGCCAGAGCTGCTGCTAAACATCCTATAATGCACAAGACAGCCCCCACAGCAAAGAATTCTTCAGTTTAAAATGCCAATAATACAAGGTAGAGAAATGCTGAACATAAAGAACCTATTATCACTGCCTTATTCAGCACTGATCTGCTCAAACAAAAAATAGCCTACCAAAACAGCACAGACTTTGACTATGGAATCCTCAAATTAATAAACAAGGATCTCCTAAGTTCTTACTTCATACTCAGCACTGTTTCCAGTTCTGTGGAAAGCACAAAGTGTAATGCATGGTATTTTACTTATTCCTTCAGAAACTAGAAATTAGAATAAACCATTGAGGTCTAATAGGATAATTCCTCATTGATCCATTCCAGTAATTTTTGGCTGCCTCTCTACATGGTGCCCAGTCTAATTACAGGATGACTCCCTATTCCCCTGGGATGCCACTTTTCATTCTCATTCACTTCCTTGTTCTGAAGGAACAGCAATTTGCCACTGAATGGTTATTAGCCTTTTTCCTTTAAGAGACTAAGAAGGAAAAAAGCCCACAGGATAATTTTAAAAGTTGTTGCTCCAGTTTTTCTTCAACTTTAGAAATCTCTGTTGGCTTTTAATTAAGAACTTGCATTTAGACTGTGAGATGAACCAGATTTGAAGGATTGTTTTTTTTTTTCCCCTCTGTTAATGAAATGGCACTCATTTCCCTAGGAGGGGTTTTCCCTAGATTCTCATTGTTCCACTAAAGATGATTTACATGGGCATCTGTGGAGGTAGCTGAGTCTTTGATTAGGGAGGCAGGCCAGGGTAGACACCGCTGTGCCTTCCTTCTGAGAAACTAGGAAACAAACACCTTCAGGACTGAGCTGATATTCTCACAAACTTCGGTGTGGAATGATTTGGAGGTGGAGTCAGTGAGAGTTCCAAAGTGTGGCAGCAGTAGCTATATGACATAAGCCTCAGAAACATGCACTGAATGACTGAATCCATCGGTTGCCTCATTTCCATCCACTCCCTCTCCTCATTCAGTCTTGAGAATCATGCATATTCAGAAGGACTCAGTTCTAAAATATACCCGTATACCCGATTCTTGGACACCTACGTTTTTAGGTTCTTAAATGCTAATTTTTTCTGAGCTATTTGGCTAAGGATCAAGGTAAATTGGTGATTTCCTTTATATAATTTAATAGAATAATGTACCATGAGGATTAAGTTATTTGCATATTCTCAAAATATCTCTCCTAAAGATGTTTATTAATTACAAAACTAAAAGAGTGGATAAAGTTCATAGACATTACCTTAACCAAGTGATCAAGATCAATATCACCACTCAAAAAGACATATCAACATCTTATCCATCCCTGTGGTCAACAGAGAAGGAATATATATATAATTTCTGTAGTATTATTAACCAAAAATGTTCAACCTCAGTCTAAGCATGAGTAAATCATCAGACAAATTCAAATGGAGATATCTTCTACAAAATAACTAACCAGTACTCTTCAAAAGTGTCAAGGCCATTAAAGGCAATGGAAGACTGAGAACTCTCACAGATTAAGAGAGTCTAAGGAAATATAATAAGTGCAATGTGGGATCTTGGACAAAATCTTGGACCAAAAGAAAAGATTTGGTAGGAAAGTAGTGAAATGTAAATAAGGTTGATGGATAAGTTAATGGTATTATACTGTATCAATATCAATTTCCTCATTTTCTTAACAGTCCTGAGGTTATATGAGTATAATATCAATGTCAAAAGAGAAACATGAAGGATATAGGGGAACTCTGTACTATTGTTGCATTTTTCTCCAAGTGTAAAATTATTTCAAAATAAAACATTTATAATTAATAGAAAACAGCCTACAAAAATAATTTTGGAATAACATAAACAATGGAAAGACATAAGCTGTTTTGTTTTATCAATGCAAAGAAATTAGCCCTTCTAGAAAGGTGAAAGGAAAGTGAAACTAGTATACAAGGGAAAAGTAGAGTATAGATTGAGACTTACACATGCTGGAGTGAAGGGAAATGAGACTGAGGCAGAAATTTACTGCTGAACCAGAAGAAGACAGATGTTAAATTTTATCTTAGAATGAAACACAGTCCACTAAGAAACTCTTCTAAATCTAAGCAGGGTTTTTTTGTGTGTGTATGCCAACAAGCTCTATTCCTCCATAATCACCAGCTAATGTAAAAACATCTCAGACAAGGCAATACCCAGAGAAAGGGACCCAGTACCCCACAGGCTTCAAGTAAGCACAGTCTCCCATATTTTGCTCACCCACTACCTTACAACTGGTGAGACACCTATACCCACCTGCCTGAGAAGACCATAGTTTTAGAAATGGTTACAAACATATTTTTTTCTTGTTGGCAGCAAACCCTTTTATTTACAAATGGAATGTAATAGGGAACTACAAAAAGTAAAACAAAAAAACCTATAAATGATAATAATCAAACTATCAAACATCTATTCAGGGCATTCTCCATACTCCAGACAGTATTCTAAGCCCTCTACCTATATTATCTCAATTCATGCTCAAAGTAACCCTCCATGACAGGGCTTAACAGACTCACATTACAGATGAGGAAAGTGAAGCAGCAAAACATAATCCCTCCCACCCCAAGCATATTTTTAAGTTGGGTTTATTGAATATAATTACATATAATAAAATCCACTCTTTTTGAGTCCATAGTTCATTGACAGATGTATACAGTCCTGTAACTACATCACTATAAAGATATAGGCTATTAGCTGATTCTCCCAAAATGTTCTTTTGAGGCCCTTTTTAATGTCAATATACATCCCATCCTAGACCCTGGGAAGTGCTTATCTATTTTTTGTTCCAATACTTTTGCCTTTTCTATAATGTTACATAAGTGAAATCATATAGCATGGAACAACATTTTTTCTTTCACTTAGCACACAGCATTTGAGATTTATAGAGGTTGCTGCATTTATCAGTTGCTCATTCCTTTAAATTGCTGAGTAGTATTTCATTGTATGAATTTATCACAATTTCCTTATTTATTCAACAGTTGATGGGCAGCTGTGTTGTTTCCAGTTTGGGATTACTACAAATGACACTACTATAAATATTTGCATATGCATACCTTTTGGTAAACATATGTGTGTGTTTTAATTTCTCTTGCCAAAGTACCTAATCTAAAAGTGAGATTGCTGTTTCTTATAGCAAGTGTATGTTTAAGTCTATAAGAAACTGATAAATTGTATTCCAAAGTGCCCGCATCATTTTGCATTCCCATCAGCAATGTATGAAATCTCCAATTGCTCTACATCCTTGTCAGCCCATGAAACTCTCAGTCTTTTTAATTTTAGTTATTCTAGTGGGTGTGTGAAGGTATGTCAATTTTAACAGGTCTTAATATGTATTTCCCTAACAATTAATGATGTTGAATGTATTGTTGTTTATATACCTTCTCTGGTGAATTTTCTGCCAATTTTTATCAAATAGTTTATCACTGATTATTGAGTTGTAAAAGTTCTTTATATATTCTGAATTGAAGTCCTTTATCAGAAATGGGTTTTGCAAATAGTGTTTTCTTCCACTCTATGGCTTAGTTCTTAATTTTCTTAAACAATGTCTTTTAGAGAGTAGAAATTTTTTATAACTTTATTTATTTATTTGTTTGTTTATTTATTTATTTTTAGAGATAGGGGAAGGGAGAGAGAAGGAGAGAAAGAGGAACATTGATGTGCAGGAGAAACATCAATTGATTGCCTCTCGCACACCCCCAACCAAGGACCTGGCCTGCAACCCAGGCATGTGCCTTGACAGGGAATCAAGCTAGCAATCTTTTGGTTTGTGGGATGACACCCAACTTTCTGAGCCACACCAGTCAGGACTAGAGAGTAGAACTTTAAAATTTTGATTAAGTTTGACTTATCAATTTTTCTTTTATGTTTAATGTTTTTGTGTTCTCAGAAACATTGTCTAATCCAAGGTCACAAAGATTTCTTATTATAGTTTCTTCTAGGTCTTCTAAAGTTACAACTATTACTTTTAAGTCTGTGTCTGATTTCCAATGAACTTTTATGTATGGTGTAAAGGAATGGTTGAGGTTCATTTTGACTTTTTTTTTGTAGACAGATAACCAATTTTTCCAGTGCTACTTGTTGGAGATTGTCCTTTACCCATTTTATTATCCCTCAGTCTTTTATTTTTATGCTACTGTAAGTGGTTTGTTTATTTCAGTTTCCATTGTTTGTAGCTAATGTAGGCAAAGAAAACTGCAGTCTGAAAAATTAACTGGATCCTACAAAAATCTTTTTTTTGTAAAATGATTTGAGCAAAGCTCTAGTCTATTTTCCAAACTTCGAACAATCCTTTTAAAAACTTCATTAGAATTTTTAATTATAAAAGTGATATATGCTAATTCTGACATACCAAAGTCATAAAAATGAGTAGAGAAATATTTGTGATCTTTCTCCATCTCACCCTTGATCCTTCCTCCCTGAAGTAACCAGTGTTAACACATATTTCTTATGTTCTCAACATTCAAGAAAATAGTTATTTTTTTAACACCTGGGGGTGAGAGGGTCATATGTGGTGAATGACAGGAGAAAATGCAGAACTAGCTTGGCAGACTGTTTGCCTTTGTTTCTAGAAGTATAGACCTTGTAAGAACATAGAGTTGGCAAAAAAAATAATAAAAGCAAACATGTAAGAAAAGTTTGCAGAAAAAAGTGGTGTGTGGAAAGAAGCAAAGGGAAAAGTTAACCTTTACAAACAAGAAAAAAATTTCTTACTGACTTGGGGGGCGGAGATAGGTCTATGGAGCCCATAGGCATAAAAAACAAGGAATTCAAGAACCTTGAGAAAAATAGCATCTTTGAAGACTTGGAGGTGGCACTACTGTAAGCCATAAAATTTATTCCATGTATCAACTGTGGTATAAAAACAATAAGGACCCTCAAACCTAAAGCCACTGTGCAGAAAAGGCAAATGGACAACTGAGTTGGAACCCATTTGGAAAGAGGGTCAATGGCCAGAGGTGACAACCAGACAAAGCCTTGTAACCACCGTTGGTACGGCTCAAGACCCATAAACTTTGACATAAAAAGAGGACCCACAAGAATGACCAAGTTGCAATTTCCCACCAGAGAAAATGAACCAAAATCAAATTGCTTTATAAAGAATGGAATCCAACATTATGTATATTCTGCATCTATTTTGAAGTCCCTGGAAATACATTTTCTCCAACATAGGTATTATGACCTACTTACTAAAACTCTTAAACTGATGATCAATTACATATCTGTGAATGGTTTTAAGGGTCAGGAATTCTGAATTCTAATCTTGCTTCTGCTTTAAATATGATACAAACTTTGAGATAATCTCTCTTCCTCAACCTTTGCCTATGTAAAAATTAAATTTTTAAAAACCTGCCTTCTAAATAAACCTGAATTTTTGAAATTTCATCCATTATTAAAGATTACCAAATATTGTTATATAACCAAAAACCAGAATAAACACTAAATAATGAAATGTACAGTAAAAATATAATGCACTCATCCAAATACCACTTATATAGCAACTTTGGCTCTCCAATCACTGTACAGACCTTAAGCAAGCAACGCTTCATAATGTGATCTAACAGAGCCTACTTTGTTCTTTGGATAACCAGACTCTCAAACCTCAGTTTTTGCTCATGGCTTACATACCATTCCTATAATCTCACTTCTCTCAAGCCCATAGAAGATTAGAAGCAGCAAACTGAAAGGTAGGAAATAAAATCTAGAGATTAGAAGCAAAAATAAGTGTAATATCTAAAATAGCTGAAGAGAATAATCTTAAGGAACAGATATAATCACTCTAAGTCATCTTGCATTGAGACCAGTAATTTGACACATATTACCATATTTTTGGACCATAAGACGCACCTAAGGTTTTAGAGGAGAAAAATAAGAAAAAAAATTTTGAAGCAAAAAATGTGGTAAAATATTTAATCACATAAATAACATAATATTTCACCAATGTAAATGTAAACAGAACTCAACAGCAGCATTAACAATCATTATTCCTCCCACCTGGAGGGGTGCATCTAATAGTCCGAAAAATATGGTAATTCATAATGATTAGATTCACAGGTTTAGAAATGGAAGGACCTTGGAATTTATCTCATTCAACTTGCTCATTAACAGTGATGTAAACCAAGGCCTAGAGACCTATTGAGGTGTTGCTCAAATAAGGTGGCCTCTCTGTCTCCCACCCCCTTTACACACACACACACACAAACACACACACACACCTACTTAATGACTGAGTTGAAACAAGAACTTTAGTCCTACTCTGGCAAGTTATTCTGAAAGATCCAGAAAAGTTTACATTTCTTGAAGTATATTCCATATCATAAGCAAGGCATTTGATAATTTCTTTTAAAAAAGAAGCCTCCAATTTGGATAAAATTCTAAGTAACTCTGTGTTCATAAAAATCATGTTGAACATTTCATTTCCCAATAGAGTTATATAAATTACAAAGATAGTGCATTTATGTCTATGCACAAGTACATCTGTCTGTGTGCACATGTGTGTTAACAAGTACCCTGTCATTGTTGAAGCCAGCTCATTCTAGCTCTCAGTACCCATTTGGGGCATCCTTGCTCAACTCCACATCACAGACCTCTCACAGGCAGCTTGAAAGCAGCCATGGTGGGAATATTTACACTACAAAAATCAGCTACTGCTACAAATCAGGGCCTTGTGTTTTTTTCCCAGGAAAGCTGAGCATTTACCAACATTCCACTTGTTAAAGCTATATACTTATTCCTTGAAAAAAAATGTAACCTTAATAACCACATGTCAAGTTGTTGAATGCATGCAGAGTGAAGATGGTATCTCTAATTTTTATTTGTTTTTATAGACATTAATATTAACTGGGTGTTTTTTCCTTAAATATGAGAAGAAAAGAATCAAGGCCTTTTTCATCACTGACACCTAACTATACACTTAATAAAATGAATAGGAAAGAGAAAAATACATACTCGTTTGTTCAGTTTTTCTAAGCAGTACTTTAATATGATGTGAGCAGAAGACCAAGGTCCCAGGTCTATGGTTTGCTGTGTGACAAGACACAGAGCATGTGATAACTACATCTCATATGTTATGTGCAGTCTTAAACAGCTACAAATAAAATTTTAATGTTTCTTTATGAATTTGAAAGGTCTCATGCTGTAAGAACAGAGTATAAATACAGTATCACATGACAAGAGGCTAGGAGTTTCAGACCTAACTTTGTGAAGTATATATAATATTTATAAGTGCTATATATATTATTGCCAATTACTTTTGCTTTTACAAAATCCTTCTGAAATGAAAGTGGTTCTCTTACAGTTTACTTCAAATTTTTCATGGTTAAAAGGTGACTCTTTTACATAGTGACCAAAAGTATTGCTGTTGTATTATATGTGATAATCAGACAGCTCCCCAAGCTCTCATACCCACCTTATAAAATGGAACACTAGTTATACTAAATCTTTATTAAAAGAGACCAAAGGTCAGTTAGCATTATGCAAGTGAGAATTTTAAAACTGATAATATAAAATGGTTTGGTTTTATATTATGGGACTGTGTATACAGGCAATATTCTTTTAACAGCTTTATTGAGATCTAATTCACATGCCATATATTTTGTCCATTTAAAGTGTTCAATTCAATGGTTTTTGCTATATTCACAGAGTCATGTACTCATCACCACAATTGACCTTAGAACATTTTCATTACCCCAAGAAAAATTCTGTAACCCTTTTACCCTCCAGTCCCCTCAAATCCACTCCCAGATAAAGGCAACCACTAATCTATTCTCTTAATCTATAAATCTGCCTATTCATGACATTTCAAATAAATGGAATCATACAATGTGTGATACATTGGGACTGGCTTCTTTCATTTAGCATAGAATTTTCAAGGTTCTTCTGTGTTGTAGCATGTATCAGTGCTACATTTCTCTTCTCCCCTTTATTTTATTGCTGACACTAATACAGATGCCCCTGTGTCCCCCCGTTGGCCTGCCTCTACCCATCCCCTACCCAAATAGCCTGGTACTGGCATAAGAACAGGCACATAGATCAACGGAACAAAACAGAGAGCCCAGAAATCAACCCAAGACTATACAGTCAATTAATATTTGACAAAGGAGGCAAGAGCATACAATGGATAAAAACAGTCTCTTCAATAAATGGTGTTGGGAAAATTGGACAGATACAGTGCTATATTTCTTTTCACTGCCAATAGCCTTCCATTTTATAGACAGAGTATATTTTGTTTTTCCATTCATCAGTCAATGGATGAACATTTGTGTTATGTCCATTTTCTTAGCTCTTATTAATAATACTGCCATGAAATTTGTTTGTAAATTTTGTGTGGACATATGCTTTCATTTCTCTTGGGTATATACCTAGAGGTAGAATTGCTGGATCACACAATCACTATACTTAACGGTTTGCAGAACTATCAGGTTGCTTCCTAGCATGCTGTACCATTTGACATTCCTCCCTCAGGCAGCGTTCTTACTCAGCCTCAAGTCCAGGTGGGGATTATGGAATCCCACCCAAACTCAAACAATCCAGTCAATTCATATTTTCTTTCCTTTATTCTTCCCATGCATATGGAAGTTTCTCACAAGTAAAAGACAAAAAATAGGCAAATCAGCTGTCACTAGCTTGACTATTCTACTGCTTTGGCTTGCTGGTCTTTGAAATATTCAATATTTCTAAAACAGTTTTTATCTAAAGCTTCAATTAATGACAATTTGTAGTGATAATTAATGTGATTAGATGTTACTAAGACAAACTCATACACAATGTCTGTAGCAAGGTAAATGAACCTCATTCAGTGGGTTCTTTCCTCAAAGTCTGTTAGAGGACAAAAAAAACTAGTTCCAGTTGTTCAGAGGACCGCAGTCAACTAAACCCTCCTAGTGTTAGGCTCCTCTGGATATATTTTCAGGGAATGAACTTGAGAAGGCCATACTATAAGAGAGGGGCCAAGAAACCAAAACTCACATTTAACAGAAGGATCTGAAATACTGATATTCTCAACTTTTGTGTTTGAAGAAGTCATAACTACAATAATGACTATGTTTTTCAATGAAGTGGCAGCACCTTACATTACCTTGCTAGCCTATTCAATTTTACACCTCTCCACATACACGTATCCATAGCTGTAATTATTCATAGGCAGATTTTATAGGCAAGTTATTTAAAAAAAGAAATTCCAAAAAAGAAGCTATAGAAAAAGAGAATTCACTCTTTTGGGGGGAAAAGAAGTTTGTCTATTAATATTTACTTTCTTTAATATCTCAGGGTCAACATGAATGACTTATTTAGAGAAATATCACATCCTCATGGACCCCATAGAATTTTATGGAGGCCACTTTACAACTGACCTGTTTCCATCTGCCTTAACTTCCCTACTACTGTGAAGCTCCTCATAGACAGAACCTTGTTTTTTGTAACATCCTCATAATGACTTACACCTAATGAAAGTTTGATAAATGTTTTGTAAATGAAAAAAATTATAAGGTCAAAAGGAATATGACAATAATAAAAACACAAGTCCTATTTAATTTGTACCAGGAGCAACAAAAATGCCCAGCTGGGAGGTATCATTAGTAAAATACACTAATCCTGCTTCTGCCAGAAGCCCACCTCCATGTCTGAAATTATGCCGCATTCGAAGAGCAACACACTAGCCCCTCAAACCACTGCCACAGTCTGGTACTTAAACAGGAAATGAAGGGCACTTGTTCCTACAGAACTGGCAGGAGATGAATTTGAGTGGCATCAGTGCAAAAACTCCATTTATCATTCATTCAACTTTTTGACACAACTATAATTACATATCAAAATTTCTGGGAATGTTTCAGTGGCCAGCAATGATTTTATAAAAGTTCTTCCCATCAGGAAACCTATCTTTTACAAGAATTGGATAAAAAGCAGCCACAGAAGTACAGGTACTTTTCATAAAGTACTAACTTGCCATAAAGTGTCATTTTACGTAGACTCTCCCTAATTCAGAAAAAATCCTTAAAAAATGAAGACGGGTAAGTAATCAAACCCAATGCTGATCTTCCTAATTAATTTCAGAAGTGTCCTTCATACATATCTTTAATGTATTTTTAACATGACTCTCCTACATAACGATTCCTACATTGATGCTTGTGAGTCTGCTACATATATGGTAAATGACATCACAAACATGCACTTGTGTAACCACCATCACGTAGGCACTAGCCATTACCTTTGCCTTTATCAGGGTGATGAATTTCCTGGTTAACTAGTAGGTGTCTGAAAGGTACTTTCTTCTGAACTGTCACTGGGTTATAGTGACTTTCAAATGCCCTAAGAAATATAATAGAAATATAAGTGATGGGCAGTAGAATGGAGAGAACATAGCCTCTTGAGTCAGAAAGGCTATACTCAAATCTGTTTCATTTTCACAAATTATATGGCATTAGTTTTAATTACATCTAAGCCTCAGTCTCCTTACTTGTGCAATATAATTACCACCCCGTTTCGGCAGTGACGTTGAGAAATAGATGAGATACACCATAAAGTTCCTGCCACATAACATATACCAGAGTAGATGTACTTTCTATTCCTTTCCCTTTCCCTGGTTGTAACATTAAAGGTCATAGATCATGAAATCAATGTTTGCATTAAGAGGATTATACAAGGTACTGTGGCTGCTCTACAAAATCACTTACATAAATAGGTTCCATTTATCCATGAAGTTGCGTGTAAACAGGAAATAAAGTAAAAACTATAAAACACCCCAATACTCCCCAAACATATTCATGTTTCTCATCTCTTTTTGTAGCAAAAGAACAAAAAAAATATGCCTTTCATGTCCGCTGCTGATGTTCTAACCTCACTTTACTAGCAGTGACTTTCGGTCAGTGTTCCACTTCTGTGGGGTTTGTAGTGCAAGAATTACTCCTTGTATGCAAATCTTGCTCTGAAGATAAATTGCATGTAGTGGAGAGAGCAGACTTTTGGAGGAAACTCACCCATCTTAGTCAGGTATAGTCCCAGGACCTGAGTTTAACCTGAGGAAGTCTCTGTTTGCCAAACCTTCCTTCAGTTTCCATTTTTTTTCCCTCATTCCCTTCTTTCCTCCCTGTCCTTTTCTCAGGCCTAAGATAGCAAGTGCGAGAGTTCTAAGGCCCATTTTTAATATGCATCACTCTCCTCTTAGCCATACCATCACCAAGTGTTCTAGTATGAAATTTCCAGGGTGCTAATGTTATTGTCATTTGCCAAACAGAGTGCTGATGGTCTTCTGTTCAGAGTTTTTCCTTTTGAGCCTTCTGAAAGCCAGGATACTTGGGAGCGTAAGTACAAAATAGCTAATTCAACCTACTATTCAAAGACTTTATGGGTTATTAGATGAAACACTCACTGAGGGGTGGAAAAGGTGCTAGGAAGAGAAGCATTAAGGAAATCCCAGCCTATTGGGTTTCAGCATGTATTACTCTGGAGGCAGCATATGTCTCTGTAGTAAAAAGGCTACAGTATACGTGATATCTGGAAGAGTTACCAATGCTGACATTGATTGAAGAGCCCAGAGAGTGACCACGGTAAAGTAAAAGTGTAGAATTGTGCTCTATTTTGCAAAGTAATATTATTTGCGTATACTTTTAAAATACCCCATTCTTTATGTCTAATTATCACTGATATTAAAAAATATTATGTAGATCATTAAATATTTCAGATTAATTTACATAAACATTGCTGGACCAGAACATGTATGTCAGCCTTCTTAGAATCTTGCACCCATAACATACTCATCTGTTGTTTGCTTATCTTCTCACAGCTTTAAAAACATAAAGGAAGGTCATCTATAACTAAGTATATGTTACATGAGTTATTAATAATTGAGATGACTAATTGCTTGATTACATAAGTTAATTAATAAATCTTCATATTTATTTGAACTCACCTACTAGAACTATATTTTTTCTGTATATATTGTTAGAATATAAAAGAGGAATATAAATGAATATAAATGAATTAAATAGAATATAAATGAAACAGAATACAAATAAACACAACTGTCTTTAAATGTACCAAATCATCAAAAAAGTGAATCCTAAATTTGCTGAGTTCTTATTGCAGTTTCTATTTTAATACATTCATTGGTACTTATATTTAGTACTGGAATGTTCTTCAATCACATTTGGTATAAAGGAGGAGAAAAATCACCTGAACACAAGATTAACTTGTAAACCTGAAGAGATCATGCCCAGAGTTGCAAGTATCCTACTGATAATTTCTTATCTAAAACCACTAGCTTTTCCCACCACTCTCCCTCTTTCTTATAAGGCAGTTTCTTAAATGAGCAGAAGACCATGCATCATGATCACCAAATACACATATACACAGAGAGAAAATAAGGGTTCTTTTTTTGGGGAGGGGTGGGGAGTGGAGTATTCTTTAAGAAAATAAGAAAAAAGGAAAATGAAGAGAAACCAAAAAGTCTTGTTTTTATTACTAGTAAACATAAAGTAAAGCGAAGAGGATATTTTAGCCCTCACTTATCTAGTAACTGTCCACACTGCTTTGTTCCTTTTTTCTCTCTTCACCACAGTATATATGTCTTTCTCTGCCCCTTCTCTTATCACACATTAATTCTCCAACAGCTCATACACAAGGCTGTGCTAAGTCAGAGCCTTCATTTCCAACAATTTCTCAACCAGAAGACATGCTTCATTTTTTAACTGGAGCATAGCTAATGATGCAGATGAAATCTGGGCCTGGTAACATTTGATCTGGCCTCAGACAAGAGAAGCAAGGTGGCATCAGCTTCCTCTGATATAGTCTGCAGCCAAGAAGCGGCACCAGTATACAAGTGACATGCATATCACATGTATCAAAGTGGAAGCTCAATCTGCACAGCAATAAGACTCTCTCACATCCCAGCATGGGTGCTGGCCCTGAGCTGCAGTTCCAGTAATTGACATAGTTGCCCAATGCTACAAAACAAACTCAGAAACTATTCTCATTAGACATCCCCCTGCTTTGTGACTCTGTTATTGTAAAACCCAAACACTGAGCCCCATACCAGCGTGGCTCTGTTTTTAATTAGTTCTGATGGCATTGGGCTGTAAGCCAAAGAAAAAATGAACTTCCTGTGACTGAGGCTTGCTGCTCAGTATGTTGCTTCCTTCTTAAAGAGATTGTTTTCACAACATTTTATGAAAAGGACTACTGACAGAAATAATATAAGTTTTTACTGCTTTTGATATTTTTTTCAGGCTTATAAAAAGCAGCCAACAGTCAGAGAATTTGTAAAGTTACAATGCTATTATTTGGTCTTTTGTGTGACCCAGTTGACTTGTCTTTTGATTAAAGACATCCTACACGATTAATTTTTTAATGGAGAAAACACAGGCTTCTGTTAAAATTTTAAGACCATGAATGTTTTAGTGTTCCACTAAATTAATTTGGTGATATATATTTTACTGCCTGGGTCATTGCTGGCATAGTGTTAGAACTGAAATGCTGGTAAGGTCACCTTCTGAATACAAGGAAGTAAAGAGCTGATAAGAACTCTTGGTAGATAAAGAACATTTAGATAAATGCTAAAATCTTATAAAAAATGAACCTTCTCTGGCCACAGATTCCTATTTCTCTAGAATCTTTTGAAGATACTTTCTATATGGGAAATTTCTTAATATATGAGTCTCTCCTTCCCAAGTTAGAAACTAGATGTTTGTTTCCTGGATTACTTTGTAATTTGTCATGACATATGACTTGAAGTCTGCCCATTAGACACAACCACATGCAACTTCATGAAAGTGAAATGAGGAAGAATGTTCCATGTGGAATCTATTCTGCCAGGAGAAGCAGAGGGAGATCCAGTGTTAAGGGGTAGCAGTGGCCCAGGTTACAGCTATGATGCCCCACACCACTGTCATCAGCGCCTGAGCAAGGCTGTATACAAAGGCAGCAGTGGTGGGGCCTCACTAAGTCAGTGCAATGGTGAGACTGGACAAGCTTTTTGGATGTACAGTATTCCAGACTGACTTCCTGGCCCTTCCGAGATTCAGTGAGCTGGCCCATGGCCTTTAACAAATTAATTCTCTACTTCCATTAGCCAGAGTGGATTTTGTTGTTAGCAAATAGGAATTCTGATACAACCACTATGACTCTACTCTATGCTTCCTGTTAAAAGCTAATATGACAATATTTTATAGTAGTTGAGAAAATAATCTTTGGAGTTAGTAGACAGGATTTGGAGTCTTAGGTCTATCACTTCACAGCAGTGCAAAGTTGGGAAAATGCCTTAACTTCTCTGAGCAATTCTTCACCTGAAAAGTAGGAATTATAATCTGTAATTTATAAGGTCCTTGGGAAATTTAATAAAATGTGGTTACTGACTCTGTGGGCACTGACAGATGCATTTATTTATATGACTTTTTCAAGTCCTTTTAGGTATGGATATATATTTTATTTAAAATAAATTATGTTTACTTTTCTTGGGTGCTAACTAAAGAGAAGCACTAGATTATAGAGTCAGAAGATATCCAAGAATTATCTCAGTCTTCTCCATGTATCTAAAAGGTAATTATATACAGTTTCCTGTAAAAGGCCACAGAATAAAAAATCACTGATTCTTTTTCTTTTTTAATTTTTTATTGTATTTTCCATTGCCATTTAGACCCCTTATAATTCCCTCACCCCCGCAATCACCACACTGTTGTCTATGTTCATATGTCCAGCAGCATCCATAAGTCCTTTGTCCTTTCTGTTCAATCCCTCCACTTGCTAAACTCCCCCACCTTAGCTGTCATTCTGCTCTATATCTATCAGTCTGTTTCTATTTTCCTTATTAGTTCAGCTCATTCATTAGATTCCACATATGAGTGAAATTAGTGGGTAAAACAACTATGGGACATTTACACAATGGAGTACTACTCAGCCATAAAAAAGAAAATATTACCATTTCCAAAATATGGATGGACCTGGAGAGCACTATGCTAAGTAAAATTAAGCGAGTCAGAGAAAGCTACTGATTATTTTCCATTCAAAGCTTATTCACAAATAAAAGTATTTTCTGACCAAACCACAATTCCTATAATGCTTACACACCTGTTTCTTTTAAATATATCTAGTAGCTAGATAATCTTCTATGCATCCTTAAAAGCCCACTGTCAATGCCACCTTCTCTCTGAAGCCTTTTCCTATCTTCCCACCAAAGAGAAAGTAGTCTGCCTTCTTTGAACACAGACACCCTTATCCCCAGTGACAGTTATATATTCTTGCTGATGTGAAGGTTAGTTGTACGCATACCTTCACTCCCCTCACTGATGTAAGTAAGCTTCTTAAAATGAGGACTCATCTCAGCATCTGTAGCCCCTAGCAGAGTGCTCTGTACCTGCAATGCCTATATAGCATAGTGTAACCTATACTACTGTAATGTTTGCTCTCAATTGTGTAACTACATTGGGAGCTCTTTGAAGACACAGAGTGTACTCATCCTTATATCCACCTTGGTATCTATATTTGTTTAACTGAATTAAAAACATTAAACTAAAATTTTCCATATATTTCTTTCTTTTATTCTTAGCTTCTTTTTCTTTTCAGTTCTTCTTTGATCCTTTAAGAGTCTATAGTCTTCAGCATTTATATCACCCCGGTGAGTTTTTATGAAAGTAAATTCTTTCTTTGTCGCCATTGGTGACCACATTTATTATTGCTTTTATATAATCTTTGCAAACTGGTCATAAAATATTTTCATTATAGCTTATGGTTTAGAACAGCTATTACCGTTTCCTCCCCCTAGCACCTACATCTGGGCAGCTTTTGTGTAACACGTGTGGCACATTGCTGTAATTCCTCCAGCCGAAGAAGGGAATTCATATTCATCTGAATTCTACCATACCTCTGGTCCGATGCCCCTTCTACATTCTTAGCCTCTCAGCTACAAAGTGGTAGTGAAATACCCACTTTCTCTTGTTCTGCTATCAGTGACATTTTCTCCTTTTGTACTGTCTTTTAATCTCTTTGGAGATCATTACAACTGTAGTCTCAGACTTCTTTCTAACTCTCCATAAACATTTATTTTTGATGTCCTCCAGGACCTTGCCAAAATGGCACAGGAAACTAAATATATACATATATGTATATATTTAATACATATATGTTATATATAAAATATTACATTTACAATCCATATATATGTATTGTGTGTGAAATCCCTGCTGTTGTATTTCTTCCATGAACTGTTTCTGTAATCCATTCAAGGCTAGGATCCTAAAGAAAATGTTTGAACACTTACACAGAGGCCTCCAAGATAGTACATACTTCCATGTTTGGAGAGCAATAAATGACAATGGGCAGCTCAAAACTCTACCTCTTTCCATCCATCTTTGCCCAAGAATTGGATCCATAAGTAACTTCATCAGTCCCTGGAAACCTCATCTTATTTTTTCCTTTGATATGCTCCCTATTTGGATTATTTCCTTTGCAACATGGTTGGTATAGAAAGTCTCAAGCCTTTTAATTGATATGAACACAATCAATGCCCAACTGCGTCTTTTCCTGCATGGAGACCTCATGTTGTATCTTAGTGCCACCTAACACCCAGCAAAATGTTTTCGATTAAACAAGTGATAATCAACATTTTGCAGATCACAGATCCCTTTGAGAATTCGATGAGGGTTAGAATTCTCTTCTCAGAAAAATGTACATGTAAACAAACACATAAATGCATGCATACAATATCAAGGGGTAAAGAGAACAACTGAAGCCTCTCTATGACCCCCACAGATACTATAGTAATCTCAGTTAAAAACCTCTGCTGAAGTAGAAAAGAAGTTTTTAAAAATATGAGCCCATTAAATTATCCACATCCCTTGGAGCAATCTAAGAGACTATCATGAATCATATCAAGATGATAATGGGAACACAGGAGAGAAAATTCACTTTGGGGAATGAGCAATGCAGAAGGAGCACAATCTCTTGGTTACTTTAGAATGTCAAAATGTTACCTGTTAGCTGAACATAATGCTGTCACAAGGACAAGCATTTGGTGACTCAATTAATACATATTTCATCCAGGTGTTGCAATTTCATTTAGACTGATATAAAGGAAGAAGGACTCATCTATCTATCTGTGTGTCTGACTGCCTATCTTTCCATCCATCCATCTATCTATCTATATAATGTTATCACCAAAAATGCAATCTCTTGCTCCAAAAATTGTTCTCAATTTATTTTGAGATTATCTCCTAAAATAATAAGCCCACTTATTATTATAAGTTGAAATATAATATTAGATGTTTCAAAAATGCAAACAATGTAGAAAAATATTTTAAAACCAAAACCTTGTTTGTTTTGTTGATTAGGTTCCACTTATAGGTCAAACAACAATAAAATGATTAAAAAATAAAATAAAATAAAAATAATAAATAAAAATGAACTGACTAGAAATAAAAAAATAAGTAAAAGCAAAACCTTGACAATTTTTATACTAGCAAATTCATAAGTGCTGTCCTGTTTAATTCTAAGTAACAGTCATTTGATGACAAGGTAAAATACTGTCTACTAAACCATCATAATGAGGAGTACCTACTGCCTACCTTGGCTTCATTCTTCCCCTCAAAGAGACTTGCCATCCACTTGCTATTTGCTCCATTCTGAACATGCCAGCATAACCTTGTATAGAGATGCTGGTATGTAGAATAAGTTTAGAGATGTTAAAATGTTTATTTATGAATTTCACTGGGAAGCCAATAATTCACAAGAATTGCCATTTATTCCAACAGGATCAACATATTCAAATACATGAACTGAATCCACAAAAACAACAATCCAATATCTCTGACCCATATTCTTTCCACATTATTCCTCAGACTTCATCTCCTACTAGTCTCTCCCTTTGTACATGCCATGTCTTGTTCTATTTTCCAGGTGCCAAGCACACTCCTGGAATCAGGACCTGTTCATTTGCCTGCCAGGGGTGCTCTTTATTCCCTCACTTCTTTCAGGTGCCCTGGCTGTCAGAGCACATTAGCCTCCATTGATCAAGTCTAATCTAATGATTGTGTACAGTCAGCATCAGTCACTAAACCACTACATTACCTCTTCAACCTGGGTTGATGGCACAGAAAAGATCATGAGTGGATACTATAACTTCCCACATATGTGTCCAGGTAGGTTGAGAGAAAAAGACATCAGATTTTTATGTAGTTTTGTCACAGAAGAAATGTGATCCCTAGTCTGAGGCCCTTGAAGCAACTTACAGTCTTTGTTCTGCATTATGTTTTCCAGATCCATGCCAAGTACTTAGTAGGCTGAATCCAAGTCAATTACCATCTCTGATTATGATTAAATAGATCCAACATACTGATTAGGGTCTCTTCCTATACTGCCTGCCAAGCTTGATAATTTTCTCTTGTCAATATTCTCCTTTACCTTTCATGGCTCCATCCTAATTGGGCATCATTTAGATTTACTAATGATGCTTCATATTATGATGGTAATCTTTTCCCAAGTAACATAAACAGAAATATTCAACTAGAAAAAAGAGAGAGGGGACACAAGTGTGTTGAAACCTAGGGGTACACCTGCATCCTCCAATTCCAGATCCAACTGATCAGACAAATTTCATAAAAATCAACTAGTTTCCTCCATTAATAATGTATTTTATGGTTTATAAGAAAACTCAAGTGAGATGTACTATTGCAGTTCTTTTTAGCAAGTGATCCCCATGTACAAGCTGCCATTCTGCAGACACACATAAAGTTAGATGTTATGTCTGTGCCAGTGAGTTACAAGCATAGTCATTGTGCTAAAAGACATTAACTGTCACAGTTTTTTACTTCCATCAGAGGGTAAAAACTGTTCTAGCTTTACTTCCAGTGCTGAAAACTGAACAAAAACTAGGAAGTCATAGTTCTAAATGGCAATGCTAATAGTAAACAACATCAAAATAATTATTCTAAAATAATAAATAAAGGAACAAAGGTCATAAACTATTGTATAGCTTTTTAAATAAATTCAAGTAAAGACACAAGACAAAAATTAGGCTGCTTCTCCAGACTACTAGATCAACTCTGTTTCTAGTCACAGTACCTTTGATTGGCTAAATGTGGGCCTTTGTTTCCACTTCAGTTAAAGAAGACTATATGTCTCTTTTACCTGTGAGAGAAAAAGAGAGTAATCCATGAATTAAATAGAACTTCTCACCAATATATGTATATACCAGTCTCAATACACTGGGCTTCATATCACTGATTATCATTTCAGTAATTCCTACCTTTAGGCACATAAGCCTCAGCTCGCCAAACTTTACTTAAGCCAAAAAGCAAATCAATCTTATCTTACTCTTAAGTCAAATAAAAGAATAATAACAATGTTCTATCTTTTAAGCCTTAGATCATAAATCACCATCTTGATATGATCAAAATTACTACAATCAAAATTTCAGAACTTTTTTGGCCTGGAATAGCCTGACTTCAGGAAAGGGTTTGTTTGTTTCTTCTTTTTTTTTTCGAAGGAAAGGGTAGGAGCTGCTTATTTTGTTCAATCCCAGACACTAAGGCTGCATAATTATACAAAAAGTCTTCTTTGAGATTCAGGAGGAACTTTAATGGTTCCAAATTCACTTGGTATTTTAAAATGGATATGACATGCTTTTATTCATGTGCAAATATTTCATACAAAGCAATTAAGCATGGAGATGCCTAGGCAAAGTCCACACAGACCAGAAATCAATTTAAAACCATGGTCTGTGTAGTAAGAATGAATCAAGCTCAGTCAGGACACAAAGAATTGACTATTCCTCCACCAGCAATATTCTCCACATATTTGCCTGACCTGATGGAAAAACCTAAATGATTCGTACACGTCAAGTGGTTTGAGATGCAGTGCTATGCTAATAAGGTAAAACAGGAATCCTTGCATATAGGTAAGTAATTTACATACAAAAGAAAGTGAGATTTAAAAGATGAAGTTTTGTCTTAATTACCTGCATGATTACCTCACACTTGAATTTCTATATACAGAAAGTTCTATCTAACTTTAGAGTGAGTTCAAATGATTTCTTTAAAAATATGACTGTGTCAATGTTGATTCATGAAATCTTGTGGTATTTAAAAATTAAATATATATGTATACACATACATATATATATATTTAGATTAAGTACCACATAGTAGATGCAAATAACATGTTAAAATACATGGCAGGTCCTTTTAAAGGGCCTTTGCACAGACATACTCAGACTCACTCCCACTGAGCTCCAGTGTTGGGACAGCATATTGAAAAGCATCAGAGAGCCCTGGCTGGTGTAGCTCGGTGGATTGAGCATGAGCTGCCAACCAAAGAGTTGCCAGTTCAATTCTCAGTCAGGGCACATGCCTGGGTTGAGGGCCAGGTCCCTAGTAGGGGACATGTGAAAGGCAACCACACATTGATGTTTCTCTCCCTCTCTTTCTCCCTCCCTTCCTCTCTCTCTAAAAATAAATAAATCTTTAAATAAAAAAGCAAAGCATCAGAGACATACAGGGAGGAAGTGAACTGTCCAGTACCAGGGTGAGAGTTGGGGACAGCTTTTGCCCAGACAGAAGTGCTGGCAGAAGCCATTGTTCCTTTCTTGAGCCCTTCCCCCACAGAGCCATCAGAGGGTCTCCATATCCGAGACTCCATCAACATGGCTCACACTGTTTGCCCCACACTGGTGATTCCCTGAGACCCTGTCCCATTCAACTTTTGGGTCCACCAAAGCTGTTTCTAGTGGCTTTTCCATATGAATAGCTTGTCTTGGCCCATGCCTCAGATTTTCCTAAATTTTCTCAAACAAGCAGTATTTGGGACAACTTTAAACATACCAACATTCACATCATGGGGGTACCAGAAGGAGAAGAGAGAGAGCAAAAGATTGGAAACCTACTGGAAAAAATAATGACAGAAAACTTCCCTAACTTGGTGAATGAAATAGACATTCAAGTCCAAGAATTGCAAAGAGTCCCAAACAAGATGAACCCAAAGAGGTCCACCAAGAGGTTCACCAAGATACATCATAATTAAAATTTCAAAGATTAAATACAAAGACGGAATCTTAAAAGCAGCAAGAGAAAAACAGTGACCTACAAGGGAGCTCCCATAAGACTTTCAGCTGATTTCTCAAAAGAAACTACAGGCTAGAAGAAAATGGCAAGAAATATTCAAAGTGATGAAAAGCAAGGACCTATATCCAAGATTACTATACCCAGGAAAACTGTCATTTAGAATCAAGAGACAGGTAAAGTCCTTTCCAGACAAGAAAAACCTAAAGGAGTTCATCACTACCATGCCAGTATTATATGAAATGTTAAAGGGTCTTCTTGAAGAAGAAGAAGAAGATCAGCCCTGGCTGGTATGGTTCAGTGAATTGAGTCCCAGCCTATAAACTAAAAAAAAAATCACTGGTTCAATTCCCAGTCAGGGCACATGCCTGGGTTGCAGGCCATGTCCCTGGTTGGGGGCATGCAAGAGGCAGCTAACTGATGTTTCTCTCTCATATTGATGTTTCTCCCCCTCTCATTCTTCCTCCCTTCCCCTTTCTCTGAAAATAAATAAATAAAATCTTGTTTAAAAATATGAACAATAAAATGGCAATAAATACATATCTACCAACAACTGAATCTAAGAAAAAAAAGAAGCAGAACAGAAAGAAAATCATAGGTACAGAGAAAGTTTTGATGGTTGGAAGACAGGAGGGTGGTCAGGGGGATGGGTGAAAAGGTGAAAGGATTAAGAAGTACAAATTGGTTGTTACAGAATAGTCATGGTGTTGTAAAGTATAGCATAGGGAACAGAGTAGCCAGAAACCATATATGCATGACCTATGGACATAGACAAAGGTGTGGGGATTGCTTGAGGGAGTGGTGGGACACTGGATAGAGGGGGACAAAGGAGGAAAATTTGGGACATAGCATGAACAATAAAATATAATTAAAAACAAAAACAAAAAAATTATGCCTGGACGTCCACATACAGCATTTATGGAGATAAAAGATTCCTCTCCTGCCTGAAATCATCAAAATAGATCAAATAAGGTTGTCAAAATATGGAAAGCAAAGTTTTCAAAACACTGAACATCAGGCAATGATGAACAGTGACCCCTGAAAAGCAGGAAACACAGGGAGCCCTGCAAACTCTACAGCTTACTGCATGGAGAGAGTTCCTGGGCTCCAGGACAGGGAGATGTAACTCAGAGCTGAGGGCCTGGGGAGACCAAGGTAGCTAGAATCCATAGGGTAGAGTCCTAAAGATGATCGAGCTGCACAGAGAGAGAACCATGAATATCTATAAAAATAAATCCTTCAATATGCAGCTGAGTACTGATAAGCACATGCATGTAAGAAAACCACAGGAAAAATGCACATGGGAAATAATAAGAAGCAACAGTACCCAAGACCCACATAGAGTCAGATGTCATTCCCAGCAAACCTTAAAATTCAAAGGGCCTTAGGTATGATACACAATAGTATCTTGCCTTAACAGCTGAGAATAATTAACCCTTGAGTGAGCACTACTCCATTCATACCCTTTAAATCTTTAAAGTAAGAAAAAACAAGTATATTTTCAAGTAACTTAACTGTACTCAAGAAAAAAGCTAAAGAATATTTATAGGAATATAAAAATATCTAGTAACAAACAAGGTAAAATTCACTGTCTGTCAAGCAATCGAAAATTACTAGATAGAAGCAGGAAAATAAGATTCATAATGAGAAGAAAAATAAATCAATCAAAATTGGTCCAGCACTGACACAGGTATTGGAACTAGTAGAGAAGAACACTAAAATGGTCATGATAACTGTATCCTATATATTCAAAAACTGAAGTAGAGACATGGAAGATTTTTTAATACTCAAATTGAATTCTCAGAGATAAAATATGAGATCAAAAATGTACTACTTAGGATTAATGACAGATTTGACATTGCAGAAAAAAAAAGATTTGTGAACTCAAAGACATAACAAACTATCCAAATGAGTCAGAAAGGAAGGAAAGAAGAACAGATAGAGAAAGAGGATGAAAAGGAGGTGGGGTAAAAGGGAGGAAGGGAAGGAAGAAAGGAGAAAGATAGGGGGGGAGAAAGGAAGGAAAGAAGAAAAAAATAACATTGGTGAACTGGAACACATCAAGCAATCTCATGTGCATGTAATTGGAGCCACTGAATTGAGAAACAGTAAGGCAAAAAAAATTCCTGAAATTATCTAAACTTGAGGAAAATTATAAAACCATAAGTTCAAGTTACATGAATCCCAAAACAGAAGAAACTTGAAGAAAACCATACAGATATATACTGTAATCAAACACTTTTAACAAGAAATAATAAAAATATCTCAAAACTAGCAAGGAAAAAAGACACTGCATGTGTGGAAATGTAGAGCTACACAAAAAATGAAGAACATCAGAAATAGTAAGTATACCAGAAACACATTACTTTTTCCCTTGTAACTTAAATGCTGCAGAAGAGAATCTGCTCTTTAAATAATAATAACAATCTAGTGTTAAATTTATAATATATTTAGAAGTAAAATATATGAAAAAAATAGCACAAAGTTGGAGAAGAAGATGTAAATGTGCTATGTTAGGGCTGTTAAACTAATGTAAAGTAGTATAATATTAGTTGAAGGTAGTCAAAATATATCAAGTATATTTATTATAAATGCTAAAGCAACCATTAAAATAGCAAAATAATAAAATATAGTTAACAGGAAAAAGGATAAAATGGAATCTTTAAAATATTAAAAAAATCAAAATGACAGAAAAATGGGAAAAGGCTAATTATGAACAGATGGGACAATTATAAAATAAATAGCTAGTTGATAAACTTAAATGTAACCATACCTATAATGACATTAAATATAAATGGTCTTAATATTCCATTTAAAAAGCATATTTTCAAATGTAGGGTGGGGCAAAAGTGGGTTTACAGTTGTGAGTATGCCAAAGAGTTTATTCTTATATTATTTATTAATTGTTGCATTATTTTCCATAGGAACAACTGTAAACATATTTTTTCTTTTTTTAAATATATTTTCTTGATTATGCTATTACAGTTGTCCCATTTTCCCCCTTCACTCCCCTCCACCCTACTCCCCCTCTCCCACCCACATTCCCCCGCCTTTAGTTCATGTCCATGTGTCATAAGTTCTTTAGCTTCTACATTTCCCCTACTATTCTTACCCTCCCCCTATCTATTTTCTACCTACCATCTATGCTACTTATTCTTCGTACCTTTTCCCCCTTTCTCCTCCTCCCACTCCCCTGTTGCTAACCCTCCATGTGATCTCCATTTCTGTGGTTCTGTTCCTGTTCTAGTTGCTTGCTTACTTTGTTTTTGTTTTTATTTTAGATGTGGTTGTTCATAATTGTGAGTTTGCTGTCATTTTACTATACATGTTTTTTATCTTCCTTTTCTTGGATAAGGCCCTTTAACATTTCATAAAATAAGGGCTTGGTGATGATGAACTCCTTTAACTTGACCTTATCTGAGAAGCACTAGATCTGCCCTTCCATTCTAAATGAAAGCTTTGCTGGATAGAGCAATCTGGGATGTAGGTCCTTGTCTTTCATGACTTGGAATACTTCTTTC
>CM052541.1:109770084-109840323 GCA_028533065.1 Trachops cirrhosus | reverse complement strand
TGGATAATGTAATTATGATGTGCCTTGGTGTGTTCCTCCTAGGGTCCAACTTCTTTGGGACTCTCTGAGCTTCCTGGACTTCCTGGAAGTCTATTTCCTTTGCCAGATTGGGGAAGTTCTCTATTATTTGTTCAGATAAGTTTTTCACTTGTTGCTCTTCCTCTTTTCTTTCTGGTACCCCTATAATTCGGATGTTGGAACATTTAAAGATGTCCTGGAGGTTCCTTAGCTTCTCCTCATTTTTTTGAATTCTTGTTGCTTCCTTCTTTTCTGTCTGGTTGTTTCTTTCTTCCTTCTGGCCCACTCCATTGATTGGAGTCCCAGTTTCCTTCCCATCACTATCAGTTCCCTGTGCATTTTCCTTCATTTCACTTAGCATAGCCTTCGTTTTCTCATCTAACTTGCAACCAAACTCAACCAATTCTGTGAGCATCCTGATCACCAGTGCTTTGAACTATGCATCTGATAGGTTGGCTATCTCTTGGTCACTTAGTTGTATTTGCTGTGGAGCTTTGATCTGTCCTTCCATTTGGGTCATTTTTTTTTTGTCTTGTCTCACCTGTTACATAGTGAGGGCAGAGCCTTAGGTGTTCACCAGGGTGGGGCAACCCATTCACTGGGTTGTGAATTTGTATGTGGGGGAGGGGCCCGAGAGGGAACAATGGCACTTGCTCCACTCTTCGTCAGACTTCAGTCCCTTCCCCCACTTCCCCTAAGCTAACTGGGCCCTTCTGGTGCTAATTTCCCTGTGGTTGGGCTTGTGCACGGTCTAGGACCCTGTGGGTCTCTCCAACAAACTCTCCTGTGAGGCTGGGAGTCTCTTCCTGCACCTCAACCCCCACAGGTGTTTTCAATCAGTGCCCCAAGGCTCTATTTCCCGGCGCTGGGACCCTGGGTTGCAAGGTCTGTCTCACTGCCCAATTTTGCCTGTTTTATCTGCAAGTGAATGTGGCCTGGACAGCCAGGCGCCTTGCTGCAAGTGCCTCGCTTCACAGTGGCCACCTCTCTGGGTCTGCCAGCGGCCTGTGCACTCGGGATGCCTTACATGCTGTGGGTGCCTTATGTGCGGAGTCCCACTGCTCTTTGTGCTGACCCCTCACCCCCTGGCTGCCTGGCTTTGCCCCTCCTAATGGTCTGGTTGAATGTGTCTATTTTAACTCCTTGGTTGTCCGACTTCCATACAGTTCAATTTCTGTCAGATCTGGTTCTCGTTTCTAAATTGTTGCTGTCGTTATTTTGGTTGTGCGAGGAGTCACAGTGTGTCTACCTATGCCTCCATCTTGGCTGGAAGTCCTGTAAACATATTTTTGCCCATCCCCTGTATATAAAGACAAAAGAAGTCAACACCTAATTATAAAAATCACACCTGAAATATAAATACACAAAAATGGTAAAAGTGAAAAATGGTCAAAGATATAACATATTAATGCTAATTTAAAAAGTGGCTATCCCTGACAGAGAAAATTTCAGAGCAGAAAATAGTACTGACAATAAAGATGATATTTTCATAATGATTAAGGGGTCTGTTTATCAAAAAGATATAAAAATCCTAAATCTAATAATGAAGTATAAGGAAATGAAGAAAAAACTAACAGGATAAATAAGCAAATCTCCAATTATAGTCAGGGATTGCACATCCCTCTCTTAATAAATGGCAGCACAATCATATAAAAACCAGTAAGGATACAGAAGATTTAAACAACACTAAAAATCAACTTGACCTAAACTGCTTCACCCACTACTGAATATATGCACATTCTTTCGAAGTGCACAAAGACTATCTACCAAATTGGACCATATTCTGGCGATAAAATAAGTATCAATAAATGTGAAAGCACTCAGATCTTATAAAATTCATTCTTTGAATAAAAATAAATTAGAAATTAATAACATATATCTGAAAAAAGTCCCCACAAATAATTGGAAAATATGTGCACATGGATCAAAGAAAAAAATCCAAAGGGAAATTTTGAACTGAATAAAATTTAAAGGACATGTCAAAATTTATGAGGTAACACTAATGTAGTTCTTTTTTTTTTAAAGATGTTGTTTATGTACTTTCAGTGAGAGGGGAAAGGAGGAGGGAAGAGAAGGAAAGAAACATCAATGTTCAAGAGAAACATTAGTTGGTTGCCTCTTTAGCACCCCGAGCAGGGGACCTGGCCCACAGCCCAGGCATGTGCCCTCACTGGAAATCAAACCAATGACCTTTGAATTCAAGGCTGGCACTCAATCCACTGAGCCACAGCAGCCAAGGCACTAAAGTAGTTCTTATGAAAAATTTATATTTTTGTGCTGATGCCTATATTAGAAAAAGAAGTTCTCAAATCAATGACCTAAAGTCCCAATTTAAGAAACTAGAGAAGAACAATTAAACTCAGACTTAGTAGAATAAAGGATATTACAATAATAATAAACAGCAAAAATCAATGAAAACCAAATAGGAAAAACAATAAAACAAAATTCTCATTCTTTGAAAAAAATGAATAAAATTGAAGAACCTCTAACCAGACTGATCAAGGGAAAAAAGAGTGCAGATACAAATTATAAATATCAGGAATAAGAGAGATGACATAATAATATCAGGAATAAGAGAAAAGATAAATTCCACAGATATTAAAATAAAAAGGAAATATTATGAATAACTTTAAGCCAATAAATTTGACCACTTAGAAGAAAAGGACACATTTCTTTTTTTAATAGTTCACTTTTATTTTATTCTTTCCATTACCATTTATCCCCCTTACACCTTCTTCCACCTCAACCCACCCATCCCCCCTGCAATCACCACATTGTTATACATGTCCATGATTACTTTTTCTTTTTTTCTTGATCCCTCCACCCCCCAACCCTACCTCCCAGAGCTGTCAACCTGCCTACTCTCTATCTGTGAGCCTTTCTCTATTTTGCTTGTTAGTTCAATTTGTTCATTAGATTCCATATATGAGTGAAATCATACAGTATTTGTCTTTCTCTAACTGGCTTATTTCACTTCGTGTAATGTTCTCCAGGCCCATGCAAGCTGTTGCAAAGAGTAAAATTTTCTTCTTTTTTTTTTTACCACCAAGTAGTATTCCATGCGTAAATGTACCATAGTGGTTTTATCCACTCATATACTGATGGACACTTGGGCTGCTTCCAAATCTTGGCCGTTATAAATAATGCTGCAATGAATATAGAGGTGCATATATCCTTTCAAATTTGTGTTTTAGCTTTCTTCAAATAAATTTCCAGAAGTGGAATTGCTGGGTCATAAGGCAGTTCTATTTTTAATCATTTGAGGTAACTCCCTACTGCTTTCCACAGTGGCTATACTAATCTGCATTCCCACCAACAGTGCAAAAGCGTTCCCCTTTCTCCACATCCTCACCAGCACTTGTTGTTTGTTGATTTATTGATGATAGCATTTCTGAGAGGTGTGAGGTGATATTTCATTGTGATTTTAATTTGCATTTCTCTGACAATTAGTGACATTATGTATAAAATAATACATTTCTTAAAAGACACAAATTATCAAAGCTCACTTAAGAAGTAAGCAATCTCAATAATCCTTTATCTAGTAAATTGAATTTTTAATCAAAAACCATACCAGAAAGAAAAGTCCAGAACTGGTGAATTCTACTAGACATTTAAGAAAGAAATAACACTAATTTTATGCAAATTCTTCCAGAAAACCCTTAAAAGGGAAGGGTATATTCCAATTCACTCTTTGAGAATATCATTATGCTGATACCAATTCTAGACAAAGTTATTTCAAAAAAAATAAGAAGAAAACTAGAGACCAATAACTTTGATTAACATAAAATTTTAGTAAATTTAATCCAATAATGCATATAAAAGATGATACAGCATGACAAAGTGGTATTTATATGAGGAATGCCAGGTTGGCTTAAAATTTACAAACCAGTCAACATAATTCACCATACTAACAATCTAAAAAAAATGATCATCTCGATGACATACAAACTAAAGTATTTGACAAAGCCATATATCCATATCAGATAAAATTCTCCACAAACTAGAAATAGAAGAGAACCCTCTCAAGTTGGTAAGAAGGCATCTACAAAAAGCCTACAGTTAACATTGTGCTTACCAGTGAAAGTTTGAAAATCTTCCCCTCAAAAATCAGAAAAATGATATTATGTCTGCTATCATCACTACAATTCCATATTGTATTGATGCTATAGCTTCCACTCTGAGCAATTAGGGAAGAAAATAAATAAAACCATAAGAAATAAGTGAAATTTTTTTACAAAAATCATGAGTCACAAAAATATATGTAGAAAATTTCATGAAATGTACAAAGAGAAGAAAACTATGGAACTTATAACAGTTTAGGGAAGGTCTCAGGACACAAGATTAAAATATAAAAATTAATTGTATTTTTATATACTATCAATGAACACTCACAAATTAAAATTTGAAATAATATCATTTGCAACAGCATCAAAAACAGTGAAATAGTATGCAATAAATCTAACAAAACATGTAAAGTTGTAAACACTGAAAATGTTAAAACACTGATGAGAGAAGACCTAAATAAATGGAGATATAGATCATATTCATGAGTCAATACCAGTAAGATACTATTTCTCCCAAAAATGATCTACAAATAAAATGAATTCCCATTCAAAATCAGAGCAGTCTTTAATGGAAAATGACAAACTGATACTAAATTCATAAAGAAATCAAAAGAACCTGTAATAGCCCAAACATCTTTGAAAAAGAACAAATTTAGAGGACTAACACTACATGATTTTAAGGCTCATTATAAATTTACAGCCATCAAAATAGTGCACTATGCCATAAGGTAAACAAGTTGATCAATGGAAAAGAATAGAGTTCAAAAATAGATACACACATATGGACAGCTGCTTTTAACAAAATTACAAATGCAACTTTATGCAAATAGAAAAATCCTTAAAAAAATGATGGTGGAACAACTGGACAATTATTGGCAAAAAACCCTTCAACCTGTACTTCATACATCATACTATATACAAGAATTTCTTAAAATGGATCATATGCCTAAATGCAAAACCTAAAACTATAAATTTTTTGGAAGAAAAAATATAAAACCTTTTACAACTTTGGATTAGGCAAAAATTTCTTAGCAACAGCACCAAAAGAAAGGACAAATTGATAAGTTGAACTTCATCAAAGTTAAAATTTTCTTCAATAGTGTCTTTGAAATACAATATTAAGAGAATGATAAAAAAAACTATACACTGTGATAAATGTTTGTAGTCATACATATGTTAAAGGACTTGCATCCAGAATATAAAAAGAACTCTTTAAAACTCAGTAATAAGGAAAAAAACCAATAAATATAAGAAAACTATAGATAAAAGATTTGAACAGAAACCAACAAATACAATGGAAAATAAGCACAGAAAAACACACTCAGTATCAGTCATTAGGGAAATACACCACAATGAGCTACTGCTACACATCTATTAGAGTAGCTAAAGTTTTAAAAGTTGATCATACCAAATTTTAGCAAAGTAGTGGAGGAACTCTCACATGTTACTAATGGAAATATAAAATGTCACAACTACTTTTGAAAATAATCTAACAATTTCTTAAAAAGTTAAGCATATACCTACTGCATAATCCAGACACTTTACTCTAATGAATTTATCCAAGAAAAATGAAAGCATATATCCATATAAAAACTTGTACATAAAGGATCATAGTAGCAGCTTTATTTGTAATAGTCAAAACCTGAAACAATCAAATACCTTTCAACAGGTGAATGGATAACTTTCTAAGAAATGTAAACTAACCAACAGTGAGAGAAATAAAGTTGCCTGGGTAGGAGAGGGTAGGAGAGTGTGGGGAAGAGAGATTACAAAGGAACACAAGATAACATGTGGGACTGACAGTTATTTTCATTACAGTCATAGGTCTCCATGGAGGATTGCTTCCCAAATTGCCCATGGATACCAAAATCCAAGAATGCTCAAGCCCCTTATATGAAATGGCATCGCATTTGCCTATAACCTATGTATACCCCCTATTCTTTAAATCATCACCAGATAATTTATAATTAACACAATGTAAATTCTATGTAATAGTTGTTATACTATATTGTTTAGAAATTATGACAAGAAAAGTGTCTGTATATGTTCAGTACAGATGCAGCCAATTGTTGTCCTAACTACATACATAGTACATGTCGACAGTGTCAATATTTTTTAAAATTTTTTTGAGCCGATGTTGGTTGAATTGCAGATACAGAACCTGTGGATACAGAGGGCTGACTGAATCTTGTTTTGGGGAGTGATTTCACATGTTCTATGTGTCAAAATTTAACAGACTGTATACCTTATATATATGTACAGTTTACTGTATGTCAATCATATCTCAACAGTGCTACCATTTAAAAAGTGATCTGATTTCAAATCTCATTCTTTTCTCTACTGTCTTCCTACATTTTACATACAGGTATTCAGTTCGATGAGTATTTATTCACCGTCCTATGTCTCTAACCTGGTACCTGACATTAAGAATACAAAATAATAATAATAATAATAATAATAATAATAGTGAGCTTCTAGAAATTTTATTTTGAAAATAAATAAACTTGCATGTTGACCATATAGTAAGCATTGTTAAACTCCTTTTTGTGGTCCCACTTTATGGTCCTGTTCATTTTTTTCTTATTTTACCTAATTATGTTTTCTGTATCTTAGCTCCTCTTTGAAGTCTCCCTAAAACAGGAGGAGGTATGAATAAATATAAATAATTATATACATGATTAAGACATGATATTTGCCCTCCAGGAGTTTTCAGCAGAGAATAGTCAGTCTCTCCCTTCAGGTACCTTAGTCCTAGTGGAGAGGGCATACATGTACACTAATAATTATGCTACGAGATTTAATTTGTGAGTACCACCATGGCATCAATACATTTAAACTTAATATAAGTTTTACAGGGTGGAAGCACTGAAGAGGGAATATTTAATTCTGACAAAGCCAATAAAAATTCACAGAGAAGAGAGAGCTTTCAGTTGGGCTTTGAAGGATGTGTTGACTTTAACTGGCAGAGGTGGAGGAGGAACAGTCTGGGCAGAGAAACATCATCAGTGAAGGTGTGAGAGGAAGGTCAGCATATATTCTTGGGCTAAAGGGTAGTCTAATGAAATGAGATAGACACCCAACACCAACTGCAACTGCTTGGTATTTGGAGTTATTCAACCTCTTCAGGTACAGTGCCCTCAACTATGAACGGTGACTCTTAAAAGGACTAAAAGGTAAATATTGATGCCTTGGCTGGTGTGGCACAATGGATTGAGCACCAGTCTATGAACCAAAGGGTCACCAATTCAATGCCCAGTCAGGGCAAAAGCCTGGGTTGTAGGCCAGGTCCCCAGCTGGGGATGTGAGAGAGGCAATCACACATACACACATAGGTAGAGGTTTCTCTACCTCTCTTTCTCCTTCTCTCTAAAAACAAGTAAATAAAATCTTTTTTAAAAAAAAGGAAAATAGTGAACATAAAGTGCTTAGCCCTATGCCTGGAATATACCAAATGCTTACAAAACCAGTAGCAGCTATTATTAGTATGAGTATTAGTATTAGTATACAAATTTTATAGCTAACTACCTGTAAGCTCAAATGTAAAGGCAGAGCCTAGCAGCCATTTATAACAAGGGTCTCTCACACAAACCACCCACTCAGGAAGATGCCTGCACTGAACTGCATGACTCCCAAATTGAAATGCATGCCTGCATTATATTCCTATCATCTGAGACAGCCCTTATAAAGCAGTTCCTGAAATTCTACTTCAGCCAACAGGACTGAGCCTTTCCCCATCCTATCACAGCTGAGCAGCTACATGTCCATCAACACCATCATTGATCAATCAGTGTAGCTCCATTCTGACCAATCAGGACAGTGCCTTTTGGACCAATCAAACTGTGAGGATTTCAAGTCCCTATATGCACGAGGATGGACCAATCAGGGGCTAGGGACTGGAACTTTTCTCTGTATAAGTCAGCTCCACTCTGGCTTGGGGAGTGCACTTTCCCTTTACACTGAAGGCTAAGGAAAGCATTTTCCAACTGGAGCTGAAACATCAAAAAATGAAACACTGAAGACATCTCACTGGACCTGAGTGGAACACCGCCGGTGGAATAGAGGAGGGTGGGGCAGAGCAAAGCAGAGCTGTCTAGCTGGAAAAGGGCCTCACCCCAGGGCCGCCTTGCCCTAGGACCACCTCACAGCCATGCTGTTCCACAGCCTTGCTGCTTCGTAATTGAGGTGTAAAACTAGTAAGTTGTTTCACAGTCATGTCATTCCCACTGCCCTGCTGTCATCACAATTTATGCTGTTTATACTGAATAAAATTTCTTTCTTCACCATACCCCAAATTGGAGATTCCTGTTAGCATTGAATTGGTGCCAAGAACCATCACACGACTTCATAAGAGCACTTACCACACTGAACTATCGTCATTGGCTTTGGGGTACTGCAATTCCATCTGTGTATTCCCAATGCCTGTTGCAGGTCAAGATATACAATAGGTACTCGATACATTTCAAGAATAAATGGATGAAAGTGCCAAAAGTAATTCACAGACATGTGTATCATGTTCGTAACAAACTCTTCATATCCTCCATATGTCTTAGATTTCAGAAACTTAGAAGCCTTATAACAAGTAAAAGACTTGTTCAAAATGACAAAATGACAGAGGTAGAGGTGGTTTTATACCAAACTACATAATGGTTATTTAATTGTGCCTTTTGTGTTTTATTCTTCCTCTTCAACTTTAAAATAAAATGGAATGGTATTCATATTAGGAAGAAACCCTTCATTCCCTTTTATGCCACAAAAAGCTCTCCTTGTTGAAAACAGTATGAAAACATTTTCTCTTTTCCAAAGCTCAATAAAACCCTAGACAAGCTATGAAGAGGAAACTCAGTTCCATAGCGATGCTTGTATGTTTTCCCTTTTGAAAGTTCTATTCCAGTGCTTGAACAGAATTGTAGCATCCCTAGTTTATCAAAACTATCTACCATTTCTAAAAGAACATAGCTTTGTTACTTACATCAGGGATAACAAAAAATAATCAAGTTTCATTATGGCATAAACGGGATTTTATACAGTGATTCTTTCCTTCCTTTATTTTTTTCCAGTATGATTGCCTGTTCTGTGACAGCTAGAATAAAATGTTACATTAAAAAAAATCTGCTTCAGAAGGTAACTAAAATGTCTATTTCTCAGTCTCCAAATTCAGAAATCCTGTGGAGATTCAGTTTCAATGAAAAGGTTGATGTTAAAATAAATAAATAAAAATAAATATTAAGCCAAAACACAGAAGCTGGTGTTAGGCACCCACTCAGATTATGGCAGCCAGCTGCAGGTACCTGTGTAGGCGGAGATGGGTGCAAACCCACACTCAGTGGTGGGCGTGAGGGCAGGCAGCAAGGGCTGGGGCCGGCTGGGGCTGCACTTGCAACTGCACTGGTCCGAGCTGTTGGCATGCACCACTACGGCTGCCGGGTCTTGTCACAAGTGCTCTCTCATCTAATTCTTGAGCTGCATATGGTTTATTGGTACTCAGAATTTTTTCCCATCTTCTTCTATTGTACCTTACTTTATTACAAAAGCTGGAAAGTAAAAAGTTATATTCCTAGATTTCCTTTTCAACTAACAAAGCATATTAGATTTGCAAATTAGGTTCCACCAATTAGAAGTACTCCTCTGAAATTTAGAAAGCGAAAGCAAAAATGAGAGCACATTCCTGTAGCTTGCAGCTTATATTCTTCTGACAACCAAGACTGTGAAGTGAACGTCCGTGGCTTTACAGATAATAATAAAGAGTGGGAGCACTAGTATCTGGGCTCAGTTTCCCAATGCTCAGGCAGTTACAGATATACAGGAGTAGTGACAGTGGCAATGACAGGCTTCATGAAGCAAGTTACTGACTCATGGTTCCGGTGATAGCCTCTTGAATCTCTACCTTCCCCAGTGTGACAGAGGTAACAGCTCTCCTGGAAGGCCAGTTCAGTAAGTAATCCAATTCTAAAAGGTTTTATTAGAGGTCCAACCTAGTTTTTGGTCTCTGGCCTTCCAATTTTATAAGCACAAAACTAAACTGTATTAAAAATCTTACTAATTAAAATAAACAAAGTGGTTTTTGTTTAAAGCATGAATCTTAATTGATATGAACCTCAAAATAACCCTGAGGGATTCCATTGCTATAACTTTTTTTACATATGAGAGAACTGAGAAAACAAAATATTAAATAAAAAGTAAATGATATGGAAAGACAGCCACAGATGAGGAGAAAATATTTGTAAAACCCATATGTGTTAATGAGTTGTATGCAAAATTTACAAAGAACTCTTAAAACACAATAAGAAAACAACCTAACTAAAAAGTAGGCAAAATACTAGAGCAGAAACCTCCCTAAAGATGTTATACAGAGAACAAATGAGCATATTAAAAAGATGTTTCACAGTGTATGTCATCAGGAAATTACAAATTAATAACAATGATGAGATGCTACCACACACCTACTAAAATGGCTCAAATCCAGAACACTGGCAGCAAATGCTGGTGAGGATGTGGAGCAACAGACACTCTCATATATTGCCGATGGGAGTGCAGAATGGCACAGCCACTTGGGAAGATGGTTTTGTAATTTCTAACAAAAGTAAACACACCCTTACCATTTGGTCCAACGATCTCCCGCTTTAATATTTATACAAATTTATTGAAAAGTTAGGTTCACACAAAAACCTGCACATGGATATTTATGGCAGCTTTATTCATAATACCCAAAACTTAGAAGCAAAGGACCCAAAATGTCCTTTGATACATGAACAGATAAATAAACTGTGGTACAACCACATAATGGAATAGTATTCAGCAATAAAAAAATGAGCTATCTAGCCATGAAAAGGCACGGAGGAAGCTTTAATGTGTATTGCTAAGTGAAAGAAGCCAGTCTAAAAATACTACGTACCACATGATTCCAACTACAAGACGTTCTGAAAAAGAGAAAACTATAGAGATAGTTAAATGACCAGTAGTCACCATAGATTCAAGGAAGAGAAGAGATGAATAGTTGGGACACAGGATTTTTAGGACCATAAAATTATTCTTTGTGATACTGTGATGGTAGATATGTGAGCTTATGTATTTGTTAAAACCCATGGTAATGTACAAAAAGTGAACCCTAACAAACCCATGAATTTTAATTAGTAATAATATGTCAACATTGAGTCATCAATTGCAACAAATGTCTTATAATACAAGATTATTAGAGGAAACTGTATTTGGGGGCAGACTATATAAAAAACCTCTGTGCTTTTTATCCAATTTTTCTGCAAATAAAACTGCTCTTTAAACAATTGTTAATTAGGCACTGGCCAGTGTGAAGTGTTGTCCTGTAAACCAAAAGGTCACAGGTTCGTTTCAGGTCAGAGTACATGCCTAGGTTGCAGGTTCGGTCCCCAATCCATGTGCATACAAGAGGCAACTGATTGATGTTTCTCTGTCACATCAGTGTGTCTCTCCCACCCTCTCCCTCTCTCTAAAATCAGTAAGCATATCCTTGGGTGAGGATGTTTTTTAAAAGTCTATTAATTTAAAAATTATATTAATTAAAATAATAAAGGGTCATCTATGAAAAATCCATATCTATAATCATACTTATTAGTGAAAGAGTGAATGCTTTTCCCCTGAGATCAGGAAAAAGACAAGAATGTCTATTCTTATTACTTCTATTAAGCATTATACTAGAAATTATAGTTAGGGCAGTCAGACAGGAAAAAGAAATAAAAGGAATCCATATTAGAAAAGAAGGAGGAAAACTATCACTATTTGAAAATAACATGATCTCGTGTATAGAAAACCCTAAGGAATCCACCAAAATATATTAGAACTAAGTAACAAGAACAAAAAGGTTGCAAGACACATGGTAAACACAAAAACCAATTGTATCTCTATACAGTAGTAATGAGCAATCTGAAAATTAAAGTAAGAAAACAATTCTAATTACAAGAGCAAAAACAAGATAAATACTTAGAATAAATTTAAGAAAAGGTGTAAGACCTGTACTCTGAAAAATCACAAAACTTCATTAAAAGAAATTTTAAAAGACCTAAGTAAATGGACTAGAGAGTCACTCCAAGTTTATGGATTGAAATATTTAATATTAAAATGACAACACTCCTTAAATTGATCTACAGATTCAACATGATCCATAACAAATTCCCAGGTACACTTTTGCATTATCTGATAATCTGATCATAAAACTTATAGGGAAGTGCAAGGGACCCAGAATAACCACAATAATCTTGAAAAAGAACAAAGTTGGGAAACTCAAACTTTCTGAATTCAATACATACTATACAACTGTAGTAATCAAATAAGTGTAATAGTAGCCTAAGGATAAACATAGAGTAATGGAATAGAATTGAGAGTTCAAAAAAATATACTTACATTTACAGTGGATTTTCCACAAAGTTGCTAAAACAAGTCAATGGGGAAAAATTGTCTTTTTAATGGATGGTGTTGGGACACTGTACCCATAGATCCACATGCAAAAAAATAAAATAAAATAAAGTTAGACTGCTTCCTCACACAATATGATAGTCCTAAATGTAAGAGCTAAAACTTTAGAACTTGTATGGCTCTTATAGCTGCTGTAACAAATTACCACAAATTTGGTGGCCTACAATAACAAACATTTTTCCCTTACAGTTCTAGAGGCCAGAAGCCAAATCTGGAAATTTACAGGGGTCTACTTAAGTCTTTAGCTGAATACTGATCCATGCATGTTTCAGAGACCGATAAAGGAATCACCAGAAAAGTGGTATCTGTGCAATGTTCAGAGACCACATAAGGCTGAAAGAGTTCACATAAAGACTCCTCAAGTCATGGGTCATTGATTAGAGTCCTCAGAGGATATCATCTAAGTAGTAGGGTTAAATTAGCATTATAGTGTGCTAAAAACTCCTCTACACCTACCCAAATAAGCTAACTTTAAGATTTATTTTGGTAACCTTTTTTATTCTCACCCAAGGACATGATTTTCTTTACTTTAAGAGAGAGATGCGAGAGAGAAGCACTGATTGGTTGCCTCCCAAACAGGCCTGGACCTGTGACTGTGTGACCAGACCCAAGATTGTATGTGCCCAGACCAAGCAGTGAACCCAAAAACTAGACATGTGCCCTGACTAACAAATCAACCTACAAACCCTTCAACTATGGGACAATGCTCTAACCACTGAGCCACACCAGCCAGGGCTATTTTGGTAACTTTTTAAACAAAGAAGACAACACACTCCTTTGGAAAGGTAAGGGATATGGAAGTTAGGCCCTGGGTAAAAATTATTATTACAGCACCTGGAGTTGCCAGGCCTGCCTAGGAGAGAAACACAGGCACTGCCACACCACTGCAGGGGACAGCTGCTGTCTGAGGCTCAACAGAGGAAAATGTGAACCATAACTCACAGAATAATCAATTAAAAGAAACAGGATTACATATATAACAGAATTATCTGAAAAAAATGTTACAAGAGTTAGAACATATTATATGTTCAATATGATGAACATATTTCATAAGGTCAAAAGGTAGATAGAGGAAGCTATAGATATGATGAGGAGAGTAATGCAAAATGTTAAGAAAGACACAAATGACACTTCACAAGATGAAAAATGCAATATCTGAAAGCATAAATACACTGGAAGGGATTATCAGCTGATTAAACACTACAGCAATATAAATCAGTGAACTTGAAAACATAAAGCCCAAAACTGTCCTGAAACAAAAATCATAAAAATAAATAAATAAATAACTAGGAAAAGTGGAGAAACATGAACAGGGAATCAGGGGGCTGTGACATAACAAATGGTCTAAAGTACATGTAATTAGAGTATCCACAGGGAAAAAGAGAGAGAGGAGTAACAAATAATAATTGAAGAAAATTTTCAAAAATCCACATATCTAAGGACTTAATAAAACCTAAGCTGAATAAACATAAAGGAAATTACACCGAGGCTCCTCATATCTCCTGACCAATTTGCTGGATATCAGTAACAAACAGAAATTGGGGGAGAAATCAGAGAAAAAATAAAATACATTCATCCAAGAAGAAATTATATCCAAGAAGTAATCACAAAGAGAATTAGAAAATGTTGTAAAGTAAATGAACATGTATCATACAAAATGTTCTAGTATGCAGCTAAAACAGAGTGCAAAGGGAAATTGGTAGCTCTAAAATGCTTATATTAGAAAAGAGGGATCTCAAATTAATTATATTAAGAAATTTTAACTTCCAGCCAAGATGGAGGCATAGATAGATACATAAGCCTCCTTGCACAACCAAAAGAAGGACAACAACAAATTCAAAAACAAAAAACAACTAGAACTGCCAAAAAATCAAACTGTATGGAAGTCTGACAACCAAGGAGTTAAAGAAGAAACATTCATCCAGATGGGTAGGAGGGGTGGAGACATGCAGCCGGGGTGGAGAAAGCTCATGGCTAGGAGGCAACTGGAGAATTGGGGTGGGCAAGGAGGCCGCTGGTGGACTGAGCAAGACATCAACTGGTAGAGTGGGTGGACCCACATTCTGTGTGGATAAACCAGGAAGAACAACTGGGGAGTGAGACAGACTGCACAACCCAGGGTTCCAGTGCAGGGAAATAAAGCCTCAAAACCTTGGACTGAAAAAACCTGTGGGTGTTATGGCAGCAGGAGAAACTCCCAGTCTTACAGGAGAGTTCACTGGAGAGACCTACAGAGATCTAGAACGTACACAAAACCACCCACACAGTAATCAGCACCAGAAGGGCCCAATTTGCTTGTGGGTAGGAGAGTAAGTAACTGAAAGCTGGCAGAGAGCTGAGCAAACAGCTCTGTTCCCTCTCAGATCCCTCCCCCACATACAGGGCCACAACCCAGCGATCTGAGTTGCCCCACCCTGGCAAATACCTAAGGCTCCACCTCTTACTATGTAACATGTGCACTGAGACAAAAAAAATGGCCCAAATGAAAGAACAGATCAAAGCTCCAGAAAAAATACAACTAAGTGAATAAGAGATAGCCAACCTAACAGATGCACAGTTCGAAGCACTGGTAATCAGGATGATCACAGAATTGGTTGAGTGTGGTCGTAAAATAGAGGGAAAAGTGAAGGCTATTAAAAGTGAAATAAAGGAAAATGCACAGGGAATCAACAGTGATGGGAAGGAAACCAGGACTCAAATCAATGGTTTGGACCAGAAGGAAGAAATAAACATTCAACCAGGACAGAATGAAGAAACAAGAATCCAAAAAAAATGAGTCACTTAGGAACTTCTGGGACAACTTTAAATGTTCCAAAATCAAAATAATGGGGAGCCAGGAGGAGAAGAGGAAGAGCAAGAAATTGAAAACTTATTTGAAAAAATAATGGAGAACTTCCCCAATCTGGCAAAGGAAATAGAATTCCAGGAAGTGAAGGAAGCTCAGGGAGTCCTAAAGAAGTTGGATCCAAGGAAGCACACACCAAGGCACATCATCATTACATTACCCAAGATTAAAGATAAGGAGAGAATCTGAAAAGCAGCAAGAGAAAAGGAGACAGTTACCTACAAAGGAGTTCCCATCAGGCTGTCAGCCAATTTCTCAAAAGAGACCTTACATGCAAGAAGGGGCTGGAAAGAAGTATTCCAAGTCATGAAAGGGAAGGAGCTACATCCAAGATTACTCTGTCTAGCAAAGCTTTCATTTAGAATGGAAGGGCAGATAAAGTGCTTCCCAGATAAGGTCAAGTTAAAGGAGATCATCATCACCAAGGCCTTATTATATGAAATGTTAAAGGGACCTATCTAAGAAAAAGAAGATGATCAAAACTATGAACAGTAAAATGACAACAAACTCATGACTATCAACAACCGAACCTAATAAAAAAAAGAAACAGAAACTTGGTCACATAGGTTATCAGTGGGGGACGGGGAGGGAGAGAGAGAGGGTAATGGTAAAGAGAATAAAAAGCACAAATGGTAGGTAGAAAACAGACAGGGGAGGTTAAAAATAGTATGAGAAATATAGAAGCTAAAGAACTTATAACACATGGACCTGAACTAAAGGGGGGGAATGCAGGTGGGAGGTGCTTGGCAGAGGGGAATAAAGGGGGGAAAATGGGACAACTATAATAGTATAATCAATAAAATATATTTAAAAGAAAAAAAGAAATTTTAGAGGGAAAATATTAAATCCAAAATAATTGAAGGAAGAAAATTATAAAGATAAGAGAGGGTGGGGAAAGAAAAGAGGATAATTATAGGAAAATTTGTACTGAACACTGTTTCCTTGAAAAAAATTATAAATTTTATAAATCTCTGGCCAGGTTAATCAGGAAGAAGAGAGAAAACACAATTACTAATATCAGAAATAAAAGTATTGGCATCACTACATATATTCTACAGACATTAAAAGAATAATAGCCCTGACTGGTGTGGCTCAGTTGGTTGGGCATCAACCCACAAAGCTAAAGGTTCCCTTCCCCTCTCTCTAAAAATAAAATAATTTTTAAAAAAAGATTAATAAAGGATTATTATGAACAACTTTATCCCCCCAAAATTAACAATTTAGATGAAAGGAAAAATTTCATGAAAGATACAAAGTACCAAAACTCATTCAAGAAGAAATGCATAACCTGAATAGTCCTATTTTTGAGAGAGTAAAAGATTGTGGATAGTAAGTAGAACCTCTGAATCTGACCTCACATAGTTTTTCTTAGGCCCAGATCAAGTAGTCCAGCACTAACCCTGAACATTGACCTGAAGGGCTTATATGAATTAAATTGGAAGCAATCAAGGCCACTTAAATTCAGACTAAGGCAACCATATGTAACCGTAGACTTGCAAATGCCCAAGTTGCAAGCCACTCAGCTTGTTCCCAGGGATCCCAAAACCTCACCTTTTCCCACATCTGCATTCTCTCAATCATGTCGTAAGCCAAAGTCAAGTCAGGCAGCAGCATATTTATATGATATCGAGGACTCTGCCTTAATACATTAACAAAATTCCAATATAACTTAAATGACTGATTTGAAATATCATTTTCCAAAGAACTGTTTCTGGTAAGGTGAGATTAAATACCTGCAGAAGGTAAAGGATGGCAAAGAAAGTAGAAACTAGTGTAGACATGGGAAGCTGATGCTGCAAAAATGTCATCATCCTCAGCTTGACAAATGCAAGTTTTACCATTGTGCAGGTGCTGACTACTGCTAACACTGTGACCTACTCTAGGGTGCAGGAGTTATCTGAGGACGACTAGGTGAGTCTTCTGGTTAATAAGTCACACACATTTTCCCTACTTTCTTACTCACCTCCATCTTGTAGAATCACAGGGGTACTGTTTCTAATCCTGGCTGTGTTATTTACTTGAATAGTCATTTCATTCTTATTTCAAATCTAGTTCTTCCTCATTCTTTTTAACTTTAACTGCAAATGGATGCAATACAATTCAAAATAACCTTTTTGGTCCCTTCATCAGGATTAAGAAACATGTGACAATGTTTCTTGGTACTATTTTTCCTAGGAACAATGAGTAATCTATTTTCAGCATCACAATATATTTTCCTATGGAAATGAAATTACTTAATTAACAATGATAGTGTCCTGGATTAATTTTGTCAGTTTATATAGAGTCAAAGAGATATCTGGCATTTTAAAAAATGTATAACTAGGTAAACAAAATGCTCCCAAAATTGTTAAAACTATTTAATTAGATGTGATGTAAATCTCCCTTAAGTAATTCACTACCTAGGTCATTTAAAAAGACAGACTTTGCCTATGCCCCTTTTATAGGCAACTAATAGGAGGCCATTATTCTTTTGGAGGGGAGAGATTTATGCACATACCTTCTATTAGCATTAATAGGTGTCCATGTAAATCACCAAGCACCAATAGCTGAAGAGACCTTCCCACATCTATTGGGTAATTGGCTATTTCAGTTAAAAAATAATTTTGGGAGAAAGAAAAAAAAGTTATGTTCTTAATATAATTATCTTAGATTAAGACTATATTAAAATGGCATAGTGAAGAATAATGGGTGACCTGACACTTCATTTGGCTTTTATTTTCCCTACTTCCTAAGTTAATCATAAGCATAACAATAAGCAAGCAAGCATAAAGGTAGATTAAAGTGACTGCTTTTGAAAAGGCAGGAAAATGTATTATATAACATGTAAGCACATTAACATAGATCATTAAATTAACAGAATGGAGTCCCAATAAAAGCATATTGTTCCCTTCATATGGCAAATGTTTGATACACTTGTACCTTAGACTAACACAGGATTTGCTTAACATTTTAATTGTATTATTTTAAGAAGTACAATGTCTTCCAAATGTTCTATTACTCTGCATATTTTTTTAGTTCTGTATTACTGTTCATGCATATGGGCTTCTCAGGGTCCTTGGCACAATTTTATGTACCTCAAAATATGTACAGATGGTTATGCTTTAGTGTTTTATTCTGCACATATAAGAGCTTTCATGTGCTTAATGTAAAGCAAGGCTTAGCATGTCAAGTTGTCTCATGTGACAAATAGTTGCATATAAATAAACTCACCGGATATACTCTATAAAACAAAACAGAAATAAATGTTTAACTTCTCAGAAATAGGGTATCAGAAACCCAGGAGTCTTTCTCACATTTGGCAGATGATTTTGTAAGACTCAGGTTCACTACTGGTAAAGTAAGTTTTATCTTCATGGTTTAGACAGACGAATGCCACATAATCTCTGCTCCAATTTAAAATGCATGCCTATATAATGTACATTTGTAAATCTGTCTTAGAAATGTTCTGCTACAGATCAGATGCCTTGTTATTGAGAAATCAAAGTTCTTTAAATAGAGGTTGAAAATGAGGCAGAAGCTAATTTTTGCCGTACAAAGCTAATTGTGTGTTTCATTTTCATTTAACAGATTAAATATAGTTCTACCCTTTGCTTAAATTCCTGTTCTGTTTCTTACAATGTGACATGGCACTGTCAAAATATATGTAGATATTCCACTTAATTAAAAACAATATTCACACACACACAAAAAGAAAAAAGGAACAATAAAAACAAAACAATTTATAGGGTTTCTAGTTACTGGCATTTAACAAAAAGCATTTCTAAGGAATTTTTAGGAAGTTATTTTATAGTTCTCACAATGGATACTATATATTCCTTTATTTGTACACTGTATTTATTTTAAAATCATATACAAGAGAGCCTGTAAAAATGGAAACCAGAAAAGGAGAAATGGATGACTGCCTCTTTGTGACATATTTTCTCCCTCAGCCTTGCATATTTGCATTAAAGTGATTGTGAATAATGTACATTTGACCAGTGCTGTCTGCAGAACTAATGCCTATTAAAGGGATGGGAAGTAGCATATGTTGTGCCTAGGGCAGAGAAAGTCCAATCACCCCCACGGTGAGAGTCTCCAACTAAAACGCAGGACAGCCTGGGATTTATCCTAAATGAACCCAGCAGGGAGAAACAGGACACAGTCTCTCGGTCCACATTTAAGCTTCTGAACTAAGAATTTTAGAGTTTGTTTCCAAAAATAACCCATTATCTCTATCATTTCAGTCACATAGAGAATAGAATTTTTTGCTCTTTTGTCTTATATCCTACAAACTTTCAAGGCAAACCATTACAACAAGAAATCAGACACAAGCAATCAGACACAAACAGAATCAGGATGTATGGTCTTTATGGCCACTTCAGCCTTTCTCTCTTCTGCTTGAGCTATTCCCCGGCATTATCTGACAAGGCACAATTTTGTCTGTAATTGCAAAATGTTTTGGCTTTGTGGTTTCACTTTTATGTTCCTGCACTTTACTAAATGTTCTGCTATTTAAACACTTCACAAAGCTTCTCAGTCTGTTACATAATCTTCCTGTGACCCCTAGCATCATGTCCAGATTCAAACTAGCTTTCCTTCTACCTGTGTTAACTTGATAGTTGAGGAACAATTATATAAATGGGTGAGAATAACAAACTAGGCTGACCTATGTAAATAGAAGTTGCCAAATTGCTGTGTTTAGATCTGTAGGATTGGATTTTGCCTCATTAGTTTGAGACACTCACACACACATACACAGAGAGAATATGAAAGACAGAGAGAAGAAAATATATTTTCAGATCATCCATTTCATATTTATGTAACCCAAAGGGGGGGAGCTGGGTAGTAAAAATAAAATACAATTGGAAAACTTGTACAACTGCATCACAGCATGATGTGAAAGAGTCTGTGTAATTCTGAAAATAATATAGAGTTGATATGATTTAACTTATCTTTTTATCCTACTCTCTTAGTGTTTAATTTCTATTCAAATTACTGTGGAGATATTGTCATGTTTCAGAATGGAAGAAAGCTCCAAACCATTGATTTTAGTTTATTGGCCTACTCCTTGGGGTGGTGGGAGGGAGTGGCAAGAATTGCCCTTTTTTGATAGCTTGTAAGAACTTCATTCTTTGAATGATTAGCTATTATGGAGAGTTAGATACTCTCACAGAAATTAAGTTTTGGGTGTTTAATTTTATTTCTTTGGGATCATAGCTTGAGTTTTACAACCAAAGATCTTTCTCACCCCACCAGTGACTTCACCCTCCAGGTCTATCAGAGGCACACAAAGATCTGTTGCAGCAAGCTGGGCACCATCATTTCCTCCCATGATTTTAGTCTTGTCACCCAATGGCATTCCTTTATAGCGTGCAATCACTGTACACTATGGGATTTAGAGAAATTTCATTTGGGGCCATGATTCAGCACCTTAGATTAAAAAGACATTAATCCCCTATTAAGATTATGGAGCACCTTCAATCTGTTACAAGAATTACAAGCATTTATAAACTATAGAGAAGGAAGTTAATGAGGGGCAATCTCCAAAACATACTATCAGAAAAAGTAACATAGCCCTGGCTGGTGTTGTTCAGTGGATTGAGTGCTGGCCTATGAACCAAAAGGGCCAGTGACGAACCAGGTCACTGGTTCAATTACCAGTCAGGGCACAGGCCTGGGTGGTGGGCCAGGTCCCCAATTGGGGACGTGTGAGAAACAACCAATTGATGTTTCTCTTGCATATCAATGTTTCTCTCCCTCACTTTCTCTGAAAATAAATACATAAAATCTTTTTTAAAAGATATTTCTTCTCAAAAAAAAGAAAAAAAATAACAAAAAAAATTGTCCTGACATCAGTCTATCAGAGGATCAAAATACTGTTTGATTAATTGAAGCAGAAAACTCTTCATTTTATACATCATCATTTTCTATCTTAATCTTACTCTTGGCCATTTATAAACTAGGGGCTGGATGAAGGGAGGTGTCATTCATGCATTCATTCATTCATTCGTTCATTATTTTACAAATAGTTATCAGGTACCTGCTATGTGCTGACACAGATGAAGTTAGAGGCCTCTGTGTCCACTAAACTTAAAGCTAGTGCTAGAGATAGACAACTTACAATACATTGTAATCATACTATGATAAACCAAATAATACAAGGTTCTATGTAGCAGTACAAAGTAAAAAATGAAAAAAAAAGTAATTATTTTTAGAATAGATTTTTTAGCTTCAGTTACCAAATGTGCAAATTGCTTTACTCTCCTGCTTACATGGTGTTTGCCCATGTTGTTGTTGTTTTAATAGTAATAATATATCATAGTTTATTCCTTTCTTAGCCACTCAGAGCTTAATACTCTAAGTATTGGGTTGTCCAAAAAGGCCATATGTTTTCTTCCATAAAATAAAAGACCTATTTTTCATTTTCACCAATAACTTTATTGATTTGGATATTTTGAGTATGTTGGATATCTCCCATGTGGTATAACATTGATTGTTCTCAGTTAATGTCTCGATTTGATCACTATCAGCTTCAACTGGTCTACTCAACTGTGGAGCATCTTCCAGTGAAAATCTTCACAAGCCCCTTTTGACACATTCTGTCACTGTACCTTCTCCATATACTGCACAAATCTTTTTTTGCACTTTAGGTGCATTTTTACCTTTCCTGAAATAATAAAGTATAATATACCAAAAATGTTGCATATTTTCTTCCTTCTTCAATATTACAACAGCTACATAAAATTCACCAATTTTGATAAATTTTTGTAAATACACGCCTTTAGGACAGCTGTCACAATATAATCTAACAAAATTGTTTTGAATGAAGCTAAAGACAACTAAGCTCTACTAGAGCCATCTTACAGAAAAAAAAGTAATGAACATTTTGGCCAGCCCAATAAATTGGGAGCTGGTGAGCGTTCTCTAGAGAAAGATTCACAGCACTCTCCCCCTTATGCTTGCTTTCAGAGGATTTGGTGATCCCACATTTTGCTGCTGGGGCAGGGAGAAGTTGGTGTTGTGATGTATTACATTTGTCATAATGTGCCCCCCAAACCCCTCCTCTTCTTACATTGCTTTATTGCAGCACAAGTTCTAACATCCAGGAAACTTGCTGTCTTTTAATAGCCCCCTTTTGTAACTCTGTGACCTGTGCAGAATTAGAGTTAGTAATTCATACTAAAAAGAATAAAAATTATAAAGCAACTAGCTTGCTTCCATATTCTATAGTGACATTTTTAAAGCTTGAATCAAATATTTCAAGCAGTAACCTTTGTGGGGCAGAATAAGGATGTATGGAGTCAGGAGCAAGGAGCCCTGAGTTCTAGTTTCACTTCTGCTATAGAACCAAGGCAAGCATGAGTCAGTCCCCTCTGAAACACAACACCCTCATTTTTAAATGGAAAAGACATGGACTACAAGATCCCTCAACATTAGCCTCAACACCAATATTCTATAAATAAATTTTAAGATAAACTCGATGAAGTTTTTGTCCTTTCAATGTTCAAGTCTCATCTGTTCAAACTTGTTGAAGAACATTTTTAGGTAAGATTTCATATATCATTCTAACATATGCAAATGGCTGAGAAATAGCCTATACTACACTTTTCTGAAATAAAAATTCTGAATCCCCAAGAGGTTAAGTGATTTTTCTAAGAATATACAGTGACTCAACAGAGGACTATGAAATCAAACCCCTATTTCTCAGATGGACCACAGAGAAAGCACAGACTGATGTTCCAATGTCTATATTTGATGGTATAGTCACCACTGGCAAGCAGGAAAGCTAGGCCAGGGGTATCTAAATATTAGGTCCTCTCTCCTACCCTCTGACTGCCAAATATATTGACATCACCATTTAGTCTGCGTGCTTTTGGTCTGCATGCTTGGACGTTTCCCTGAACAGGATGGCAAAGCAACTACACCTGGCTTCCTACAGATGAATATATGTACTCTCAGAGTCTTGGTCCTCAATGGAACACTAAGAAAGGTCAGAATTTTTATTTTATTTTATTTTATTTTATTTTATTTTATTTTATTTTATTTTATTTTATTTTATTTATTTGTTTTTAGAGAGAAGGTATGGGAGGCAGAAAGAGAGGGAGACATCGATGAGAAAGAGAAACATCAATTGGCTGCCACTCAAATGCGCCCAGACTAGAGACCAAACCCACAACCCAGGCATGTACCCTGAATGGGAATAGAAATGGTGACCTTTTGCTTTACTGGACAACACCCAACCCTCTGAGCCACACTAGTCAGGGCAGTCAGAATTATCTTAAATGCCACGACTATATGACCACAGAATCCAAGGACCTTAGATTCCAAAGAGGTGACACAGGTAATCTAGCATAATTTCCATGTCCTATCTTCTGTATATTTCCAAAGTACACATACAATCACTTAAAATCCATGCCAGGAAAAGATTTCTAATGAATGCTGTATTAACTTGTGAATAGGAAATGAGGAATGGATATAATGCATTTCTCGATATCCTGCCCAGGTATCAAACTCAGTCCTTTCACAGCACTTTTTCCTTGAGTTGGAATTCGGTAACCTAGAAATTTGGAAGTTCAATTTTTTCAACATATTTTCAATGGCAATTATCATGTCACATGTCAAGTGTATCCATTTTGCAACCAGTTCAAACCTAGAAGACTATTTTACCTTTTGTGATTCAGTTGTTGTCCAGTGCTTTGATCTTGCTAAATCCCCACCTCCTAATCTGTACTAAATAAGATTATAGCTTGGTACTGGTCACTGTGATGTTTGTTTGCAAGTAGAGACAGTTAAGCAATAAATAAATTCAAAAGAATAAAATTGATTCCAATTTTCCTCAGGCCAAAAAAAAAAAACACAATAAGACATACAGGTAATCAAATATATTAATTTTTTTATGCTGAATGCATTTGCAGTATAATTCTATATTCATTCCAAGAATAGAAACAAATGGAACTTTAAGGTTTTCTTGTGTTGAAGAAGCTTTTAAACAAGGTCTCATTTTTAGAAACATAAAATTTCATGTAATTACTTAATAAATATTATATAGAACTTATTGTGTGCTGAATAATATTCTAAGTATTTTATGAAATTTAGTTTATTTAATCTTCATAATAACCCCAAATTGTTCTATGATTATCCCCACCTTGGAGACAAGGAGATTGAGAAACAAAGGCTAAGTAACTTTCTGAAGGTGAACCAGCCAGTAAGTGGGCAAGTTGGGATTCGAACTCAGGCAATGTGGCACCAGAGTCTTTATTCTTAACTCTCAACAAGATTATCTAAATATCAATAAGGTAATGTGAAAACTGGAAACATTTTATTTCCAATGAAAACTGGGCATCATTTAATTTATGAACCCTGAATTGAGCTTTCTCATGACTATTTTTCAAATATTTGAAAGAGTATTCTGAGAAAAGTGCTGTTGTTTCTCAAAATAGTTCCTCCAAATCTATAATAAGTATTCATGCAACTTTTGCCATTAAGTTTTAGGAACTGGACAAGAATGGAAGAAAAGGATTTTCTAGGCAAAGAAAAAGGAGAGTAATTCCTGTTCTTTATCATCTTAATTCTCCTGGTTGCAATGAGGAAAAACAAGAGACCACAACATGAATTGAAACAGCTCTGTGCAGCATACAAACCAAATCCTAATTCCACCATTCTGGGACTGGGAGGCATTTGACCATGGTGAGCTTTTTTTTAAAAAAAAATGCGGTTAAAATACCTATATCACAGTAATGTAGTATGAACTAAATAATATGTAAAGTGCTTAGCAACACACCTGGCACTAATAAGCCCTCCATTGATACTCAAACTCTTACTCATCATCATAGAAATTAGGGTATTCTAGCTTGGAAACAATAAGAGGAAATTATTAAGATTTTAAAGAAGCAGTTGAACCCTGACTGGTGTGGCTCAGTTGGTTGGGCATCATCCTGCAAAATGAAAGGTCACCAGTTCAATTCCTAGTCAGGGCACATGCTTGGATTGTGGGTTCAGGCCCCCATAGGGCACCTGTGAAGGGCAACTGGTCGATATTTCTCTCCCTTTCTCCCTCCCTTACCCATTCTCTAAAAATAAATATTAAAAATAAAAAATAACAACACGTTTGAAGAAAACAGTCCTTCAACCACTTAATAAATATTCATCAAATGCCTAACTATGTTCCAGGCAGTATTCTTATTTCAAACTTAGTAGGTGAGAATTCCAGAGGGTTGCAAAGTCCCTTGGATATTTGTTTCAATGTTTCTAACTTCATTAGGAACAAATGTGAAAATGGATGATTGCACCATCTCTGATTGTTATTCTTTGAAAGAACACGTTATTTAGTTTGGCAAGAACAGAATATTCTGTCATTACTTTAAGGACCCCTTGACTTTTGTAGGAAAACTTTTTTTCGAATATTCACACAGCTGAAAAGAGGCATAACACTTGGTCCTGAGCAGCAACTACAAAGCATTCAGAAATAACAGGCCAGTGAGGACTCAGCACCATTCAACTCCTGTTCACTCCAGGTAAGCTGTCCCTAGAGATAAGCATCGACCAAACCCCTTTGTTAAACACAATGTCTAATCGGATCATTGGCATTAACATAAGTGCATTTCAGGTTAGGTCTGACTTGCTAAAAACTCACTAATAGTTATCTTCCTTGAAAAAATGATCCAAGGTTGTTACTTGAGTTTCCTATATAATTATTACTGAACTTCCAATACATACAAAATAAGAAAACCAAAAATAAACAATAACAACAACAAAGGAAATGACTTCAGAGACTTGAGAATTGTTTCTTCTACCTCTCTAATTTGCCCCTAAGGCAGGAAGCAGTTGCTGCCTGCTTTGGTTACCTGTGTGGAACTACAGTTAGATTCTTCTCAGTCTGTGAATTCTTCTGTGTACTGGTACTGTGTCTGTTCACAGGGCCAGTTAATAGCTCAGCCCTTCTCCTCCATAGATCAGCCCTTCTCCTCACAGCCTTTCCATTTCCCTCATATTTCTAACTGCTGCAGGTCAAGAGATATGGCCCCTTTGGTCAGATTCCAGCATCAGGACTCCACAGGTAGCTATTGGGCACCTAGAATGTGCTTCATGCTGAATACTATGGAGAACATCACAACAATGCCAAAAACAAAAGCCTATATTCTACTTGGAAGAAAGAGTTAGACAGCTAAAGCTTCTAATAACAATGCAAAAGGGCACATAAGTAAAGACCATTGCACAGCAATGCTACCTGGACGGGTTCTACTCTGGGGCACTCCAAAGTGCCTCTCACTGAGAGGTCTCAAAAATCACTCCCCTCTGACACACCCACAGCTGAACATTCTGCATTATATCATCAATAACAATCCCTTCCCACAGGGAGGGGTTACTTTGCAAAACTTTATATTCTATCCAGATTTCTTTAATAACATAACCCCTCTGAGTTGTCCCAGGGTTTCTAGTGTCTTCAACTGAACTCTAAGATGTACCCCTAGAATTTATTTCTGCTGCCAAATCTGTCAGTATTTGCACAGATTCCTTGGAGGGTTCCACTTTGGTTGTGCAACCTCACTTTAGGATAAGAAGATCTTAACAGGAACAACCACCCCCACACATACACACAAATGAACTTCATTTATTCAATGCAAAGAACACAAATTTATCAAAAAATCTAAGATTTTAGAGGCAAGATAAGTCATAAGAAATTACCTGGAATAATCTTTTAAGAAAACTATCAGCCTTATTTTATGGAAGAGGTTCTTAGGCTCAACAAGGATAGGCCATGTCTCAGTTTATAGATCTCTAGGACATTTTTAATATACTTATTTTCTCATATTTGTACTATGAACATATCCAAAACCCTTTTCACTACTTATAATTTTTCTTCTACTTATAATCTTCAGTACTGTAAAATTCACAGTAGTGAATTTTTCACTACTTACAATTGCCACATACTTACAAGACTTAAAATGGTTCAGGCATAATTTTTGTTAACCCACTTTTTCTTCAATGTTTCATAGAACTGTTTCCCTTCTGTTTCTCTCTAAACATAAAACTAAAGGTTTCTCACATCACTTCTGAATTCAAGTAAATTCAATTTAGCCAATGTTTAATGAATAATTGTGCTAAGCCCATTCTAAGGGCATTCTAAAAAATGCCCATTCAGTAGATTTTAAAACCCTAGATCTAAAAGATCCTAGTAAATGAAAGAGTTGATGATTTTTGAGTGAATGTGAAGATGCAAATAGTCACTCTAAATGGTGCAGGTCCTATCTCTACTTACCATCTGGTCTCAGATCCTATAATAATTAGTGCACTAAGAATGGTTTTGAAAATTGTAGCATTTGTAGGAATTGCCAAAGATATATAAACTTAGGTGGGCCCGACCTCTCTGATCACTACCCTCTGGAAACTTACATTCTGATTATAGAGACAAGATCAAGTTACTTTAAATATCAGCAAACAGTAATACCATGCAATTACATAGTACATTGAGGGCTACAGACTGCCAAGTGTTACATAAATACGGAAGAGTGAAATGGATAAGGTCTGGAGCTTCTGAGATGGCTTTAGGGAATCAAAGAGACTTGAGTTTATTTCCAGTATGGGGAGAATGAAGATAGGTAGGAGGGAAAGTAACACACAAGAAAAACTATGTGATTGAAATCAGGAAGTTTGGGAGGCCATATTTCTATTAATGGTCCCTTCAGGTACCATGAACAGTCCCTGGATCCAACCATATTTCAAACCCTAAAACTTTTCTTTAGAGTGAAATAATTGCTTCAGTGCCTTATTTCTCCTAATGGGTCATAACTGGAGTACCTATGGAGTTCTTCACAGACTCAAAATCTAATTAGAGTGAGAATCCTTTAAAAAAGAAAAAAAAAGTGGAGGGGAACACCAGAATAGGAAATGAATATAGGCTCCATAGGTTTTAAAGGCTTTTAAAGGGATTTTTTTAGAGCAGTGGAATTATTCTGTATGATACTGTAATGGTGGGTCTATGTCATTACATATGTGTCACAAGTCATAGAATGTACAACACAAGTAGTGAACCCTAATGTAAACAAAGACCTTTGTTGATAACATTGTATCAATATCAGCTTATCATTGTAACAAGTGTACCACTTTAGTACAAGATATAAGATAATGTAAGATAATGTGCATGTATGTGAATGGGAAAGGGTTATATGTGAACTCTCCAAACTTTCCACTCAGTTTTTCTCTAAATTTAAAATTGTTCTAAAAATAAGTATATTAATAGTTTTTAAGGTTTTATCATTAATACTAAACATAATACTAACATTCCCATCTCTAATGTTTGAAAAGAAAGATTCCTCTGAGATTTTCTTCATTTGCCTTCTAGTCTTCCAGAGTAGTCCTAACAACCAACAGGAGGCCTTCTTATAAAAAGTTAGCACTAAAATGTCTGTCCATTATGATACTGCTGCATTCAAGAGGTGAATAATTGTTTCATCTTTGCTAATGTGCTAGTAAGTGATCCTATGAATGGGGCAGTGGACTCATAAATGTTATCAGTATGTATGGCTTAGGTGGATCTCTCCCATCCTAGAAAATGCTTTCAGTTCAACACCACAGATATCTGTTCTCTGCTCTTAAAACAAAATGCTCATTTAATTTTTGTTATAAAAGTAATTCATGTTCACAGTATAAAATTTGGAAAACATAAAAAAGAGTTTTTTATTTGTTCATTATTCCATGTTTTAATATATTTCATTCTAGAATTTCTTCTCATGCATTTTAATTTATTAATATTTTAAATGTTTTACTATGATTTGTGATCATGATTGTCAGAGTTGTAGTGATTTTTGAATTATAATAATTTAAATAAACTGTTTAAAACTCAATTTTTTGTGATGTTGTCTCCAGTTTCTCTGATACTGCCTCCAAGTTTCACTCTTAAGTAAAATAGCACAAGGCAAATCATAGGATCCTTTATGATTAAAAAGACTTTTGCAAAGGTGAGTGTTCTCCAGAATTCATAAAGCCAACTTTTCAGCAAAATACAAACTCTACAACTGAAACCACACCTATAATACAAGTAACTGACTTCTTTTTTCAGTGGAAAAAATGTTGTTTAGTAACTAGAACATTTCTTTAGTACATAAAGGCCTCTTGGACCAGAGTACAAATTTGGAACAAGTCCTTATTTTATTATTAGTTTTTCCCACATATTTCAAACCACTAAAACAGTACACAACCAGCCTATAAACTATGATACAATGAACAAGATTTTATATGAACCAATGGTATCATGCTGCAGAAGTTGAAGTGGAAATGCAGCAAGACCACCATGTGCCATAGGGTGTCAGGCTCAAGAATGACTTCTGCAAAACTGAAGGCCACTGGTGAGGACACAGCCAGGAACTGGTAGGCCTGTTTTCACCATGGTAGAGACATAAAAAGCAAAGCTAAGTTTGTAAAGAAACAAAAGAATTCAATGATCAAAAATGTTAAATAATATAAAAAGCCAATCAGATCCAACATGGTAGAGTAAGTGGAAGTAACACTAACCTCCTCCCAGGACCAATCTGGAATTATAACTAATTGTGGACAAATCACCCAAAACAAGCAACTGGTGAGAGAGAAGCCTTATAATCATAGACAGACAGAAGAATCAGCTACAGCACAATGTGACTGGTAGGAAGTACAGTGGAAACAGGAGAGGGCTGGCTGGGCGCCCACACAGGGCAGCTGAAGCGTCATAGGGATATTTAAGCAGCTGGCTGGTTGGATCTCCCTGAGAAGTGTGAGGTCTAAACCCTATACTGGGATCCCCAGCCTAGAGCACCAGAGCTGGAAAAGTACAAAGATAATACCCAGCTGTAAAAAGCCACAGGGTTGCTCTCTGCAAAGCCAGATGGCTGGAGACACAAAGAGCCATTTAATAGACCAACAAATAAATCTTCATTTGTCGGCACTTTCCCTGGGCTCTGGCAAAGAGGGCGCAGAGTAGACTAGAGACCCCTGAGGAGAGATTGGGGATGGAATCTTTGGAGAGAGAACTGAGACAGTAGCTGTTGGGATCCTGGTACTGATTCATCCCCCATACTGCAGCACCATCATGCTCAGGCAGACCACTCCCCTGAGTGGCAGCAGCCTGAAGGAAAACAACAGCCCCAACCCCAGGAGGGATTCTGCCTATCCTCTGGTGCTTAAGCCTGACTGAGTGCAGAGTGACTAGATGAACAGCTGAAGGAGTCAGCCACAGACAGTAGATCCCTGGAAGTCTCTAACTGGCTACTTAAGGTCAGACAGGATCACCATCAGACATCACCAGAAGCGGATCCAGAAAGAAGAAACAGTAGTAAATAACAAGATGCTACTGAGAAGAAATCCACGATAGTCTCCTCCATGATTTGCAATATTTTCTTTCCTGCATAGATTTTTAACATTGATTTCTTGTTCTTCAAGTTTGTGCATATTAAGTCACTAGATTTTATACTATAGTTTATTTCAATTCACATATTTGCCCCTTCTTTCTCTTACCCCATTTTACCTTCTTCATTCCTCTTATTATTTTCATTTTAAATTTTGGTTCCTCTCTTGCTACAACTTGTTTCAATTCCACACTCTTACTATTTCTCCCCCATCCAGCCTCTCAAAACCAATTTTCTTGTCAATGGTTATCTTGCATTCTTTTTCCTCCTCTTAAAATATCCACATTTTCTTTCCACCTTTAACAATTTCTACTCATTGGTTGTGGATAGGGTAGCTGTTGCATTTTCTAATTTTAATTCTACATCTTCACTAATTTTGTACTTCAAATCTCACTTTACAAATCCCCTATCCTACTCTTTTTTCTCAAATTTAAATATTGCCCTAGGTTAGTCTGTTTTATTCCTTTTTGTTCCTCTTTCATCCTGCCCTTCTTTTTCCCTTTTTTCTTCTTTCTTTTTCTTTTCATCTCAAATTTTAATTTTTCTCTGTCTTAGCCTGGTTTTCATTTCTTACTCTTAGTACTCCCTTTCCCTCTATCATCTCGAAATCACTTCCCTGTCCTCTAGATATCTCTTAAGCTTATCTTTCTTTCCTTTTCCGCCCTTATTCATATCCCACCTATACTAACTTTAGGTCATTCATTGTTGATAGTGCTGTGGTGGATCTTTCTCTCCAATTTGGTTTTTATTTTTAAAAGTATTTCTTTACATTTTTCATTATCTTTCTCTCAATGTATTTTACTTTTATTTTATTTTTTCTTTTCTTTTCTTTTCCTTTTATTTTATTATTTTATGTTTAAACCTAATACTATATATTTCCCTTCTCTTACTCCATTCTGCCTTCTTCTTCCCTTTTTTATTTATGATGTAAATTTTACTTTCTTTCTTCACATTGCTCTGATTCCCAACTGTTATTAGTGCTCCTCCCTCTACACTGTCAAAATCATTTTCTTTCAATAGGTCATCTTATATTCACTCTCCTTTCTTATAATAGTCTTAATCTCTTTAAACCCTTATTAATACTGGTTCATTTGCTATTGATATTGGGATTGTGGGTGGGAGTTATTTTTGCAGGTGTCAGTTTGTGTCCTGGGCTTTGTGGTTTTATTCTGGAAGTACCTGCACAAGAACACACAGGACATTGTGGGTGGAGTGACCCTTAGCCAACCAGCTGGAGGTAAGGACCCACCAAAAACAGCCCAATAACAATTAAAACCCACTGACATCCAGAGAGCCAACATAAATGGCAGAAAGGCATCCTGGGAGCATCAAGTTCAGGAGACCAAGGAGACTGCATCACTGAATCTCACAGGCCTCCTACCATAGAAGTTCACACCACAAAGATAGGAAGTCAAAACAGATGAATTTAAGAAGCAGAAGCAAACCAGAAGAATCTCCCCAGAAATGGGAAGACAAAGAAACAATCCCCAGAGAAAAGAAAGGAGGAATCCCCAGAAAGGGTGCTAAAGAAAATAGAGGCAAGAAAACTATGAGATATGGAATTCAAATTAATGGTTATAAGGAAGTTCAATGAGCTCAGTGAGAAGTACCAAAAACTACAGGGAAGCTACAAGCCACTTACTGTGAACTACATCAGCATGAAAAAGGACATAGAAATTATCAAGAAGAACCAGGAGAAAGTGAAGAAAACAATTTCTGAATGGAAGAACACAGTAGAAGGAATCAAAAGCAGGCTAGCTAAAGCAGAGGATCAAATCATCGAGCTAGAAGACAAGGTAGAAAAATTCCCAGAAAGAGGAAGAAAGAGAAAAAAGACTCAAAAAGAGTGAAGAAGGGTTAAGGGAAGGACAACATGAAATGTAATAATATCTGTATAATAGGGATACCAGAAGGAGCACAGAGGAGCAAGGCATAGAAAACCTGTTTGAAAAAAGTAATGATGGTAAACTTCCCTAATTTGATGAGAGAAAAAGTCCCAACGTCTGGGAAGCACAGAGGGTCCTGATCAAGATGAACCCAAAGAGGCCCATTCCAAGGCACATTATAACTAAAATGACAAAATTCAAAGACAAAGTGAGAATCTTAAAGGCATCAAGGGAGAAACAGGAAGTAACAATCAAGTGAACTCTGATAAGGCTAGCAGATGACTTCTAAACAGAAAACTACAGGACAGAAGGGAATGGCAAGAAATATTCCAAGTAATGAAAATCATTACTATAGATATAGATATAGATGATATAGATATAGATATAGATATAGATATATCCCAAAGAAGCAAAAGACATATTCTTTTCAAATGCACACAGAACATTTTCAAAGATAGACAACATGATAGAACACAAAACAAGCCTCAAGACATTCAAAAAAACTGAAATCATATCAAGCATTTTCTCAGACCACAAGGGCTTGAAACTATAAATTATCCTGAAGGAAAAAAACTCAAAAACATTTAAATTCATGAACACTGAATATCATGCTTTAAACAATGAATGGGTTAAGAATGAGATAAAGGAATAAATCAAAAAATTTCTGGAAACAAATGAAAATGAACACACAACAGTCCAAAATATGGGACACAAAAATGGCAATCCTAAGAGGGAAGTTCATAGCAAAGTAAGCCTACTTAAAACTGACAGAAATATTTCAAATGAATGACCTAACCCTACATCTACAAAAACTGGAGGAACAACAACAAAGCCCAGAGCAAGTACAAGGAAGAAAATGACCAAGATCATAGTAGAATTAAATGACATAGTGAATAAAAGAACAATTCGAAGGATCAATAAATCCAGAAGCTGGATCTCTGAAAAGATAAACAAAATCGACAAGCCTTTAACCAGGCTCATCAAGAAAAAAAATGGGAGAGGACCCATTTTTTTTTCAGAAAAATGGGTCCTCAGAAATACAATCAGAAAGAAAGAGGGAAATTACAACTGATACCACAGAAATAAAAAGGATAGTAAGAAATGACTATGAACAACTATCTGCCAAGAAATTGGAAAAGCTGGGTGAAATGGACAAATTTCTAGAAACATAATCTTCCAAAACTGAATCAAGAAAAATAAGAGAGCCTGAACAGACAGATAACAGCTAGTAAAATCAAAAAACTCTCATCAGCACACAAAAGCCTTGGACCAGATCATTTCACAGGAGAATTTTATAAAATATTTAAGGAAGAGCTAACCCCTATCCTTCTCAAACTATTCAAAAAATCCAAGAAGAGGGAAGACTCCCAAACTCTTTTTATGAGACCAGCATCATCCTAATCCCCAAACCAGATAAAGACCCAACAAAGAAAGAAAACTATAGGCTAAGCTTGTTGATAAACATAGACACTAATATACTCAACAAGACATTGACAAACCTCATTCAGCAATACATTAAGAAGATCATACACCATGACCAAGTGGGATTCATTCCAGGGATGCAAGGATGGTACAGTATTCACAAATTAATAAACATAATACATCACAAAAGGAAAGACAAAAATCATGTGACCATATCAATAGGTGCAGAAAAAACATTTGATGAAGTACAGCACCCATTTATGATAAATCTACTCAGCAAAATGGGAGTGGGAAGCATGCTGCAACATAATATAGGCCATATATGAGAAAACTACAGCTAGCATCAAACTCAATGGACAAAAATTAAAAGCTTTCCCACTAAGATCAGGAACAAGACAAGGGTGTCCACTCTCACCACTTCTATTCAACATAGTATTGGAAGTTCAATATAGTATTGGAAGCCACAGTGATAAGAAAAGAAAAAGAAATAAAGGTATCCAAATTGGAAAGGAAGAAGTAATACTCTCATTGTTTACAGATGATATGATAGTGTACATAGAAAACCCTATAGACTCCACCAAAAAACTACTCCACCTAATAAGTGAATTTGGCAAAACAGGAAGACACAAAGTCAACATTCAGAAATCAAAGGCACTTTTTTACACCAACAATAGAATATCAGAAACAGATATTAGGAAACAGAAATTAGGAAAAAAAATCACATTTGCTATTGCAACAAGAAAAACAAAGTACCATGAATAAACCTACCCATGGAGGTAAAAACCTGTACTCAGAAAACTATATAACACTGAACAAAGAAATTAAGGAAGACACAAATAAATGGAAGCATATACCATGTTCATGGATTGGAAGAATTAATATCATCAAATGTACATAATACCCAAAGCAACCTATAGATTCAGTACAACCCCTATTAAAATACCAATAATATATTTCACAGATACACAACACACATTTCTGTAATTTATATATGGAACCATAAATAACCCCGAATAGCCACAACAATTTTGAGAAAGAACAAAATAGGGAGTATCACAGTACCTGATATCAAACTCTATTACAATGCCCTCATAATCAAAACAGTCTGTTACTGGCATAAGAATAGACACATAGATCAATGGAATAGAATAGAGAACCCAGATATAAACCCTAGTCTCTATAGTCCATTAATATTTGACAAAGGAGCAAAAAATGGAGTAAAAATAGCCTCTTCAGCAAATGGTGTTGGGAGACCTGGACAGCTGCACACAAAAAAATGAAACTCGACGACCAACTTATACCATGCACAAAAATAAACTCAGATGGATAAAAGGTTTAAATATAAGTCATGACACCATGAAAGTCCCAGAAGAGAACATAAGCAAGAAAATTTCAGATATTCCACACAGCAATATTTTCACTATGTCCCCTAGAACAAGGGATATAAAGGAAAGAATAAACGAATGAGACTCCATCACATTAAAACACTTCTGCACAGCTAAAAAAACATCAGCAAAATGAAAAGGAAACTAACTGTATGGAAAAATATATTTGCCAATGATACCTCAGACAAGGGTTTGATCTTGTAATAATATATAAAGCTCTCACACGACTCCACATGAGGAAGACAAACAATCCATTTAAAAATGGACAAAGGACCTGAAGAGACACTTCTCCAAGGAGGACACACAGAGGGTCCAGAGACATATGAAAGGATGCTCAGCATCACTAGCCTTTAGAGAGATGCAAATTAAAACCACAATGTGATACAACTTCACAATGGTCAGAATGACCATCATAAACAAATCAACAAACAAGTTCTGGCAAGGCTGTGGAGAAAAGGGAACCCTAGCACACTGTTGGTGGGAATGCAGATTGGTGTAGCCTCTGTGGAAAACAGTATGGAATTTCAAATCTCAGAAAACTAAAAATGGAACTGCCTTTTGACCTGGCAATTCCACTGCTGGGATTATTATATCCTAAGAATCCTGAAACACCAATAAAAGAACCTATGCACCCCAATGTATTATTTACAATAGCCAAGTGCTGAAGCAGGTAAGTGCCCACCAGTAATGAGTGGACAAAAACCTGTGGTACAAGCAGAAAGAAAAAAGGGAATTTTTTCTACCTTCGTGACAGCATGGATGGAGCTGGAGAACGTTATGCTAAGTGAAATAAGCCAGGCAGTGAAAGATAAGTACTATATGATCTCACCTATAAGTGGAACCTAATCAAGAAAGCAAACAAAATATAACCAGAGACATGGAAATAAAGAACAAACTGACAGTGCCCAGAGGGGACAGGGAAGGTGGGTAATGAGGGAAAGAATGGGAAGGGTCCAGTCAAAGAACAAGTATGAAGGACCGATGTATAAAGACAACGGGAGGCAGAGGATTGAATGTGGCAGGTGGGGTGTGGGTAGGGCAGGGGAGAGTAATGGGAGGAAAAAAAGAGGACAACTGTAATTGACCAACAATAAAAAAATTTTAAAGCCATGGAAGAATTTTTTAAAATGTAGATTATGCCCTTTTCTATAGAGCATCCCCTCAAAAGGGTATTACTTAAGAAAATGCTCTTTCCCCAGGCAGTCTAGATTAACAGATGAAAGAAATCACATTCTTTATATGCATTTCTCTCTTGGTATTGGTAAAGAGAGGCAGGATGGCTCTGTGGTATGGTGTGAGCTCAGTGAAGCAGAAAAGAGGAGAGAAAGAACTGGTTCTAGCTCTTCTATTCACATGACCACAGGAAAGTGATGTAAACACTTTGAGCCTCCATTTCTTCATTTTCAAAGTATGTATTGTGTCCCATTTTTCTCCAGTCTTCTCACAATTCCTTAACTGCCTTCTTCACTTTTCTTCTAGCCATAGTGAACTACTTATAGTTCTCAGAAAGCACCATGCCCTATTCTCACTCTACTGCAAGTTTTTATGGGTGCTAGTTTATTTTGTCAAATGTTTTTCTCTGTATCTATTGATACGATCATATGATTTTTATCCTTCATTTTGTTTATGCGGTATATCATGTTAATTGATTTGCAAATATTTTTATTAAGTATATTTTATTTATTATGCTAATACAGTTGTCCCATTTTTCCCCTTTGCCTCCCTCTGTCCAGTACTGCTATTCTCTCCATAATCCACGCCCTTAGTTCATGTCCACTGGTTGTGCATGAGTTCTTTGGGTTCTCCATTTGCTATACTATTCTTAATATCCCCCTGTCTATTTGGTACCGACCAATTATGCTTTTTATTTGCTGTATCTTTCTCCCTTTCTCCCTCTTCCCACTTCCTCCTCCCTGCTGATAACCCTCCACATGATTTCCATTTCTATGATTCTGTTCTTGTTCTAGTTGTTTGCTTAGTTTGTCTTTGGTTTTGATTCTTTTAAGTTTCATTGTTGATAGTTGTGAGTTTGTTGTCATTTTACTGTTCATTGTTTTAGCCTTCTTTTTCTTAAATAAGTCCCTTTAACATTTAATATAATTAATAATGGCTTGGTGATGATGAAATCCTTCAGTTTTTTGTTTGAGAAGCTCTTTATCTGCCCTTCAATTCTAAATGATAGCTTTGCTGAATATAGCAATATTGGCTCTAGGTCCCTGCTTTTCATGACTTTGAATAATTTTTTGCCAGTCCCTTCTAGCCTGCAAAGTTCCTTTAGAGAAATCAGCTGACAGTCTTATGGTAACTCCCCTGTAGGTAACTAACTTCTTTTCTCTTGCTGCTTTTAAGATTCTCTCTTTATCTTTAACCTTTGGCATTTTAATTATGATGTGTCTTGGCATGGGCCTCTTTGCATCCATCTTGTTTGGGATTCTGTGCTTCCTGGAATTGCATGTCTATTTCCTTCAACAAATTAGGGAAGCTTTCATTCATTATTTTTTCAAATAGATTTCCATTTCTTGCTCTTTCTCTTCTCCTTCTGGCACACCTATAATGTGAATGTTGAACCTCTTGAAGTTGTTCCAGAAGCTGCTCATACTATCCTCATATTTTGGTTTCTTTATTCTTCTTCTTGCTCTGATTGGTTGTTTATTACTTCCTTATGTTCCAAATCAGTGATTTGATTCTCAACTTCATCCACTCTACTGTTTATTCTTTATTTCAATTAGTTATCCTTTGTTTCTGACTGGATCTTTTTTATGCTGTTGAGATCCTCCCTATGTTCCTTAAGCATCCTTATCACCAGTATTTTGAACTCTGTATCTGATAGGTTATCTCCATTTAATTTAGCTCCTTTCTGGAGTTTTGACCTGTTCTTTCATTTGGGCAATGTTCTATGTCTCCTCATTTTGGCAGCCTTGCCTGTGTTTGTTTCTATGTATCAGGTAGACCTGCTATAACTCCCTGTCTTGGTCATTTCCTAAAGTAGTAGGTGTCCTGCAGTGTGCAGTGACACAGCATCCTGTATCACCCAAGCTGAGTACTCTAGGTGCACCCTCTGTGTGGTCTGAGTACACCCTCCCTTTATAGTTGAGCTTTGACTGCTGTTAGCAGGTCAACGGCAGGAATTTAGTCAGGCCAGTCAGCTTCAATACTGGCTGTAACCACTGAGCAGCAACCTTCTCCCTCTGTGGAGAGGCAGGTATGCAGGGGCAGGATAGTAGTGTTCCCATGTGGTCTGTCACTATCCACTGTGTATGCAGGCTCTGAGGTTTCCTGCGTAGCGCATTCCAGGGTCAGCCACCAACTTTGTTCTGCCCAGGGCCACCGAGCATGAGTTACAAAGCAAGCTGCAGATGACTACTACTTGTGCTCACCTTGGAGGTTCCCAGGTAGTGCCAAACTGTGATCCAAAGCTAGCTACTGCTAGTGCCAGGCCTGATGCTGCTTAGCCAGAGGTATGGGAGCTGGGGGCTCACTGCAGCTTGTTGTTGATTGTTTGAGAGTATTTAGGAACATGTGAAGCCTGAGCCTGAAGCCTGAAGACCAGCCACTCATATGGAAAAGCCACTGTTAGCAAATTGGGTGGGCCATAAGTTGGGTGGGGATTCAGAGCCTTAGGGATTCCCCAGGACAGGGCAAACCATGTAAGTCAGGTTGATGGAGTCTCAGATATGGCCACCACCTGCTGGCTCTGTGGCTCTCTGGAGAGAGGGCTCAGAAAAGGAACAATGACCTCTGCCCACCTTTTCCTCTGGGAGAAAACTGTCCCCCAGGTCTCACCCTGATGCTGGACACTTCAGTACCTCTACATATGTCTCTGATGCCTTTCAAGCATCCACCCTGGTGCTGAAGCTCAGAGGAAGTGAATCTGAGTAAATCTATGTGTGAGCCCTTAAGAGCACTTTTTGGGAATCCAGTACTTCCCTTCACTGATTCAAACCCCACTAGTTTTTACAGCCAGAAGTATGGGGGCTTATTTTCCTGGCATTGGAACCCTTATTGGGCTGTGAGTTCTAGTGTGGCACTGGGACTCCTCACTTCTGAGATATCCTTATCGAATTTTTATCTACCACATGTGTGTGGCACCAGCCCATTCCATGTCTCCTCTTCTCTATGTTTCCATGTCCCCTACCAGTCTAGATAGATATGGTTTATTTAGTTTCATAGTTGTCGGACTTCCAATTGATTTCTGGTGATCCTGAGTGGTGGTTTTTCTGTAGTTTAATTGTAATTTTGATATGGGTGTATGAGGAGGTGAGCCATGTTCACCTACACCTCCATCTTGACCAGATGTCACCATTTCAATTATTGTATTCTTCATTTCTGACTGGTTTCTGAGTGAGTGAGTGAGTCTGTGCCCAGGCCTTTTAAGAGGATGCCCAAGTACACAGCAGTCCTTCATCTAACCTGGACTGAATCCCTGCTATTTTCACAGCCACTGCTGTCCAGGCTAGGGAGCCTGGTTTGGGTCTGGTACCCATTACTCCTTGTGGGGGAACCTCCACAGCTGAGATATCCCTCCCAAATCTGAACCTCCAACATGTGAGTGTGGGACCAGCTTGTTTAGGGTTCCGACATGGCATTTTCTTTACATCCTTAGTTATAGGATTTCTATTCAGCTAGTCTTTAGGTGGTTCTCAAGGGTGGCTGTTCTATAATTTGCTTGTAATTTTGGTGTGGTCATGGACATAGGCAAGCACAGGATTCACCTACTCCACCATCTTGACCAGAAGTCTCACAAGAGGTTAGTCTTGAACTAATACCAATAGTGTACTCCCACAGAGAACTCTTCAAAGAACCCACAGGCCCCCATATGAGAGCAACAGCATTAGACTCCTGAAGTGACAGAGGGTAGATGGCAGCTAAGAGAATCTATAAAAAGCACAAGGTAAATGAAAAAGCATTTTTCCTTTTCCTATCATCCTTTCTCTCTGCTCTGCAGAAGTCAGCAGCAGCTTAATGAGTAGGGGAGAGAAAAATGAATATCATAGGTGGAGCAATAATCCAAGGAAACTCAATTTCTGGTCTTCAGACTCATGGATCAGCCCTGAATTGGGAGGCAGGGAAAAGTTTGAATTGGATGAGAGACTAATATTTTATATTGGACTTAACTTTTAAATTTCTGAAAATTAGATGCTTTAATACATAAAAATGACTGGAAAAGAAATAGCATCTATTCAAGAGAGAGACAATATGTAATGAAGAGAGATTTTTTTCAGAATATGTTGAAAACAACAGTGATAGAGGGGAAAATACATTTTCTATTGATACACCTATCAATTCCACCTGGCTTACTAAACTAGTTGGTTATATACATTTATACTAAGACCAATAACAACTAACATATCCTAAATAATTACTATATGTCATATCCTTTTCTTATCACTCTTATGTACTTTTTTTTACCCTACCAGGTGGGCACTATTGTTATTCCTAGTTTACAAATGAGAAAACTGTAGAACAGAGAAATTACATAATTTACCCAAGGTCACATAGCTACCAAGTCACAGTCTCCGTGTAGATGCCTCTGGTTGATGCCTGTCTTAATCAGCTCAGACTGCTAGGACAGGATAGATTTAAATAGGGTCTGAGACCAATTTCAATTGAGGGGGATAGGTGTTCCCCCATACCAACAAGTAATTTACAAAAGCCAACAGGATATCCAAGAATTGAACTCAAGCCCACTCTGACATTATCTACCTGCAGAAAGCATCAGATTCCACAGATTAGGACTTAGTCCCACAAGATTGCAAGCCCCCCATCCCATCAGATGCCAGTCAGAAGGACAGGCTGTTGTTACTTGTGCTTCTGGCCAAATGGGTGCAGACTGGAGATTCCCATGACCTACTCCTCCTTGGGTTCAATTATTTGCTAGAGTGACTCACAGAACTCATAGAAACATTTTACTTCCTAGATTATAGGTTTATTATAAAAGGATATAACTCAGGAACAGTCAGATTGTATGGGAAGGATGCAGAGCTTCCAGGCCCCATTCAGGCATACCACTTCCTCACATCTCCATCACACCAGGAAGCTCTCTAGGCCCTGTCCGTTGGGGATTTTGTGGAGCTTCCACAGGTAGGCATGATTAACTCTCAGAGGTGTCCAACCTTTCGGTGCCTCTGGACCGCACTGGAAGAAGAAGAGTTATCTTGGGCTACACATTAAATATACAAACACATTAAATACAAAAAAAATCTCATAATGTTTTAAATAAATTTAAAATTTTGTGTTAGGCACATTCATAGCCATCCTGGGCTACATGCAGCCATGGACCATTGGTTGGATGCCCCTGGATTATTGTCCACTGGCAACTAATTCAAACTCCATTCCCTCTTCCCTCCCTGGAGGTCAGGGAATGGGACTGAAAATTTCAACCTTCTAATCACTAGTTGGTTCCCCTGGCAACGAGCCCCCATCCTTAGGTTATCTATGAGCTTTCTAAAACACACCTCATTAACATAACAAAAGATACTTTTATAGCTCTTATTACAGGAAATTCTAAGAGTTTTAAGCCAGGAGCTGTGAAACAAAACCAAATATATATGGGAAATATGTTTTGGCCATCTGAATACCAAATATATATTTATTATAAGTCATAATATTGCAACCATAGGCTTGGTAGCTTCTAAACAGGAATTTATTTCTCATGGTTCTGGAAGCTAGGAAGTCCAAGATCAAGGCATTGGTAGATTCAGCATCTGGTTCATAGATGTCCTTCTTTTCCTTATAACCTTACAAGGCAGAAGGGCACAGGAAACTCTTTAGGGTCTCTTTAATAGGGTATTTATAAGGTTCCACCCCCCATGACCTGATCACCTCTCAAACTCCACCTCCAAATACCATCACATTGGGAATAAGGTTTCAACATACAAATTTGGGGGGAGGGGACACAAACTTTCATTTTATAGCACTGTCCCCAGCATTTTTGTCTGTTTTAATCTGAATGACTTTCAACTGAGTACAACTCTTCAGGCCAGCACAATGCCATCACTCCTAACTGCCTAATATCCCTAAATGCCTGCCCACGTCATTAATTTACATTATCTACCTAGCTTATACGGACCTTTGAGTCTTCAAATTCTGCCAATGAGCCTCATCAAACTCCTGGCACTTACCCTTGCCTATCTTATCCTTCTCAATCTGGAACATTCTCCACAGCCTCCTTTCCACATCAACTAGCATACTCAAACCTAGCTCAAGACCTATCCTGGAGTCTTTCCAAATTAACAGCAGTAAACATCAATCTTTCCAATCCTTTGAATTCCAACAGGACCTGCTAGTTGTGAATTACTCTCTTGCTCATTTGCTTCTTTAATGTACACCTTATCTTCCTCCCTCCCCCCAATAAGAGTATACATGTAGTGTGACTGCCTTTTTGAATTATCAAGTTTGCTAGGGTACAGTCCCCAGTTATTTAGTCAAATACTAACCTACATGTTGCTATAAAAGATTTTGGAGATATATTTGGCATCCCTAATCAGTTAAGTTTAAGAAAAGAGTAGTATCCTGGATAACGTAGGTGGGTCTGAGTTAATCAGTTGGAGTCCTTAGAAAGAAGAGTGGAGGTTCAGAGAGAGAGAGAGAATATTTCTTCTGCAGACAACTTCTTTGGCCTGTGCCCACAGAGCTCCACCTGCCCATGATTGTCTCTTCCTGGCTGCCTGCTCTGCAGATTTTGAACTTAAGGCAACCATCACACTTCTGTAATAATTCCTTGTTTTACATGCACATACATACATATACATGCACACATATCTGTCCTACTGATTCTACTTCTTGTTTGTGAGGCATGATAGAAAGAAGTTAGGGAAAACTCCAGACAATGGAATTAGGAAGAAGGATAAGACTTCACAGGTTGAAAAGCTGGTAGATCCTCTCTCCAGAACCCCGACCTCCACACAAGATCAAAGGGAAAACAGCTCTTGACAGAAAACTCCTGCAGTGGTCACAGAGGTCAACAACAACAAGGACTGACTAAAACCAGATCAACCCAACATGGAGAAAGAGTTGACCAGAAAAGGGCCCCGAAGCATATTATACTGTCATTACAGTAAAAACTGACACCACAATAGAAGGGAGACCAAGGGAGAAAAATATCATGACACTTCTGTTATGACCATATTTGGAACAAGATCCTGGGCAGAAGCCAGACTCAGAATTTGGCACCACAAAGTTCAGACACAACCCACCCTTGGAAACACATAAAATCCCCCAACTGACCCAGTGTGCAACTCACTCGTGAATCTGCCCACATCTGCTCAGACATGTATTTTCACTTTTTTAACAGCAGCACCCTGTGAGCCTTGCAACAGGGGTGGGCAGTGGGCAGATCCACCACTGATCCTGTCTCCAAGAATCTGAGTCCTAGCCTCTTTGTCTCTACCTGAAAAAAACTTGCTTTTGCTTCACTCAGTCTCACTGGGACTCATTCTTGAATTCTTTCTTGCCTGAGTCAAGAGCATGGAGGTCCAGACTCAGCCAGGGCAGGGCCACTTCCCCAGCACAGGACTAATCTGCTAACAGTTGAACCCTGACCAAGATACACAGTCAGTGGAGACAACTATCTTGTCTTTTTAAAACTACCACCATATATAACATACATACATATACATATAAACTCATGTTTGCATACATAGTTAATATCACTGAATAAATCTAAGACATTAAAACCATGACAAAATACTATGTGCATGAAAAAATATGTAGGATATGTTGGATAAACAAATGCTGAGTAATAGAAAAAAATTATAAGAGTAAGCCACTATAAATCACGAACCTTACACAAAGAAAAATTTTGAAATGAATTTATCAAGTAAGTTTTAAATGTAGACTGGTTGGGATAATATTGGAGAACAAAATGATAAAAATACTTTTGAAACAGTGGCAGTATAAGTGAACAACAAACCATATGTAAATCTACATATTTATGTCAAAGGAGTTCCAAACAATTAAATTGCAACAAAACATGTATTTTTTCTAAGTTCTCAATTTTTTAGTTCATTCTACCAAGCTGTCATGTGATAGCAATAATTGATGTTTACCATTTTAATATTAAACTTTTCTCACTAATGGTACTAGATATAAATGACTTTGATTTGTGATTTTCCCCTAACACTGTGCCTTTAGAATGCATGACATGATTATGTATGAAATGGGAATTGGAAATTCCCTTAATATCCATGAGCATGTATTTATGCAGTCCTTAAAATTTAGAATTATGTAGGTTGCCTAAGCACTGGATTCAAACACTCAAGCATAAACGATTACATATATATGGCAATTGTCCCATATGTGAAGACATTGCGAAGATATGTGAAGGACCAGAAACAGAAGCAGTGAGTACAGAATTTCAAAGTTATAACTTGCTGGCCATGCCACCATTTACATTTTTTTAAATATTCTAAAATATTTTTTTAATATTTGCAGTATATTTTTAAATATTCTAAATATTTTGAACATATTCTAAAGCTTCCAGTTAGCTATGCAATGATTCAGAACTGGCATGCAACATCACTAAAACCGAAAGACATGCTTTTGGTTTGAAAATTGGTTTCTAGTGTTGGCTAAAATTCAGAAACACATTTGCTACTCCAACCTCATCACCCCCCCATAAACTATTGTGTAAAATTATTTTAATCAAATGAAACTATGTAGATCTCTTTCCACCAAGTTATAAACCCTGAGTGCAAGATGTTATAGTCATTTTATTATATTATTTGAGGAGCTAGAGAAAAACTCCTGCCCCCAAATGTTAAATTTACTTCAAATTCAATTTAACAAACATATATGAAGTGTCTAGTATTTACTAGTTGCTTAGTTGACAAATGTGAATAAAACACAGTTGTTGCCTTCAAGAAGATCACTGTGTAATAGAAACAACAACTATGAAACAATATGACAAGTTAATAACAGAGATCTACATAGAACATTATAGGACCAGAAAAGAGTCTCCTAACCTGCAAAGTACAGGAGTGTCAAGGGTGACTTCCTGAAGCAGTTATCCCTGAGCTGAGACTCAAAAGAGGAGAAGATAGCCAAAGCAAAGGAAAAGGAGGAAGTCCTTACAAGTAAGGGTGTATGTGTCATAAGTAGAGCAAAAAGCAGAGCCAGCATAGTTTATGTTACTGCAGATAATTCAGGGTTATTGGAGCGAGGAAGTGAGATAAGGAGGGGCAAAGAGTAATAAACACCAGTACACTGATTTACGTCTGTACTGAACCATACATAAGAGGCATAACAAAGCCTTTCCAATTGAATAGAGGTACTTGGCATTTGAGAGTGTGGAGAAAGGGAAAACCAGTACCAAAAAGAAGCTTAAGACATTAAAGACAAGCATTGCTCCTTTGTAATTTTGGTTAGGCGGGTCCTAAGCAGTTGTACAGAAAGATAAACAACTTCCCCAGTAATATCAAAAACCACCATCCACATATGATTAAGCTTGCCTACAACATAAACAATGAAGCCACAGACACACTCAGACAATCTCAGAAATATCAACAATGTTGTGATTAAGCAAAATGTTAGTTTGATGGTTGCATTCATTCTCATTACAGAAAAATTGTCCAAGGTGCATAATATCTCATCTACTATTAAGTCATTATAATGACAAATATCTCCCTAGGCATTTGATTCCCTCACTGTTTTCATGAAAAACAATGACAATACATGTGACAAGTAATGCTTTCCTTCAATAGATCTGAACTGTTACATTTAATGTTACTAATATTGGAAGTACCGCTGACAGGGAAATCTACTTGTTATCTTAAATTCTAGTAACAGTCTAACGATGGACAGGATTGAAGAGACATTATAACACAACACTATACAAAAGACTCCATTGGAGATAAATCTATGGCTGATAACTAAGAATGTGTGACAATTTTGCTCTTACCTACCTTCTAACTATTTTGTACATTTGTGGGTTTTGCACAGGCATGACATTGTCCTAAGGAAACTATGCAATTATAGACAAGCATTATAGCCTGGTAGTTAACTGGAAGGCCTTGGAAATCACACTGACCTGGATTAAAATCCATCCTCTTCTTCTACTAGCCCTGTGACCAAAGGAGATATATTTAACTTCCCTAAGCCTGGTAGAAAATGAAAAAGATAACATTTCATAAGGCTGAAAAGTCCCAGCAGGATCAAGCCCCAGTCACCCCCAGGGTGACCAAACAATAATGCATCCTATTGAATCCTTGAATTCGCTCTCCCCATTCTCTATATCAATCTCACCCCCTTTCTGCAACTCTGGCTCACTGAGCTGAAAGTACCCAAATATATGACTTCCGTGCAAATTTTGTCACAGGTTTGATCTAAGGAGACAGTAAACTTAAAGTAGTTGAAGCCTGTGAATTTGATGGTAGGCTGAAGTCAAAAGTTTCCGGTTTCTCACCAAACCAGACAGGTATCCACAGAAACTAAGTCCTTCAAAGTGCTGGATACTTCTTTCCAGAACATTTTCTTTCCTCCAGATGTTCCCTAAGCAACAAGAAAGAGACGCCTCCAACTATACCACAAGGGGTGCCAGCCGCGGTTGCCACTCCAAGTTTGCACTCCCCCGGAAGCATGCAGCAATAAACACAGACAGCTCAGGACCAATGGGGTGGGGTGGGGCAGGATATGCATGGCTTTTTTTCACCTGAATTAGGCATACACGTGACTGGTGCCATAACGTATATTTTGATTGGCTTTCCCTTTTTGTACCTCCCAGTCCGTCATTCCTTCCCCTTGGGTTCACTTCTGAAGATAACAAAGTGCATCGAGTACTTTCCTCAGCCTCGCTAAGAGGGGGCTAGACTAATACCTACCAGCAGATTACATACTGCAACAAACACACTCTAGGAGCAGGTCGTGGCCTCAGGCTCTCCCAGAGGGTTGGCCCGTTGTCAATACGAGGAAGCCCTAAGATGGCCAGGCTCACAAAGTGTCACTATCCCTTTAAAATATATAGCAAAAAGCCACATATAGCAAAAACCACACATTTCAAGCACAGCATTGGCATCATACTGAAACTGTTATGTTCCATAATCTGGTTATGTCAGTCAGATTTACACTGAAGGCCTCCAGTCTTCAGCTATGTTTGGGGCAATCTGTTGATCAAAGTAAAAGAGTCTCATACATGACATTAGTTTGGAAGACCCCCAGCTTCAGTGAGGTGTTATTTCTTCGACTTATTACAAAATCAAATGCCAGGGGCTGATGTTTAATGTAGGGAAAATGACATATAACTAAAGAAAAGGTACTAATGTATAATTCTATAGATATTACAGCTTGCATATAGCTTTATATATTTATAATTAATATAAAAATGTAAATAAGTTAGACAAAAGAGTAGAACAGCAATAATGAAGTTTAAGTAGAGAAAATGTACAAAAACCCTTTATTGGGCATGGTTAGTAGGTAGTGGGTTTTATGTTATCCCTCTCAACTGCTAACTGAAGGTCAGTTGGAAAGAGTAGTCCATGGTTACCTGTAAGTCATAATCAACAGGAACTGCATTAGTTTACTCTCCTCAGGATAGAGATCTGTGGTCCCAAGGAAGAAAACTAGAAGAAGCAGGTACTAATAAGAAACAAAAAGGTGGGAGGTTTTAGGAGCTCTGCCCACCAAGATGGGAATGCCACAGTTCAGAGCCCGATATAGCTGCACAGCTAATACACAAATTGAATCAACCATTGCTCTACGAATGAAATCACCACATTTCTCTACAGAAATGTAGAGAACTCCTAGTACACATTTCCTTTAATGAGTGCAATTTTCACAGGGGGAAGGGAAGGAGGGATTGGAGTAGTGGGTATTTACTAAACTAGTACGGATTTGAATTCTGTAATTTGCCAAGCATTGTGGTAAATTATTTATACTGCCTACCATTTAACCATTCAGAATATTCCTCCTAAGTAAATATTATAAACCAATTTTGCAGGTGAAAAAGCTAAAGGTTGGATTTTAAACAACTTTCCCCAATATCAAACAATTAGTAAGTATTCAAGCCAGAAAAAGCTGATTGACTCCCAAGCTCTTATTCTTCACTACACAAGGCTGCCCATCTTTCTTTTTGTTTGAGTCAGGGTAAATTATTACCAAACTTTTAACTTATATCACAATTTTTATGAGTGGAGAAGTGTTTTCTCTACAAAGATGCCAGAAGTGTTCTATATAGCATCTAGCTAGCTTAGTGACAAGAATAATAAGACTATTCCAATATTGACACACACATTTAGAAATGTAGACCATGTTTCTGAATTAAACTGAATTACATAGAAATTGACTAAAACAGGCCTGAGTTAATTGCTTTTGAATACAAATAAGTTGGAATTAAAGAATTAAATTTTTTAACTTTATAAATTAACAAAACTGTTTGGAGAAATAAATAGCCAGGGCTGATATCTTTCCTTAAGAGGAGAGAAAGCAAACACAGAAAAAAGTGTCATTTCCAGACAGAGACTGAACAGGGAAATGAAATTTAAGCTCCAGGTCTTCAATTCTTCTTTCCGACTTTAAGACCACTCTCCAGAGAACGATCTAGAGGGCTCTCTGCTCCGAGCAAATCTCTTTTGGAGACAGCTCTGCATCTTCCTGCTCAGTTTCTTTCCTTTCTAAAAATGTTTCAGCTTGTCTTTGAAATATTTGTGGCATTAAAATGCAATTCTATCTTCCCTCTTGCCTTTTTTCTGAACAGCAGGGCATAATTACTACCTCCACTGCCACTCATAAACCCCTAGAATGTCTACAGGTATGCTGTATCATGCATGTGCTCAACAGAATGTTTTTCCCACATAGAGAAAGCCTTGGAGATCCGACAGAGTCTTCAAGTTTCTATAACAGAATTTTAAGCACAGTATCTTCTTTTCCTGCATTTAATGCAGACCCTAGGCATCTTCTGTGGCTTTAAAGTCTACAAAATTATTATTCAATTTACATTCTTATGGTTACATGAATGCCTGTTCCTCACAGGCATTGTGGTTGGCTTGTCCTGGATTACTTGAATGGCCTTATCCCCAGTTCTCTTGCAAACTTAGTCAAGACTTGAAGTTCATGAGTTGTTTTTAGCCTTTTGGAAGTTGTGTTTCATGGAGTGCCTCATGAATGGCCTGGAGTTCTAAACCATGGGCACAGTCACCTGCATCATCGATAGAAGCTACTGTTTCTGGTGTTACATCACTGGGAAGAGCTCCAGGTAGAGGAATATTTACCACGATAATAATATAGTATGAAGTTATTTTCAAAGAAAGGAATTACCCAATAAATACCCAGCATGGATATTAGAGTGGACTAGTTTTGCATGCCATTTAGAGAAAGAAAACTACTTTGTAATAGGAAAATTATTTTTTATATCTCTGATCTCACCTGCTACATTTTCCATTGGAAATGGAAGATCTCATCTTCCATTTTGCTGATAATTTCATACACTTTTAAGAAGAGCAACTCCAGACTCCATTATTGTTCCAAGCTCTGACATCCTTGTAGAAAATGAAAAACTGCCATATGTTCTCCTCTCTCCCCAACCCATAAAGTCCTAGAAGAAGTAGATCAGACCAGAGAATCTTCTGACTTAGGGTAATTTTTTTCATTCTTTTATATAAATCCCCTAGGCAAGAATAAGAGAGTATTTGAAACCCAGTTCCAAATATTTCACTCGGAATCACCCCCTGAGAAGAAAGGAACACCTGCCAATTAGCATATCTGCAAATATTCTGAACTCAGTAATATTTTCATTAATAAGTTGACTGAACATTTGAGGGTAGGAGGCGGGAATGGGTAGGGCAGGGAGCCATGCTGGAGTGAAAATGGAGACAGCTTACTCAAACAACAATAAAAAAAAGTTAAATGAACAGAGCACCTAGCTGTCATCTGGAGATGACAGGAGATGACAATTCATCCAACAGGAGAATTTAAAAAATAACATAAATAAGGTCAGATGATTCTTTCTTAAAAAGCTTTTGTAGGGCATGGAATCACAGAGATGAAAGGGTCCATAAAGTCCAACTGGTCTACCCTGGCTCTCTCATTTCACAGGTGAAGAAACTAAGGACCAAGGAGGTAAGGCGAGCTGTACAAGATCACAAAGCCAGCCCTGGTACCCTAGTATCCTGATCACTGATCTAGGGTTCTTGTCATACTGATAAAAATAATCTCTAACATGCCCTTTAATTATTTTCATAGCTTAGAAATGTAACACAGTGATTTGTTTTGTTTTTCTCAAGAGTTTAATTATATACTTAGTCATCACATATCATTGCTCTTTCAGATATCTACTTAAATAAATGTAACGCCACTAAAATGTAAATGTTATGGTTCCGTTTACTTTTTTATCCTCAATGTATTTATTACAATGGTCTCTCACACATCTTCATTTAGGGGACTTTAAGTGCTGTTACCTTCTGAAGAAGCATCCTCTGTAATCCTTGGTTTTCCTCTTGTAGGCTGGGAGAGGACAGTGGAGCAGCTAACATACAAATCTGCCCTTTGTGCATGGCTACCGGCACTGAGGGTTTTATTGCATCCTGGGCATTTCACATCCATGAAGGAGGAATTGGAGCTCTGCACCAGGCATTTGTTGTATTTTCTCCTTTCTCCTGAAAAGGGATAAAAAAAGGTCTCTTATGAGACACATGTTCCTATGGGGAGGTTGTCAGGGGCCAGCAAGGTTCTGGTCCCATTTTCTTGTTAAGAAAGTACTGATATCATAATCACAGCCTTAGTCTATACTTTCTCCAAAATTCTTATATTATAGAAGTAGAAGTACATACTGAACCATAACAGTATCTAGTTTTCATTGTTTCTTATTGCTCTCTGATTATCTCATGGATGTAGCAATTCTCTTTTACCATGTTCTCCTTTTCATGCGTAAGCTTGACCTGTAACAGCATTCTTTTCTGGTACAATAAATTGAATTCCTATACAAGGTTTCTTTGGTGTGCAAAAATAAATAAATAAAGTCACACATTCAAGAACGTTTGAACATCCCTTGGGTGTTTGAACATCAGAAGAGACAGGAAGGGGCAAACACAGGGCCATGAAACTCTTTGGAGTAGCCGTGAGTTCAGCAGCTCCTACATCAAGCTTCAGAGGATTCCGGTTTGCAGAGCCCATTTCAGATGCACCAGGAGCAAAACCATAATGTACAATATAGAGCTAAATGAAAGAAAAATTTTTCTTCAGAAAAACAAGTTATACTGTGTTGCACCACCATTAAAAGCCTTTGTAAAGAAAAGAGATGGCAGCCAAAGCAACGTAGGATGCACCCAAACTTAAGTCAAAACTAGTCTTTTACCTGGATAGTCATAAAACGGCTCTCTATCTGGTGATTCCCAGAGCACCCTGAGTGGCCACGGCTCCCTCCCTCCACAGTGCCTGTGACAAGAGGAGCAGTCAACAAACTGCAGGACTCACCTGGCTCAGCTACCCTCAAAAGTCACACTGGCTTTAAATTGTAGTATTCTTAAGACATCCAAACCTCATGTTGAGATGAAATAGGTCAATACCAGGGGGGTTCTTTCTGAGCCCCTTAAACAAGTAGTTAAGAAGGGGCTGGTGGGAAACAATGTCCTAGATGTAAATTTGCCCAAACTGGAACAAAACATCAAGTCAGACTCCAGGTTTAAAAGTGAAGGGGGTTATCTCAGGAAATATCTGAGCTCAGCCTGCTATGACAAAAATATCCTGGATAGTGTCACTTCTTAACAACAGAAATTTATTTCTCACAGTTCTGAAGGCTGGTTGAGTTCTGAAGAGGTTCTCTTCCAAGCTGGAAACTGCTGACTTGTCTTTGTACCCACTCATGGTCAAGACCAGAGAAGGGAAGAAAGCTCTCTCATGATTCTTATAAAGGCATTAATCTCATTCATAAGGGTTCCAACCACACAAACTCATCCGATCTTGATTACCTCCCAAAGAACCCACCTCCTAATATTATAAGGGGGTAAAGTTTCAAAATACAAATTTTCAGGGACACAAACATTCAGTCTATAATAGGGAGTGTTTACTCAATTGTGCCTATATAATACAAAGTTCAAAGTACTTCAAATATACTTAACCTTATTAGTCACTTAAGTTCTTTGGGGAAAATGGGAAATCTCAGCAATTAAAGTATCATTCTTCAGGAGGAGAAAGTACTATTTAATCTTTCTTTGGATTTCTGTAAATTTTTGTTTTGTGTTCTGTACTAAAGTCTTCTGATACCACAGACATTGCTCATCATCTGCTCCAACTCTGAAAAGATCGTATTTGTACATGTCAGCATAGACAGAATACTTTATCAATAGTTTTGCTATTTTTAATGCATTTGTACCTGTAGGACATAAACTCTAAAGTAATCTATGAATACCATAGAAAAATAATAAAATTAAAATATGATATAGTTAATAGTATATTACCAAAATCTAGAGAAAGGAAATATGGTGTACAAATTCAATTAGCATGACACATTTTTAGATTTAAAAAATATATCTGTGAATTCTAATAGTTTCCAAATTACCCTTTGATGACAGACTTCAGAGAGTGAATCAATTGGATTTTAGTAGCAGTAGGCACTGCGATGCTGTGTTAATAGAAACAGTAAAGTGGTCCCTTCTTTTAACAACATCCTCTTCTTTTAACTTAGTGCCAAATAAACACAACTCCTGGAATAAAGACTTAATAGGAAAAAAAGGGAAAACTTCCCAGCAAATAATAGCAGAAGCATTTAAAGTACACAAAGAGTTAAGATACATCTCTGCCACCAGATTAGTAATGAATAAACAGGGGCCACTAATTTTTATTGTGCTTGCAGTAAAACAGACCACACAGGCCTTCTCTTCTGGAAGCTCTAAGTAGTGGTTTAAAATCCTTACATGGCTTTAGCACCTGTAATGACTTAGGATGTTCAGGGATGTCCAGAGGAAAAGGTACTCAGCATTTTCTTACACATGCAGTTAAAAATAATTCCCTGACTGTTAGCTACTGTGACCCAGAGAACAGCTTCAGGCCCAAACACCAGGGTTGTTGCTTTTTTTCTCTCTACTCACCTATTATCTACATTAGCTTTTTTTTTTAATGTGACTCATCAATTACCTCTATATAAATTCATCCTGCAGCCCTAATGATTGATATAAATGTTCCCCATCCGTGAAAACATAATTTACAGTACTAACTTCCTTTCATCTACAATCCTGCATAGGTTTTTGACTTGTACTAAGATCCCATACCATTTTAATTTTTCATACTGAATTCATTTCAAGAACTATACCCCAGGATCCCCTCATAAGACATCTCATTTTCAGGACAATCTGTAAACACTATGGCAATCTGTAAGCCATCCTGATAGGAGGCTATGTTTATAGAGACCCCAAGGAACTGCTGCCGCCACCGCTGCTGCTGCTGCCGCTGCTGCTGCAGGAAGGATCTCTCTTACTGTGCTGCTGCCCCCATATTTGTGACAGTTCCTGCTAGCAGCTGTGTTCTGACTGATCTGGTACCAAGCTAATTCAGATATGGCAGAAATCACTCCCTTGTGGCGGTTTGGAGAGTTGTACAACCTTTAGTTTTCCGGAAACAGAGCAGGATCGAGATGTTTATATACAAGCAGAAACCCCCCACATTTCCCCTTCCCAACCCCAAAATCCCCACTGTCATTCTACTATCCAGCTCTGTCTATGTTATGGTAGAAATTTGACAGTAAAGTATTTCAGAGGCGTCTCATGGATTCTGTGCATTTGCAACTTTTTCTTCCCTACAGTTCAATTCTAAATCTGCTAGTTTTAAAAAACAGGCACGCCTTTAAAAATTGTTGGATCTAGGACCTATGTCATAGAAAAACCCATTGAAATAATGGGAAGGCATACATATGACATATTTAAGTGGGCATGAAATAGTTAAACAGCAAAAGCCTGTCAAAACAGCCAGTGAGCAGCTTTTCAGCAAGGGCTGCTGATGTCATGGGGGGTTGCTGATAGCAAAACACAGGAAGTAACAATAAAGTAAATGACTTCTGAGTAGTGGGAGAGCCTTTTTTTAAGTAGTGCTCAGCCTGAACTTTGTTCCATTTCCCATCCCTAGAAAATAAGAGAATCTGCAAAACTTCTCCATTGCTGCTGCAAAAGAGAGAGATTTATTTCTGGGAGGCTGTAGAATAACAGAACAAGTACCAAATGGGAGACTAGTCCTATTTCCAGCATTAACATGAATCCATACAGTAAACAATAGAAAGCAAATAGCTACAGCCATGAAAACGAGTACATAGGAGTTTGTAATTCAAATGCTGAACTTTGTTGTGGCAGATAGAGTAAGAATTTTCCATAATTTGTCTATCAGCTCAGACACAAATACATGACCATGCCTATATGTGCCACTGTAAGATGGAATGCATCAACATAGGACATGGATCAAAGGGACACCAGGTGATAACAAAAAAAACAAGTGGCCAGACCTGAACAAGGGCAGAGACGTTTTCCCTGCCATGTCTGTCTGCTGCTTCCCGTGGAAATGGTGAGAAGAAACACTGAGAGAATACAGGACTACAATAGTATTATTTCCAAATATTAGAGTTTGTTTTTCTATAGCTGTGCATAATTTAATGATTTAGTAAACACAATTATTTCATTTTATTGTAAGCATTTAATTGTTTGACTTTTTATCTTTTAGAGACTCTTTATAATATTTTTAACAATGCCATGTGACCATTTGTAAAGAGAGAAACTAATGAAATGTCCCAAATTAGGTTTTCAAACAAAATCTTTATGTCCAGGTAAGCATATTAAACGAAATGATTCCTGATCTAGGCCGAAGCCCGGTGTGATATATCTTACATTATATTTTTATGCTAAGGACTGATATCTCACATTTACACATGCATGAGCTATGCTGCCTGACCAAACTGGACCATCAAAAATGACTAGCATTTTACATTCTTTGTACAGAAATAAGACATTATCTAAGCCTATTACTCTTATTCACTATTGAAAGCTGCTAAGTTATCAGTTATAGAAACACAACCCAAATGCATAATTCAATTTTCTTTTCTTCAGCAGAAAGAAATCCTCCCTGAAAAGAAAATGCTTCTCCACTTTTTAAAAACATTTTATGTAGAAATATTATCAAACTTACACAATTATTGTGAGAAAAAAGAACTTTCAGATTCACTCAGATTCTCGATTCTATTACATTTGTTAACTTCCTCCCTTCCTTTCTACAGCTCTCCCTCCTGAACTACTTGAGAATAAGTTGCACACAGCATGCCCTTTATCACAGCAAATTATCAAATCACAAAGCTTAACATTGATGCAATGTTATCTTCTAACATCTTAACCATATTTACATTTCATCAATTTCTCCAATAATTTCTTTCAATAGCAAATTTTTCTTTGATCCAGGCTTTAATACAGGATCATTAATTTCATTTGGTTGCATGTCTCTTCAGTCTTCTTTAATCTGGAACTTTTCCTTGGCCATTCTTTATATTTCATGACATTGATATTTTTGAAGCATACAGGCAGACCACTTATTTTTTTATAATGTCCCTAAATTAGGGTTTATATGATGTTTCCTTGTGATCAAATTTAGATTTAGATTATGCATCTTTTTTGCAAGATGTCCAAGTGTATAATGACAACACAGGTGACTTCTTAGACATCATGTGGGGGGCCATGGAACTAGCACAAATAATATTTTCTTATAAATATTTCCCTATATCCAAACAGAAAATAAGCTGAAATTATCCTCTATACTTTGACTGAAAATAATTTATACGACATACTGTTTTACCTATATGTCTGTGTTTAAAATTTTTTAATTTATAATAAAGAATTGGAAAACTCTGCCTGATGTCAAGGAAATTTCTGGCATCAAAAATCAAGTAAAAGAGATATCTAGAAGGAAGGAAGACAGTCTTTTTATGTTTCAGAGTCTTATTTAAATGTCTGGCTGATTCTAATTTAAGCATAATATTTTAGCGTCCTAAGTATCAGGCTTTTAGTGAGAAACAACAGTGGTATTACTAGCCATTTCACTTACTTACTCATTCTTTAGTCCATTTTTTCCTCAGTCCATTTTTTCCTCTATTTCTTCTATCTCTCTGTCATGCTTTCCTTTCTATTCTTATAGTCTTTCATTGGACAATCATTTAACCTATTTTTTGTATTTCTGTGCATCAAAGTCCTAAAGGTTAGATGCCAGAAAACAATATTTCTCAAAAAACAGTACCCTTTCTTTCTCCTGTACCACTACCCTTGACCTGGACATAAAACCCCTCCTTAGGTACTAGATGATTGGAAACACACACACACACACTTTAAAATCATCTAATTCATTCTTACATTATTCACTTAAATAGTTGCAAGTTGATAAGTGTGCGTTTTCTATTATCATTTAGAGGACTCTGATGTGCAAGGATGTCCAGTGCCAATTAGAAGACTAGATGACTTTCTGAGAATTAGGTGAAAATCTCTTCATTGCTTGTCAAGCCTATTATCGTTCTCTAACCTCCCTTTATTCAACCAACTCTATGTGATCCATAGTATTTCAGAGAATTTGTTGGGGGGGGCGTTAAATGAAACAAAATATATAAAGGTACACTGTAAACTGTAAGAAGCTAAAGAAATATAAACTTGTTTTCATTACACTTTTCAACAAAAGATTTTCCTTGGAGTTTGCTTAAGGCCCAGACTCACATCAATGCTTATGCACTGGTTCTGAAGATACCAATTAAAAGAAAAAGACATAGTGTCTCAATGGGAATGGTAAAATTTAAAGATAGTAAAAGTACGTTAGGTTTCTTTGTGTATATTCTAGGAGCTCTACCTCTGAAAATGAAGATTTGTTTACCTCAGAGAAAAAGAAGAAGAAAATGAAGAGCATTTAATATACCTATACCTATCTATCTTTATATATAGAATATATATGTATGTATTTATGGAGAGACAGATGGTAGATGATGATAGATGATAGATAGATAGATAGATAGATAGATAGATAGATAGATAGATAGGAAGAGAGAGATATTGATGGAGAGAGAGCTTTTCTTAGCTTCACTTATTAAATCTCTCTCAAAAAAGGAGAAGAAGAAGGAGGAGGAGAAGAAAGAGAAGAAGGAGAAGAAGAAGAACAGCACTGTAAGAAGATCCTGGGTCTGGCAGTTCTGACTAAACACACTCTGAGAATTTCTTATATGATGAACCCAACTTTAATGCTGCTTCTACAGTGTACCTGATGACCCAGTGTCTTTTGAGGAATATTAAGTTGCACATGTTTTTCTTCCCTAGACAAAGAACCAAATGCCTTGTCTATGATTTGCTTTCCTTAATGCCACTATTGTTCAGGGATTCGTTCAGCAAGCATGTGGATATTGAATACAAAGAGGCAGCAGGTTCCAAAAGCAGCCTTCAAAAGATGAGGCTGTCCCTGCACCCTGCATGGGATAGAATGAAACTGTTTTGTCCAAAATTAAAAAGCCTGACCTGAGGGTCCTTACAGGAGAAAAAGATTTCCTACAAGGTGACATCTGGATTCTTTCCTAGCTTCTGCTACTACTGCTGTTTTCACCACCATTTTCTATATTCCCATTTCTTTGCTGCAACTGTTGAAATTTAAGTTTGAAAATATTTCATCCAGCCCTTTTTCACTAAACAGTTTGGGTAAAGGGAAAGCTTATGACTTCTCAAGTGAATATATTTTTAAAGGGTTTAAAGGCCTCATCATTTCTTCCAGAAATTTTAATAAGCATATAGAAATAGCCAGCTGGCTAATCCTGGGAATATCCCTCCTCCCTGTTCATTTTATAGAAAGATCCTGTGGTCAGGAAATATAAAGCTTTCAACACATTGACCACAGCTAGGATTATAGCCTCATATGGTAGACATTTTTCCCACTGCCTTTTTCTGGTTGTTGGCAATATCCAGCAGTCCTCTCATCAGTGTTGAAGTCACCTTCACCCTTCACTCACCGGGGAGAACTTCAAGATTGACTGCACTAATGAGGGAGTCTGGAATTGAGACATTACATGTAAATCCATCAGTGTGATTAAACTTAGCAAGCACACTGTGTGTGCTTGGTACTTTCAAAGAGCTGGGCTATTAAATGGCTTCATATTTTTATACCTTTTGGCACCCTCATAAAAGGACTTAAGGAAACAGAATTTTTCCTCCACTGCTACAGATGGACTAGGGCAAATCTATGCTAAGAAGCTATAAAATAATTTGAAATATCTCAGGTCCATTGATCATCAAGTCAGTAACTCTGCAGAATATTTTTAAATGCATAAAAACATATAGTAAGAAGGTTATATATGTATGTAAAAGCAGATATATGGGGCAAAAGCTATTAAGTTGCAAATAAAGTAAAACCTCATTAATTCAGACTCACTTAAGTCTGAATTTCTGATCTAACAAAGGTCTGGCTGAGCAGAAGTTTGTCTTTACCATATCAATGGAGGAAAGACTTACTGAACACATTACTAGGGTAAATAAAGATTATAGGGAGAGTACATAAACTGTTTAAGAGAATACACTGTTTTTAGTACCCTCAAGCATTTAGGAGCACACGTTTACACACAAATAATTTAGAGTATAATTACAAAGCAACCTTAGTACTCGTTAGACTTCTAAAAGAATCTTTCATTACTGCAAATCCACTTCTATACACTTGAAGGAAGTAAAGTTGTATTTATTTATTTATTTATTTATTTATTTATTTTATCCGAAATGTGTTTATTGGGATGGTTCCCCACTCATCTTGATTTGTGGTACTTTTAGTGCTGCTTCCTTCTGAAGGAGCATCCTTCTGTAAGCCTTGCTTTTCCTCCTTTAGGCTGACAGAGGACAGTGGAGCAGCCAACACACAAAACTACTATTTGTGCATGGCTAAAGATGGTGGTGATTTTATAGCATCCTGGGCATTTCACATCCATGAAGTAGGAATTGGGGCTCTGCACCAGGCGCTTCTTCTTGCGTTTCCTCTTTTCCTCTTCTGGAGAGGGATGAAGGACATCCTTTGTGAGAGGCATGTTGTTGTGGGGAGGTTGTCACCGCCAGAAAGCAAGTTGTATCCTTTTAAAATATAATATAGTTCAAACTTCTCACAAATGTATGCAAATCTTTGTCCAGTTGATATAAACCAGTAAGTTGTTAAATATATACATCATGTTATTTGTACATTAGTATGCTATTAGGTTGGCCTAAAAGTTCATATGTTTTTTTTTCCATACGATGGCTCTAGTATCACATAGTTGTCTTTAACTTCATTCGGAATAATTTTGTTAGATTATATTGTAACAGCTTTCATATCAGAATGCATTTTAAAAACTTATCAAAATTGGTGAAATTTTGTAGAGCCATTTTAATAATGAAGATGGAAGAAAATACACATTTTTGACATATTATGCTTTATTATTTCAAGAAAGATAAAAACACACAAAAAAGATTTGTTCAGTGTATGGAGAAGGTGCTATGACTGATCAAACATGTCAAAAGCGGTTTGTGAAATTCTGTGCTAGAGATTTCTTGCTGGATGATGCTCCATGGTCTGGTAAACCAGTTGAAGTTGACAGTGACTAAATCCAGACATTAATTGAGAACAATTAACACTATACCATGCAGAAGATAGCATACATACTCAAAATATCCAAATCAATAAACATTGGTGAAAATGAAAAACGTGCCTTATTTTAGCTGGCTCTGCCCGCATGGTCCACCTCCTCGCTGCAGGTTCTTACTGATCTGGTTGTTTTGCTTGACTTTTTCTTAAATTCCTTGGTTGTTGGAGTTCCATGCAGTTTGATTTCCTGGCACTTCTGGTTGTTTATTGATTTTAGATTAGTTGTTATCCTCCTTTTGGTTGTGTAAGGAAGCAAAAGGTTTCTACCTACACCTCCATCTTGGCTGGAATTCCCAAAATGTCTCTTATTTTAGAGAAAAAAATTAATGGACTTTTTGGAGAACCCAATACATTTGTTGTTTTTGTATTTCAAATACTGTAACAAAACTAGTTTTTCCATATTTCTATGGTATATACAGATACATATTTACATTTGTAATGTAAGTATGGCAGTATGGAACTGTAGAAAGAGCACACCTTAATCTGCTCGCCACTATCCTGCAAGGTGAGCTTGGGTGTCATCCAAAGCCTAGATTTCCTCACCTGTAAAGTCAAGAGAGATGCTTTAGTACTCATCTTACATCTCAATATTGTTGCAAGGATAAAATTAAATGATATTACCTAAATAAAGTACTTCATAAAGTAAAATGCAAATAATTTATAACTATTTTATTTGTATAATAGATATTTATCTTTGCCTTAGAAGGAAATATTGATGAGGTATACCATATTAAAATATCCAGGTATAAATTTCAAATTCCTTATTACCTGAAAAGTGTACTATGTCCTAGCTCAGGGTGAAAGGAGAGTAAAGGAAATTGAAGCAATCTGTAAACACCTATTCATTTTACTTATCACCTAAAGTGCAGCAATAGGGATTGAAACCATAAGGTATTTTAGCAATTTGTAGAAACCTTTTAGATTTTAAAAATTGTGTATGTAAGTGGGGTTTAAATAAAGTCTTCACAAAAGCACAATGTTTAGAAAACACAGAATGGCTCAATCCAAAGGGCAGATAAAACACAATACCCAAACCAGGAACCCTTGAAGCCTGGTTCATCTGTCCCATTGCAGCCAGGACCTAGCACAATTCTGGGGTGCCCCAACCTGTGGCCCACAGGCCACATGCAGCCCAGAATAGCTATGAATGCAGCCCAACACAAAATAATAACTTTACTTAAAATATTATGAGATTTTTCTTGTGATTATGTGTCTCAATATATTTAATGTGTGGCCCAAGACAAATCTTTTTCCAGTCTGGCCCAGGGATGCCAAAAGGTTGTGTACCCCAGTTGAGTCTGGACTACACTCGAGAACATAAGAGGTACTCAACAATTATGTTGTACTAAGATACCTCTTAGCTAACTATCAGCTAATTCCCGGTGGAGTCACAAATTCAGGATCAAGTGAGGCAGGATGGTGGAAGAGTGAATGGAAGCCACACTAACATCCTTCCAGGACCAATCTGGAATTACAACTTATTTCTGGAGAAATGATCAGAAATAAACAACTTAACAAGAGCAAGAAAGAAGCCTTATAACCTGGGACAACAGAAGAATCAGCTTCAGCACTAACTGACTGTACCTGCACAACAGCGAACAAGACATGGTGGATGGAGTGACCCTTAGTTAACCAGAGGGAGGGAAGGACCCACCAAAGAATGACCCAACAAGAATCAAAACCCAATTACATCCAGATAGCCAACTTAAATGGCATAAAGGGCATCCCAAGAACATCAAGTTCAGGAAATCAAGAGGACTACACCACAGAATCTCACAGTACTCGTTTCATAGAAGTTCACACCACAAACTAAGGGAGTCAAAGCTGTTTAAAAAACAGAGGCAAACAAGAAGAGTCTCACAAATAATGGGAAGACAAAGAAACAACTCCCAAATTAAAGTAGGAATCCTCAGAAGGAATATTAAATGAAACAGAGGCAAATCAACTATCAGATATCAAGTTCAAAACAATGTATAACCATTGTTTTGGAAGCTCAATGAGCTCAGTGAGAATTACCAAAACTACAGGGAAGCTACAAAGAACTTACAGTGAATTACACCAGCATTAAAAAGGACATAGAAACTACCAACAAGAGCCAAGAGGAAATGAAGAATACAATTTCTGAATGGAAGAACACTGTAGAAGGAAAAGCAGACTAGCTGAAGCAGAAGATCAAATCAGCAAGCGAGAAGACAAGGTAGAAAAAAACTCCCAGGAAGAGCAAGAAAAGGAAAAAAGACTCAGAAAGAAAAAGGAGGGGTTAAGGGAAATGCAGGGCAACATATAACATAATAATATCCATATAATAGGGATACCAGAAGGAGAAGAGGAGCAAGGAATAGAAAACCTGTTGAAAAAGTAATGATGGAAAACTTCCCTAATTTGATGAGAGAAAAAGTCACACAAATTCAGGAAGCAGACAGGGGCCTAATCAAGAGGAACCCAAAAAGGCCTTCTCCAAGACATCATGACTAAAATGACAAAATTCAAAGACAGAGAGAATCTTAAAGGCATCAAGGGAGAAACAGGAAGTAACATACAAAGGAACCTGGATAAGGTTAGCTGACTTCTCAATAGAAACACTTCAGGCAAGAAGGAAATGGCAAGAAATATTCCAAGTAATGAACACCAAAGGTCTGAAACCAAGACTACTCTATCCAGCAAGGCTCTCAATTAAAATGGAAGGTGAAATAAGAAGTTTCCCAGGCAAAAGAAGGCTAAAAATACACCTCCACCAAACCAGCACTGCAAGACATGCTAAAGGGACTGCTTTAAGAAGACTAAGAAAAAGAGTGAGAGAGAGAGGAACGCAGGTACAGAGGCGGGAAATGACAATGAATAGGATCTATCAAAAATAACCTTAAATGTAAGTAGATTAAATGCTCCAATCAAAAGACATAGGGTAGCTGAATGGATAAGAAAACATGTCCTGCAAATATGCTACCTACAAGAGACTCATTCAGAACAAAAGTCTGCACAGAATGAAAGTGAAGGATTGGAAAAAATATTCCAAGCAAATGGACAGGTGAAAAAAGCCAGGGAACAATATGTATATCAGACAAAATAGACTTTAAAACAAAGGCCATAAAAAGAGACACAGAAGGACACTTCATAATTCTCAAGGAAAGAATCCATCAAGAACACATAAACACTGTAAACATATATGCACCCAACACTGGAGAATCCAAATACATAGGGAAAATCTTGGAGGACTTCAAGAAAGCTACAGGCAGCAACACACTTATACTTGGGGATTTTAACACCTCACTGTCAAAAATGGATAGATATTCCAAATCAAATATCAACAAGGATATTGCAGCATTGAACAATGCCCTAGATCAAATGGACTTAACTGATATATATAGACCCTTTAATCCCAAAGAAGGAAAATACACATTCTTTTCGAATGCACCTGCAACATTTTCAAAGAGAGACCACATGATTGGACACAAAACAAGCCTCAACAAATTCAAGAAAATTGAAATCATATCAAGCATTTTCTCAGATGACAAGTGCCTGAAACTAGAAACCAACCTCATGGAAAAAACTACAAAAAAACAGTCATGAAAATTCATGGAGATTGAATAGCATGACATTAAACAGTGAATGGGTTAAGAATGACATCAAGGAAGAAATCAAAAGGTTTCTGGAAACAAATGAAAATGAACTCACAACAGTCCAAAATTTTTGGGACACAGTGAAGGCAGTCATGTGAAGGAAGTTCATAGCAATACAGGCCTACCTAAAAAAGATAGAAACATTTCAAATAAACAACCAAACCCTATATCTACAAGAACTGAAAAAACAACAACAAGCAAAGCCCAGAGTAGAAGGAAGGAAATAACCAAGATCAGAGCAGAATTAAATGACACAGAGACTAAAAGAACTATTCTAAGGGTCTGTTGGGAACTGCCCTGCCTGGTTTCAGAAGCTATAACCCCCTGCCAAGGCTAAGACTGAGGGAGTGACCTTGGACTGTAAGCCACCAAGGAGACAAAAGCTTATCTCCCTGGCAGGAGTGCTGCTTCTGCTCCTCTTTCCATAACTGGCCCCCAATGCTTGGTCGGTTGCCAATGACGGGTAAGATTTCCCAAGGGGGGGAACAACCTAAGACAGGCACGATCACGTGGGAGGCCCCCAAGGAAGGACTTTGGGGGGTACAGCAAAAGGAGGTGATGGACCATCAGCCCTCAGCTTTGATAAAGCCTGAGTCCTCACTCTGTCTGGGAGAAGTCTCCTAATCTCTTGGCTGCCTCACTTCACTTGCTCCTGAAACAATGACAGAGGGTGGTGCAGCCCTGAGCGGAAAGGGTGGGTTCCCTGCTGATCAGGCCTAAGAAAGAATATGTAAAATCCTTTGAAACCTGCTTTATTTAGAATGCTCTCGATTAAATGATAAGGGTCCAAGCAAGAAGTGATTTTGTTCCTCAAAGCTTTATAGCTCTAGCTATCTGACCCTGACTCAAAATAGGCCCTCAGAGTTCTTTGTTATCTACTGTTTGATCCTTACTGCCTGACAATTGTTAATAGCTTTATCTGTAATCCTGTGCAAAGGAACCCAATAAAAGCCCATTGAGGAACGGGCTCTTGGCCCTTCTCCTTTGAGAAATTGGCCACCTTTCCTCCCCAAGCAGATCATGTCTTGGTAGACTTATTCTCATCCGTAGGGGCTGGGGGGAAGGCTCTGTGGGTGGAGCCCGCCCCCACAAGGGTCAATAAATCCAGGAGCTAGTTCTTTGAAAATATAAACAAAATCAAGAAGTCTTTAAGCAGAATCATCAAGAAAAAAAGAGAGAGGACCCAAATAAACAAAACCAGAAATCAAAGAGGAGAAATTACAAGTGATACCACAGAAATACAAAGGATTGTAAGAAATTACTATGAACAACTATATGTCAAGAAATTTGAAAACCTGGGTGAAATGGACAAACTTCTAGAAACATATAATCTTCCAAAACTGAATCAAGAAGAAGCAGAAAGCCTGAACAGACAGATAACAGCTGGTGAAATCAAAGCAATAATCAAAAATTCCCATCAGCACACAAAAGCCCTGGACCAGATCATTTCACAGGAGAATTTTACAAAATATTTAAGGAAGAGCTAACCCCTATCTTTCTCAAACTATTCAAAAAATGCAAGAAGAGTAAAGACTCCCAAACTGTTTTTATGAGGCCAGCATCATCCTAATCCCAAAACCAGATAAAGACACAACAAAGAAAGAAAACTACAGGCCAATATCATTGATGAACATAGACACTAAAATCTCAACAGAATATCAGCAAACTGCACTCAGCAATACATTAAGAAGATCATACACCATGACCAAGTAGGATAGATCTGAGGGGTGCAAGAATGGTACAATATTTGCAAATCAATAAACATAATATATCACATTAAAAAAAGGAAAGACAAAAATCACATTATCACATCAGCAGATGAAAAATCATTCGATAAAGTACAGCACCCATTTATGATAAAAACACTCAGCAAAGTGGGAATAGAGGGAGCATACCTCAACATAATAAAGGCCATATTGAGAAACCTACAGCCAACATCATACTCAGTAGGCAAAAACCAAAAGCTTCCCCACTAAGTCAGGAACAAGACAGAGATGTCTGCTTTTACCACTTCTATTCAACCTAGTATTGGAAGTCCTAACCACAGTGATCAGAAAAGCAAAAGAAATAAAAGGCATCTCAGTTGAAAAGGAGGAAGCAAAACTGTCTTTGTTTGCAGATGACATGATAGTGTAAATAGAAAATCCTATAGATTTCACCAAAAAACTACTCAAGCTAATAAGTGAATTTGGCAAAACAACCAGATACAAAGTCAATATTCAGAAATAGAAGGCGTTTTTGTACACCAGGAATGAAATATCAGAAAAAGAAATCAGGGGGGAAAAATCCCACTTGATAGAGCAACAGGAAAAATAAAGTACCTTGGAAAAACCTAACCAAGGAGGTTAAAGACAGGTACTCAGAAAACTACACAACTCTACAAAGCTTAAAACTACACAAACTCAAAACTACACAAAGAAAGAAAATGAGTGGGTTAAAAAAAACAAACTATGGTACATTTACACAGTGGAATACTACACAGCAGAAAGAAAGAAGGAGCTCCTACCCTTTGTGACAGCATGAATGGAACTGGAAAGCATTATGCTAAGTGAAATAAGCCAGATGGTAAAAGACAAATACCACCTGGATTATCCTGGATGAATAAAGACTTATATATAAGTCACAACACCATAAAAGTCCTAGAGGAGAACATGAGTGGGAAAATCTCAGATATTCCACACAGCAATATTTTCACTGATATGTCCCCTAGAGGAAGGGACATAAAGGAAAGAATAAACAAATGGAACTCTGTCAAAATAAAAAGCTTCTGCACGGCTAACAACAACATCAGCAAAATGAAAAGGGAGCCAACTGTATGAGAAAATATATTTGCAAGTGATACCTCAGACAAGGGTTTGATCCCCAAAATATAAAGAGAACTCACATGACTCTAGGAAGAAAAACAACCCAATTTAAAAATTGGCAAAGGACCTGAAGAGACACTTCTCCAAGGAGGACATACAGAGGACCCAGAGACATATGAAAGGATGCTCAGCATTACTAGCCATTAGAGAGATGCAAATTAAAACCACAATGAGATACCACTTCACACTGGTCAGAATTGCCATCATAAATAAATCAACAAACAACAAGTGCTGGCGAGGTTGTGGAGAAAAGGGAACCCTAGTGCACTGTTAGTGGGAATGTAGACTGGTGCAGCCACTGTGGAAAACAGGATGGAATTTCACATCTCAGAAAACTAAAAATGGAACTGCCTTTTGACCTGGCAATTCCACTTTTGGGATTATACCTTAAGAATCCTGAAACACCAATTCAAAAGAACCTATGCACTCCATATTCATAGCAGCACAGTTTACAATAACCAAGTGTTGAAAGCAACCTAAGTACCCATCAGTAAAGGAGTGGATCCAAAAACTATGGTATATTTATACAATGGAATACTATGCAACAGAAAGAAAGAAGGAGCTCCTCCCCTTCACAACAACATGGATGGGTCTGGAGAACATTATGCTAAGTGAAGTAAGACAGAGAGTAAAAGACAAATACCATACGATCTCACCTATAAGTGGAACCTAATCAACAAAACAAACAAGCAAGCAAAATATAACCAGAGACATTGAAATTAAAGAACAAACTGTCCTGGCTGGTGTGGCCCAGTGGATTGAGTGCTGGTCTACAAACCAAAATGTTGCTGGTTCAATTCCCAGTCATGGCACATGCCTGGGTTGTCGGCCAGGTCCCCAGTTGGGGGCACTTGAGAAGCAACCACACATTAATGCTTCTCTCCCTCTCTTTCTCCCTCCCTTCCTCTCTCTCTAAAAATAAATAACATCTTAAAAAAATAAAAAAGAACAAACTGACAGTAACCAGAGGGGAGATAGTGCGGGGGTAACAGGGGAAAAGGGGGAAGGTTCATCAAGGAACATGTATAAAGGTCACATGGACAAAGCCAAAGGGGAGTAGGATTGAGGGTGGGAGACGACAATGGCTGGAGTAGTGGGGAGTGGTTGGGGGAAAATGGAGACAACTGTACTTGAACAGCAGTAAAAAAGAGAGAGAGAAAAGAACAAATTCAGGATCAACACACTTACCTTCAAAGGTATAAAGTACTATAAATTTCACAAGGTAAAAAAAGCAAGTCTTTCTTGTTACTGATGTAGCCCCAGATTCTACAACTTGTTAACTGCTCAGTGAGAATCTATTAAATAAACAAGCAACTACTATGTGCCACATTTTATGTAACCTGATTAAGATGGTCTTTTATACTTACTGTTTATAATATGAGGTCACCAGAATAAGACTTATAATAGGATAATGGGGCAAGTGTCATATAATGAAGAAGGTGCTCCGAGAACATAAAATACCTATTTGTTATCCCAATTGTACATTACAATCACCTGGAGATCTTTTGAAGCAATGCCAGTGTCTCAGATCTAATAAACAAGAGAATGGGGCTTGGACATCAGTATTTTTAAACTCCCGCTAGGTGATTTTACTGTGCATCTAGCACTGAGAATCATGGCAACAGAAGTATAAAAAAAAGTAATAATGAGATAAAGGAGTTAGGAAATAAATTTTTCCCAGATGAGGTGATATTTATACTAAGCCTGTTTATCCCTATGACCCATTGAGCCCAGAAAAATGCTAAGATTTCTTCCCCTTCCCAATTTCCAACAGATTATCTCTTCTCCAGGGACTATAAGGACCAGTTCCTCTCACAAAATGTCCTTCCAGACCCTTTGAAGTTTCTAAGTCCCAAGGATTTAAAGAGACCTCAGAGAATCTTAGGAGTCCCAAATCACATTTCATTGGAGAGTAAGATTCAGTATCTCAATGTGAAGCAAGACTGGAAGAAAGGGGAGAACTATGACCTTGTGAATCTCAAGTGAGTGAACTGCTTTATATTAGCTAATTTTCTTCACTTTGGGAGTTTTTCACATGTAGTCATGCTCAAGGGCGTATGGTTTCATGATTGAATGAAGACTGGCATGATCTGAGAAGACATTACCTTCACCTTTTTCATTAAGTTTCGATCATGACCACAGTTATGGTAACTTACACTCTTTTTTTTAATAGTAAATAAACAACCTGGTGTACCATTTTAGGAGAGAAAATGATGGAGTTCTGGAGTTCTGGCCAAGACGTCAGCATAGGTAGAAACCTTTCACTTCCTCACACAACCAAATGGTGGATAACAACCAATCTAAAATCAATAAACAACCAGAAGTGCCAGAAAAATCAAACTGCATGGAACTCTGACAACCCAGGAATTAAAGAAATAGTCAACCAGACCAACCAGACCAGTAAGGAGGCAGATGGAGAGAACCTGAGGAGAGACAGTGGAGGCAGGGCTGGCTGCGGCAAGGCTGCAGGCTGTGAGGGAGGGGATGACTTAAGGGGAAACTGAGACTCAGAGCTGGCTGTGGACTACAGCGGTTGCACAGTGGGAGAAACTCCCAGTCTCACAGGAGAGTTCATTGGAAAGTGGGCTAGAACCGAGTAGGCAAGACGCACTGTTCCCTCTCTGGTCCCTCCCCCATAGGCAGTGCTGCAGCGCAGCAAGGACAGTTGCCCTGCCCTGGTGAATACCTAAGACCCCGCCCCCTTACAATTTATCAGGTGCTCCAAACAAAGAAATAGGGCCAAAATGAAAGAGCAGAGCAAAGCCTCAGAAAGACAGCTAAGCCATAAAGAGATAGCCGACCTATCTGATGGAGAATTTAAAGCCCTGGTAATCACAGAGCTGATTGAGCTTGGTTGAAAAATGAAAGAACAAATGAAAGATAGCCAAAGTGAAATAAAGCAAAATATTCAGGGAGCCAACAGTGACAGGAAGGAAACCAGGACTCAAATCAATGATTTGGAACAAAAGGAAGAAATAAACATCCAAACACAACAGAATGAAGAAACAAGAACTCAAAAAAATTAAGAGAGCTTTGAACCTCTGGGACAACTTGAAACATTCTAATATCCAAATTATAGCGGTGCCAGAAGGAAAAGAACAACAGCAAGAAATTGAAAACTTATTTGAAAAAATAAGGAAGGAAAACTTCCCTAGTCTGGCGAAGGAAATAGACTTCCAGGAAGCCCAGAGAGTCCCAAAGAAGTTGGACCCAAAGAAGAACACACCAAGACACATCATCACGAAGTTACCCAAGATTAAATACAAGAAGAGAATCTTAAAAGCAGCAAAAGGAAAGGAAAGAGTTACCTACAAAGGAGTGCCCATAAGACTATCAGTTGATTTCTCAAAAGAAACCTTGCAGGCAAGAAGGGGTTGGAAAGAAGTATTTGAAGTCATGAAAGGCAAGGACCTACATCCAAGATTACTCTATCCAACAAAGCTATGATTTAGAATGGGAGGGCAGATAAAATACTTCCCAGACAAGGTCAAGTTAAAGGAGTTCATCATCACCAAGCCATTATTATATGAAATGTTAAAGAAACTTATCTAAGAAAAAGAAGATCAAAAATATGAACAGTAAAATGAGGACAAACTGACAACTATCAACAAATGAACCTTTAAAAAATAGAAAGAAAAACAATGAAAACAAAAACTAAGCAAACAACTAGAACAGGAACAGAATCAAAGAAATGGACATCACATGGAGGGTTTTCGGTAGGGAGGGGGCAGGGAGAATGGGGGGGAAAGGTACAGGGAAGAAAA
>CM052541.1:109730832-109769984 GCA_028533065.1 Trachops cirrhosus | reverse complement strand
GGGGAATTGGGAAACCTGTAATAGCATAATCAATAAAATATACTTAAAAAAGAAAATGATGGAGTTCTTTATTTTATTATCCTGACCTTCCAATCCCAGCTAAGTTGGAGGAATAATTTTCATCCTATTATAATTAATGCCAAAAAATTTTGATTCCAAAAAGTACTTACTGTGCCCTGACCAGTGTGGCTAAGGTAGTTTGGCATTGTCCTGCAAAGCAAAAGATAGTCAGTTCGATTCCCAGTCAGGGCACATGCCTGGGTTGTGGGTTCAGTCCCCAGTAGGGGCACCTATGAGAGGCAACCAATGGATGTTTCTCTCCCTCTCTTTTTCCCTCCCTCCCTCCTCTCTAAAATAATGAATGAATTAATTAATTTTTAGAAAGTATTCATTGTAATGGATCTCCTTTTAAAAATACTGTGCTTCAGTCCTATAGCATCAGGAGTTTTTAAGGCCTCTTCTGAAAGCCATATAGAAAAATATTTGACACTAATACCTAGAATAAAAACCAAAGCACTAAGCTTTTTTGTAAAGGTCTTTTTGAAAGGCCTCTTCTTAAAACTACTGAAAACCATATAGAAAAATATTTGACACTAATACCTAGAATAAAAACCAAAGCACTAAGCTCTTTTATAAAGGAAAGAGCACTCTGGAACTGAAGTTTTAATTGCAGTTCTTCCAGGAGTTTCATGCGTAAGGTTGAACAAGCCATTCTCTAGTACCTATAAAATGAAGTAGTCAGGTTGATGATGTTGAAAGAGCATTTTCCATACTAACATTCTGTTCTATGTTAAATTCAACATATTGACAATTTCCAAATGCATTCAAGGCAGACAGAAAATATCCTGAGGTAAGAATAAGCCAAGCCTCCCCCTAATGCTTTCAACCTTTGTTTACAGATTCCAATATTGGAAACCATTTGAAGTTTGATCTCACCTCCACCACCTTCAGATAGGGCCTTTAATGTGTCACTCTAAGTCTCTCCGCACCAAGGCAGTTCTATCCTGACCAAGTTCTAAAGAATCCTGGAAGATTTTTTACATATATAATACATACTTACATTTGTAATATATATACTTACTACTTTTTATGAGCATGGGAAGCCTGTATGGACTTTATTGATTCCTAGAGACTTTTCCCTGCACAGCTATTGCTCATCTAAATGAAAGAACCATAGCTCAGCTCTCTGAATAAATAAGGCTGTGCAAGGATAAGACGAAAGGGCTACTCGGTGGAAGCAACATACAAATGTGGCTATCGTTACTGTTTTCGGTCTCATTATACTTATTCGAGGACTATAAATCAATGAGTAAAAAGGACATATGAATAGAATGACAGGACTGGTCAGTCCTAAAGACAGTTATACTTTCAGGCCCATCATCAATGGATCCAACAAGTGTATTTAATTCAACTCTACACTTACAGACCTAACAGAGCCTGAAAAAATTCATGACCACGCTTGCCTGTGTAAACTCAAAAACATGTGCTTCTGGGGTTGCATAAACTCCTCTCTCTACCCCTGTATATTTCATGGGCCCTTCTCTCATATTAACAAGATTGTGGATATTACTGGCTGGATCCCTAAGCCCTTTACTACATGCCCTTTGTGGCAAGGTGCTTAAGGATCCAAAAACTTGTCCAAAACCAGTTGGATAGAAAAGGAATTTAGCATGCATTTAATCAGCACCACAAATTATATTATTAAACCAACCCAGGGTATGAATGATGGCAGGCCCAAAGGAGAATTAAAATCACCCAAATCTTCCTCATAGCTGAGAAGGACCACAAAGGACCTAACTGATTGTAAGATTAGAAATTACATTTTAAATTTCCCATCTGGAGTCATGTTTGTTTCTTTCTGTGTAAGTTTGCTCCTGAGTTCTTCAATGGTCTGTTTTGAAAGGATGAGACTGACTGAAACAAATGCCTCTATCTTAGGACTTAAAAAAATCACTGAAAACAATGTAGGATATAAATGTCTGTGCCCACAGCCAAGATAAAAAATGCAAAGACTGGGCCACCTTGCCTTTAATTTTCTAACTGCTGTTTTGTAAGGCTGTGTCATGCTTCTCAGTTCAAACACGCTTTGGCTCTTTATTATTCATGGACCTTTTTCTCAGTCAGTGGTGTTGAATAATAAAACAGCCCAGGATCAAATGGGCCAATTCTCCACGCCTGACACCAACTGCTACTGTTCGCTGGGCTCTGCCAAGCGTTGCCTCTGATAATGAGTGGGATTTGGTTAAACAGTAAATTAATGAATAATGAAATATCCAGGTTGATCAGTTAGAGAGCACGCTTGCTTTGCCCTGGGCTAAACGCTCGGGGCAGACATTACTCTCAAACGGCACTTGCCTGGCTGCTGGTCTGGATAACTATTTTACAGCCTATTGCTTGACAGAATGCTGGGGAGGGGGGAATCAGTGGGGGAGAGAAAAAGAAGGACAGAGTTATTAACAGGAAAAAAAGAAAGAAAGAATAACCTAGTTATCACCTTGTAGGTTTCTAAACTGCATATGTAAGAACAAAGTCACAAATATGGTCTAGAGCAGTCCGGATTCCAAAATTTCTAACACATGCTCAACATCAAGGAGAAATGATGAATGAAAACAGTCTTCTGCCTGTGCCTATGCACATATGTGATTGAATGTAGGTCAATTCAACTGCAAACTCATGTTTCCACATAGATGTTAGAGCGATGACATGCAGGGAAGCCATCAGTGTGCAGCTGACAGGAAAACACTGCTCTCAATTTCAAGTTTCATTCTCTGGTTCTTAGACACACCCCTTCTACAAATTTGAGAAGATTAAAAATAGGACGAGTTTTCCAAATCATCATTGCAATTGAGATTCCAAGAGACAGATATATAGACATAGACATAGACATAGACACAGTTTCATTTTTTCAACTTTAACATCACCTAAGAGTTTTAAATTGTTATGTAGTTTCACGCACACACAGTTTGGCTCGTTTAAGATCAGATGTATATCCTCCACAAGAAGCAAGTTTTAGATCATAAAAAATCCACAGCAAAGCACCATGAGGACAACATATACTAACAAAACATGTTATTTCACTCTTGACATTTATTTTGGAGACACATTTCTCTAAATGGTTATCTCTGGACTATCTACTTCTTTCAGAACTTCAAATGGCATCAAGATTGGTGGATTTCACAGTTTTATACACTGGAACCCGGAATATTTTTCAATAAATTGGTTAACGTGTAGTGAGTGTGTGTGTTTGGCAAGTTGTTTGGGTCTCATTTGATTTTAGTTTGTTCTTAGGCGGAAGAAAGAGAAGAGCTTTCATAAAAGTGGGGGGAGAGTGAGAATGTATTCAGGCACGGAATTTAACAGTCCTCACAGCCGGAAGTAAATGCAACAAGGCTGGAGTGAGGCAGACATTGTCTTCTGTTCCTGGTGTCGAGGTGCAAATGATAGGAGTCTAAAAATATTGCCCACAATCTAATAAGGAAAGGAGCAAGATGAAGGACCTGTAGCTTTCATGTCCATGAGTCCCACCCAGTATTCCCCAGGGCCTGCAAAGCAGCAAGGCTGAGTGGCTGTTGTTCCCTCCATTTCATTGTGCAGAACAGTACCATAGACAAAGTTTTTGCCTCTCCACACTGACACCCAAATCACTTTCCTGCAAGAAAAAATAAAACACTCTAATTGTCTTTATTACTTTCAGACATTGGCCACCAAACACAGATGTTCACTATTGAGGATTAAAAGAAGGGGAAAAGGTCACAGTGACCCAGATCAGCTTGATCCTTCTTTGGATTATTTGGCCCCTTTGTCTTGAATGGCCCTTATCTTTGAAGAAGAAAATAATATTTAGATTGAACATAGAAGTGAATAAATTCTTGTGGGTCCATTTTTTGGGGTAGGGCTCCTGCCTGGAAAACCACCCATAGAAAAAAGGGAACTGTGCTCTGCCTCAAATCTTGGAGGTTTCCTATCTTTAAGAATCTCTGGTCAAAATAATTTTATCTTGAAAGCAAGAGTGCTAATATCCAAGAAATGAAAAAATCTTTTCTTCCTTCCTTAACACATAAGACTCTCATGACAAGTAAGATTCAGGGGTAAATGTTGTTTGGTTGTGGTGTGTTGAGGTGCTCCCATATTGTGATAATGTGTGTGTGTGTAAACAACCCTAACTACAACCCCCACCAAAAAAGTTCTCTCAACTACTTTCCTGACAGAATCATTTACCTAGAAAGGTAACATATACACAAAATTCATCCTGGTCCAGCGTTGACACTGATATCAAAATCAGTGCTGGCACTTTCGGAGGGGGCAGGGGTACAGGATGAGGGAGTCCTGGCTAATAGGTCACTGAGCTTTGATTTGGTTTTATGCTTGTTTTGTTTGTACTGACTGGGATTTCCCCAACCATTTAGTACCACCCTTCTTGCCCCTTTCCAAGCCTAGAACTATCAACAGTTTAGCAGAAAAATCTACCCCTGTGTATAAACTATCAAAAATCCAATTTCCTTGGAATCTTGGATTACAGTCGCACTCACTTTGCCCACTTGAACAGCCACAAGTCTTGACTCATAATTGGGTGTTTCCCAGCTGCCTTCCTCTAATTGCACATACTGATGCAGAGTTCTGGAGCTTAGAACTAACTGGGCTGACCTGACCCTCCACCTCAGTCTACATATGCGGTCTGATTTGGGTCCTAGTTTCCACCCCTGAAAGACTTGCAAGCCCAGTCCCTCAAGCTCCCCTTCCCACATCTCTGTATCCCACTGCTCACGTGCCTCCTTTTCTCCAGCCATTTGATAAACGTGCAAGTCAGAACATTTGGCTGTTCCATAGGACAGTCTCTGACCTCCCTAAAATATCCTACGCACATATGTCATGACCATGCCCCCCTCCCAGTTAAGTGCATTGGCTAATGACATCTGACAGCCACATCCTTGAAATGCTTGGTAATATCTCTGTGAGCAGGCACGTCCAGCACGTTAACTGGTGGTCGAGTCACAGATGACTGCCAGAGCTGCCCTCCGTGCTGCCTGGGCACGTCACGCTTTGCTAAGTCCACTGGCTATTATGCTGCTTTAGTTTTTTTTTTTTTTTTTTTAAGAACATTTTTATGCAGAGGCCTCTCCTGGCAGCAGGTGCGACCCCCTTTTGGGTTTGGACTCCTCTGGCCAGAGTTACCGCTCCAGAAGGCTGCAGCCCTTGGAAAAGAAGACAAAGGTGGGGGGCACAAGTAGGGTGGGCAGGAACCAGTAGATTTCGAACAAGTAGCAAAAAGTCGCGGCCTGACCTTGCTAGCTTCTGACCAGCGTGGAACGTGCTGAACTTGTGTGACAAAACTGCTCCCTCACTCTCAGCATAAATAGCTTGCCCACATGGCAGTAGTTTGCAGCTCTGGGCCTTGACCCCAGAGCTCACAGCAGAAACCCTGTGGGGAGGGCAGAAGGAGCCCCCGACCCGCTCCGCGGCTAGAACGGCCTCTCGGCGCCGCGGCGCGTGCGCGCGCTCGTTGAACCCTGCCCTGCAACCCCCAGGACGCGCCCAAACGCCGGCAGCGGCTCTGCGTGGGTGTGCTCCGCGCCGACTGGGGCGGTGCTTTGGTGGTACGTGCGCTGCCAGACACTATGCCAGGGTGTGAGTGTCACGGTGCGCAGCCGTCAACGCACTGCTGTCGGTAGCTGGGTTTGGAAAACCTGGGGCAAAAGCGGTGGAACTGCGCTAACCTCTGACCTGGAGAAGGGGCAAGGAGGGTCTCGAGCGGAGAAAGTGGGCCCGGGGAAACGTTTAACTGACCTCATCCTAAGAAAGCTTGAGGTTTATGAGGCCTGTTTTTAAAACAGTGGCTGCCAAGGAAATGAAAAAGTTCACCCCAAGGTATGGAGAAAGCATAGTGGCAAGAATGCTGTGTCTGATACACAAATCAACGTGGAGATTGTGATGGGAAATATGGACACCGTGAGTTTGCTATAGAAACAAGGAAACAAAATCAAGAAGGAAAAATGAGTTTTCCTCTTCTGACTTCGCCCCACCCCCTCGCCTCGCAATTCCTCCCTTCCCCAGGAGCCCACAGTTTCCGCGGGGAAGCTGGGGAGGGGTGAGCACTCCCTGTCACTGGTCGGTCCGCCAGGGTCTTCCCTAAGTTAAATGAGACTCATTGGAGTGCTAAGGAATACATGTAAATAAACAACTTGGAAGATTTATTGGAAGGAGCTCAGTTTTATAGGACTGTATTTATAGAGCCAGGGCTGGCTCACTTATAAATAGATTAATGGGAAACTAAAATTAATGGACTTGTGAGCTGCACGTTTAATTTCTGAGGTTTCAACATGACAGACAACCGCCCTCGAAGTCCAAGCTTGGAAGGCAGATTGTGTCGGGGAGTCGAGAGGCCCCTCAAGAAGGTACAGGTCCCTTTGGGCTGGCATTTCTCTGGTGGTTCTAAGCTCAAGTTGCCCGGGGCCCCTAGGAAGAGACCCCGCGGGGCTGTTATTGGCAAATGAAGAAAAGGAATGTGGCCTCATAAAGAAATAATAGGGTCTTCCTCCTAGCATTGTTTTTAATCAGGGCCCTTAAGCCGCTAATACAGGCGTGCGGGCTTCTGGAGCACTGTAAACAAGCTCACCGGAGCCAGGCAGGGGAGGCAGCAACACCTCCTCCAAGGTCACCTTGTGTCCTCGTGCTGCGCCTGTGGTCAGGGTCCATGGCCTAGCTGTTCCAGCTGCGGCTCTTTCTTCACGCCCTCCGCAGCTTGGTAAGACAGTAACAAAGAGGCCAAGGAGCTGGGACAGGCAGCCCAAGGCCATTTTGTTAGCCAAGGCTGTCTCAGGCTTTCCTACCCCTTTCCCATTTTTTCCTTTCAGCCCTTTTCTCCAGCCCCCTCCCCCACACCCCACCCCTACATTCAGGCCCTTCAGGACCTTGAGTTTTACCTACTAATGGTGATTGTCTCAGATCCTCTGTTTATCCAGTGGTGGTGGGAAGGGGACAGTCTGTAAGTCACCTGTGGGATAATAGATGGCAGGTCTGTTTCTCCAGAGCTAAAACTAACCCTTCTGTAGAAAAATTTGCCATAGGACATGGAAGTTACTCACCACCCCTCTATATAATCCCAGTGGTAACCAAACTCTTACTCTCCAAAGAGCAAATGAAAAGGACACTCAATGTAATACAGTTGAACCAGAGACAAATACTTATACCTATTTTCTTTCTAGATAAATGGATTGCATACCCTCTTAATTACACTTCCCTTGTTTTGTTTTGTTTTGTTTTGTCTTTTCCTTTCTTCTACTTGCTTTCCTTTTGGGGGAGGTGAGGGGAGTTTTCTTTGATTCAATCACTTATAGTTCTAGCCATTATACGCACCCCCTTTTTAATTAATAAGGAAGCCATGAAATGGGAAATCTCACATAAAGCAAATTACATTGTCCCTTCTGTATTTCCCGACAGGGAAGTCCAATTGGGAATGATTGCCTGAAAAACAGAAAATTGATATAGAAAGCATATTATTAAGTAACTGTGCATCAACAATATGTTAAGTACTCTCATAATCTGGGGTTATCAAGATTTAACTTTGCTGATTATCCTCAAATGAATATACATATTGCTGTTTCTGCTTTTTATAAACTAGCTAATGTTGATGTTGGAAAGGACCTAAGGAGGCCCACATTTTATAGATAATGACCTTGAGTTACAAAAAGAAAGAATGACTCGTTCAAACTGTGTAACATCTTGGACAACTTTATTTTCCTAGCCTCAGGGAAGACACCCAAGCCTTGGGATGAAATACAGATTGAGATGTTTGATCACTGCAGCCCATTAACCCAAATGAGAAAAGCTCTGGCTTCTCTAAGCAGCCTCTGAACCTAAACTGAGAGCCAGCCTCATAAGACAGCTATGCCTTTCCTCTTCTGGGTCAAGGGAGCTTTTCCTCATTTGTTTATGGAGAGCCTTGCACTACTGGTGAGGTCAGGGTTGGGTTCAATCCTGAAGTGAGCCAGTTGGCTCCTCCAGAAGGCAAGGTGTGGAGTGCAGCATCTTTCACGAACCATCTCCTTTAAGGAACCGTGTGCCAGAACACTATACTACTAGCAGTGGGGAGGAGAACATCATCTTTGGCTTGCTTCCAGAGCCCTTTAGTTACTGGGACATGTAACTAAATTTACTTACTGGGAAGTAAATTTGATGCCTCATTTCTCAAAAGGGCAAAATAAAGCAAGTGATAAACATGAGCTTTTATTGTGAATCTGGTTAGAAATAGCAGAGTCTGGATTTTTTTTTTAATTTTTAAAAACACCTAGTGAAAACAAAAGTGTCCATTCTTCTGAGAAGCAAAATTTATTGTATTTATGATGTAACAAAAACGTTGCCTATGTTTCAATGAGGGGGAACAAAAAGAAAAAACTTCTTGGCTATAGTTGTTTTTTTCTGTTTGTAGAATTAAACAATATCCAAATATCCAAATTCAAGAAACTAAAGATGAAAACGCAACAAAAACACAATGATCTTTTATTTATGTAAATCAGATCAACACTGGACAATAAACCAATTTCTACCCATTACCATAACAGTTTGTCTATAAAGAACAGAAAAATTCAGATAGCATTCTATCTAGGGTCAAGCGTTTGTTTTTTTTTTTTTACCACCCATTCACAGAGGTATAGATTCACAGATAAATAATCCCAAACTACTTGCTCGCCATATTTACACATTCCCATTAAATTAAGCATAAATAAATATATACAAACTTAACATGGATACCTTCCAGAGCTCTTCTGCTGAAGAGTCAATAGATTGATATTTCTTGATTTTGTGGCAAAACAATGTTAGTGAACTAGAGACCAACTCAACAGAAGAGTCAATTTTGGCATTTAAAGAATAGTTTTCAGTCCACTTTTAAAAGAAAACAAACAAATTTTTATATTTTTTTCTTTCTTTCCCCCCGACAATTTAACAGACATTGGCCCAGGAGGGAAAAACACCATTTGGGTTCTTGAGGCAACATCGGATGGTTTAGGTTATTTCCTTTCCATATAATGTACCGTGCATACAGCATATCAGATGTGATGACAAATTCTCTATAAACACTCTAAGTCAGAATGTGTTGCCCTTTTAAGTAAGGCTTTGTACTGGAGGAACAGTGTGTAGGTAAGTTCAGGGTTTCAGGGTTTCCATTTGACCAAAGTTTTCTTAGGATATGAAATAATTGCTTGAGAGAAAGTGGTTTCCTCGGCCAAAGAAAATAAGAGTCCGGTGTTTGAAAAGCCTCCTAGGTTCTTTATGTGGGGGTGGAGAAAGCTAAGGATGTGGAACCTGACAGGAGGAGAGAAAATGCAAGATAATTGGGGCAAGGCAGGGGTTGGTACCTCCCCAGTTTGGGGAAGAAGTTCAAGATCACTTTGATATAGAATCCTCACCCAGCAGCGCCTTTTTTTTTTTTGTGGGGGGAGCTCCCAGTGAGACGCACAGTTCCTGTAGGAAGAGGCAGTGGTGAGCACAGAATGGTCAGAAGACCTGTAGAACCTCCAGAGGAACTTACAAAGTGGAATGTGTGAGAGCAGCGCTGCCACATCCTGACTCCTTTCTATCTTAAGCCATTTTGGTTTGGGACGAGGCATTTGGGAAGGGCACGGGGTCTTATAAATTGTTTAAAAAATGGAGGGTGGAGGGAGAGTGGCAGTTCACCTGCTTGGTTTGAAAACAAAGCTCAACAAGGCTTGCTATAAATGTTTCCCTTTATTTAAAAGGCAAACTCTTGTGATAATCCTACTGTTTATTGATTTATGGGCCCAAGGAAACCAAATCTTTTAATAACTCATTTGTGAGATAAACATAAAGAGAGGGCTTGGCTAACGAAAGCAATGGGGCGGGGGTGTTACATAAAAGGAGAAATGAGGGAAGGCGAGGAGACAGTGGGCTGCCACCACTGGGGTTGTGGTGGGGCGGAGAAGACCCGCACTCAGCTCCACTTCGCTGGATGGGGTGGCGGGGAGCATGAATGAATGGCGAAGGGCCACGGAAGTCTTCGTAGCCAAGTAAGACCATTTCTATCCCATCACCTGCCTTTAGGAGCCTGAGGATGGAGAGAGTTTTCGTCCTGGCAAAGCCGGGGGAAGCTTCTGGTTCTCTCAACATTTCTAGGGCACTCGCCCTCCTGGAGCAGGCGCGCCCGAGGTGACCGCTGGTAGCAAAGGGCCTGGGCAGCGCTGAGACCCCTCTCCGCCTGCAGCCCTTGGGGCGCCGCCCCATTACCTACTGGAGAATGGGGCTATCTCGGTCGCCTTAGCCCTTAAGATCAGACCGAGAGCAGCAAAGGCCCACGCGGCCCGTGGCCCCTGCAGCGGCTGATTCTATGTCCTCAACACGACTGGGCGCGAGTGGCCCCCACGCTCTCAGGACCTGCACAGTAAGAGCAAGGCGCGTCCATCGCGTCCCTCGCACGTCACACGCGTGGGGCGCGTTGCCCTGCAAGGAAAGGAGATGATGGTTTTCAGTGTGGTTTCTCCTGGCCTTTCGCAATCAGAATACATCTAATGCAAATGACCAGGCCCTCCGACTAAGGTGCAGGGTTCTGAGCTGGAGAGATGGAGTGTCTACATTCTCCATAAGGTCTAGTTCCCGACCTTGGTACTCCTTCAACTCTTCTAGGGCTGAGCCCCCCAAAGGAGCTGGGGTTAAATAGGCAGAAGTGAGACACTAACCTATGCTTTGGCCCTCCTGGTGACCTGAAACCAGCTCACTAACTCCCTCCCTTATAAAAATGTCAGCGTAAAGCTCTCAACAGGTTCCTAAAACAAACCCTCCACACCACCCTCCCCCTGCCCGCCCACCGAGCCCAAGACCCATCTGGGAGGCAGAACTGAAAGTCCCAGAGGGTCTTCCCTGTAAACCCTGTGCAACAAATATCTGGATCTTTATCTTTAAGGGATGTTGCAAAGGCCCTAATGTCTACTTTGTATAAAGAGGTCCCCGTTATGGATACTAAATTTAGAGACCTAGCTCACCCCCTCACCCGGGGATTTCCCACTGCTTTTGGGAGGGCGGGGACAATGGGTTTCAGATCTCATTTCATGATAAGGCTCAGGTGAAGCCCCAGAAAGGAGCAGGGCTGCCAGAAGTGAGGAATATTAAATGCATGAAACTTTACTCACTGGGAATAGCCCCAGTGTATCCAGACAGGAAGTTGAAAGCTGAAATACATCTTCTTTCACTTTGCATTATTTTACCATTATATGCCAAAACAAGTGCACGCCGGCGGGGGGCGGGGGGCGGTGAAATGCCTCATTCATATAGCATCTTGTAAGGAAGCAATTTTTGCTTAGACACAGAAGCTTGCACCACCCTTCTCCCCATGACCACTCCCAAAGCTGCTCATTTGCCCGCCAGAACAGCAATCGCCAAAGAGCCCAAGGAAATAGAATCCATTTTAATGACAAGGTAATATTGTTAAAATATTGAACTCGAAGAAGCCTTGTTTTTCTTCCCTAAAATTCATTTTGCAGCTCACCCTGTCCCCCAGAACTTCGTGTTGAGGTATCTGTTAGCAACTAGACTCAAAGCTGCTTCAATCTCTTATTGGCCACTTCTAAATTATTCCCTTTGAGCTTCTTTAAAGAAGTGCACCTGCAGAATGCTGACACACAGGCTTTGATTAAAAAGGGATCGGATTTTTTTTTCTCTGTACCTTATAGTTTGTGTAGGAAGCCCCAGTCCTCTTTGAAGAAGCTCATAAACCATGCGGGCAAAGCTTTGGAAAACAGAAGAGAATTGAAATGGTACATACCCCTCCGAAGGAATTACATACTAATCAACGTATTCATATTTTTTTTACTATTATGCTCAAAATTGGTAGATGACACAAATATAACAAATGCGAGATTCTCTGTATGCCGATGCTGGCAAGGCTGGGAACTAGTAACATTTCTGAAAGGAACTGATGATGAGTCTGAATCAACTTATTGGTCCGGATTTTCCTCAGCTGCAGAAGCCTCTGCTTGGCGGCGCCACCAAAAGCTGCAGCCACCGCCTGCATCTCCGCGGGCCTCCAGCCGCGCCGCCCTCGCCCTGCCTAAGTATGCGCACCGCCGGGCGGGGGTGGGGTGGGGGGAGCTGGGCACCGGTGAGTTTAAAACGCGGGCGGGCAGGACCGAGGCGACTGAAACACAACGCCAAAGGGCTAACCACACTCGCGTTCATCCCGGAAGATTCCCGTGACAGCTTGAGGAAGGGAAGGCAACGTAGAAAAGGGTACTTGGAAGAGGAGTGAGGTGAGGGGAAAGGGCGGGGACTGCGAGACAGTATCCTAAAAAAATATTAAAAATTAAAAAGTTCGTGCGTCTCAGTCAACCAGCTGTCAAAGCACTGACACCAAACAGTTCTCCGATTTTCTTCCAATAAGTTAGCGTTTTCTCATGTTTAGTCTTATGTTTATTTTCCAAAGGGAAAAAAATCATGGTTTTCTTTTATTATCAGTATCACTAAGCTCGAAAGAACCGAAGTGGACAATCCGGACGGTTGTCTCCAAGTGTATCTTGAAATAGACACTGAGAACCGATACTGTTGCTCCGTTGTGCGCCTCAGTTTTTAGTTACTTAGCTTTTTTTTTTGTTTTAATTTTGATTGTATGTGTATTCTACCTAATATAATTCTTCCAAAGCCAATCCAATATTTTAAAGCTAAAATTATTTTTTTCTGTTTTCCTTTTGTATTTAAAACATTTTTTTTCCTTTTAAACATTTTTCATTTCCTGTGTTTCTCCTCCTTGTCGCCAGTTTTACTACCTGGGCCTTCCCCAGACGTGTGCCTGTTAGTGGTGGTGTTGTTCAAGAACATCTTGTCCATGCCTTTGAGCGCCTCGGTGAGATAGTTCTGCAGGGCCGTGAGCGCTGCGCAAATGGCTGGGGCGCCGAAGCCGTGCGTGATGAGGCTGAAGTGCGTGAGGCAGCTCTGGATCCCCGGCTCCAGGATAGGGCTGGGCCGGCTGTTGCCTATGGGCGTCCGGTCCTGCGCCAGCAGATCTGTAAATTCTTTACAAAGTTGCCTGCAGAGGGGTGGGAGAGGAACAGAATAAAAAAATCACCCTTAGTGTCCTTGTCATTGGCATTAGAAAGGAGAGGCTCACACAAGCCCAGAGGCACCCGCTCACCGTAGAGCCGAAGAGCGAGGCTAATGTGAGCGATTCCGCTCTGTTTCCTTTGCCAGCGCTCGCCCTTCTAGAGCAGCTGGGGCTGGAAGGAAAGCAAAGGGGGTGGGGAGATTATGCACCCCTCGCATCCCAAAGTCTAGCAGCCCCAACTCTCCACCTTCCAGTCTTTTTTCCTTTATTCCAGGACCGTATAACTGTACTTTGGGAAATCTGCTAGGCTCTGGCAATTGATTTTGAATATTCAGTAATTTTTTAGCTCTAACCTGGCAATTCATTTAAAAGCCCTTTCTCCTCCTCTCCCTTTCCTCTCTTGGTGATCAGGCTCAAAAAGCCTTGAAAGATTTAGGCCCCTCGGCCACAAGCCTGTCCCTAGCACAGAAGCAGATTGCTGGAGCCTTGCATGGCCCAGGGCAAGCAACTGTTTATTGCAGAAGAGAATGCTGATTCCATTCAAAGCAAAAATCTGTTTACCTGCAGTATTTGGGAAGGGAGGCATTCCCCTCCCCCCCCCCTTTTTTTCTTTCAAGTGTAGGTGACTGAAAATCTTTGTACAACAGAATTGTTGTCAATATAAAAGGATTCCTACATTGTTTAAATAAAACCTAAAGGTAGATGGTTAAGACACAGGGGAGGGCAGATTTTTATTTGTTTAAGGTTTTTTTATTTCCTCAAGGCACCTACCATTTAGAGGAATCTCCCAGCCTTAGAAATCCTGTGGGCCTAACTATGGATTGGGCTTATTTGAGAAAGTTTTAATATAAGTGGACAGGAGAATTTTAGCCCTGGAGGTACAATGGCTTCACTCTGCTGGCAGTCAGAGGCATGGCATCCCAAAAGCCACAGCCTTTTACCAATTGGCGGGCTCATCCCTTCCTGCCTCCATCAGTGGTGGATCGTGAGAAAAGAAAAACTACAGAAGTCCAGTCCCAGGCCCCCTTGGGATAACCTGACACCTGGTGACACCTGGCCTGGCCAACACATAACAGGGGCAGGCACCTGGAGGCCAATATGAGTGACATTCAGGCATCCTTTCCCAGGAGATTACCACCAGGAAGAGGAATGGCTAATTTAGAGAATACCTCCTCCCCCACCCCCAGGTGCAGCAGCTGAATGATTTTTGGTTTTAATGCTGATGGGTAGAGAACACTAAGAAGCATCCTCTCTCTACCCTCTTTCCACTGGTGTCTCCATTCAAAATGCACACGTATATCCTCACACCCAGGAAGAAACTGGTAATAGTTGTGACCTAAAGAGGGCACTTCTTAAATCAGAGTTACCTCAGAATCACCTGTGGGGTTCAGATGTACACATCCAGGCCTCCACCTGCACTGATTCCAATTTGGGAAGCTTAGGTCTAGGTTGACAAATATCTTGAAAAAGCTCCCCAGATGATTCTGATACTCACCCCAGGTTAATAAGTGCTGGCCTAAGAGAAGCCACAAGGTTTCAAAGGTGAAAGTTACAAGCATTCCTTAGGGAAATGTCATTTGTGGAATTCTAATTTATACAGTTTGGTTTTATCCCCCCACCAAGTACCTTTACTTTTTTATAGGCACCAACTGGTCCCCCACCACCAGACACCAGGGTGGGGAGGCAGGAAGGCAATTTACTGACAAAGATCTATTATATTTCAAGTGTTACATCAGAGGAAAACCTTGTAAAAACAGGATGGGTGCCAGGTTTTGATCGTTGGAAGAGATGGTTAAAGTCTTTCCTTAAGTTTGTACTCATTACCGAAGTGCCAAAAAGGAAATTCTGAACTGGGGAGAACAAATGCTTAGAGTCAAACATTTTAAATCTTCAAAGCCCAAACCAGAGTCTGTAAGCAATTAAAGTTCTGGGACATTAATATTTTTTGACCCTGCGGAAAGGGGCAATCAAATTCCAATCACGTCTCAAAAACATCTGGACAAATTTGAGCAAATGATTTTTCAGCCTTCCATATATTTCTTTAAATTACGCTGTCAACGGAACAAACCGCGTCCTCCAGCACTAAATAAATGAGCGCCGCTGTTTGGGCCGCGCCTGCAAGAGAAACGTGCGGGTGCACGCAGCGCCGCCCACTGCAGGCCTTCGCTGGCCATAAAACACCAACAATATGACACGGAAGCCAAAGACAGGAGTAAATCAAATAAATAGAAAACCCACTGTAAAAGTTCAAATGAGCTCTAGACCTAAATTTAGCCAGAGATTTACTATTTTCCCCTCTGGAGTTGTAGTAAATTTTATGTCTGTGGAAGATGCCAAACTGCAACGTTGGAAAGAGAGTAATTAGAGCTGCGGGTAGGGATGGGCACACATGGGTGACATAAAAACACATGAGCGAGCACACGTGGCTGTGTGTTGGTGACACAGAGAGGTGAAATCCAGGAAGAAATATGCACATAGATATCCATGGAATAACTTGAATAAAGACCCACCTGGAAAAGATCTGCCTGATATCCCCAGAGTTGGAGAAGAGAAATCTAAAAAGTCTGAATTCAGTTCCTAAAGCCATCCTCCTCCAGAAACTTGGAAAAGAGGAGGCAAAGACAAACCCACAGCCCACAATCAACTGGCGGGGGACAGACGCTGGATGGGGGGAGCTCCCGGGAGGGACAGCAGGCTGAGAGGGAGGGCTTCCTAGCCAGCAATAGATAGGCTGCCAACCAATACTACTTCTACCGCTGATCACTCTCTCTGCCCAAAAAAGGAGGTCGTCTGCACTGCCCTGCCCTCCGCCTCCTCCCAAGCCAGGTGAGTCAGCAGGGTAGAAGTCAGGGATTTTGGACACTCACTTGGTGGCCAGCAGCATGTTCTTTCGGGAATGCAGGTCACTGGGGTCCGTGTGCTGCCTGTTCAAATACTCAGAAACAGCTTTGGCAGGAAACTCTGTTTCGCAGATGTACCCAAAATCCCGAGCTAAGTGAACGGCTTCTCCTGAAAAAATAAAATAAAATAAAAAGCAGCAGAGGTAATAATCAGTACTCAGTCCATCATTATCCCTGGGCAGGAGAGGCTCCCTGGTCAGTTATTATTTATAGAAGAGACCAGCTGTTGGGGATAAAAAGCAAAGGTGTGACAGATGCCTGAAATAAAAATGATTCTCAGGCTGTAGTTGAAGTTGATAGAAGAAACTTTGTTCCTGTCTCCACACTCTCCCTGATCATCCTTTCAGCCAAGTCCTAGTCAGACATTCCCTGGATAGCTTCAGGTCTCCCACACCCAATGCTTTGTCTTAAGGGTAACTGGATCTATATATTCAGGAGCCACCTTACAATTGCACCTAGACACTGGGTTAGATATTCAAGCCAGATACCACTTTCTTGGTAGCAGCTGTTATACCATTTTAAATAAATGTAAATAAATGTAAGTCTTCCTGTCTTTTGTATCGTCCTATAATTGCATTAGAGGAAAATATCTTATTAATAACTAATATGTTCAAACATAAATTTGTATGTGTAGATGTTTACATATATTAAAGATTATGTGTAAAATGTATATGGAATGAGTATTTCTAATCAGCAGTGAAATATTTATTTTTCCTTGCCTGCTACCAGCTAGTTAGTTTTCAGGTTTCTTTTCAGAGTTCCCTGTCATCATCCTCCTACTAAGGACTTTCTACTGTGCAAAGGTTACATGGCAGCTATAGAAAACTTAGATATCTGAGAGATTCCTCAGCTTATGTCTCATAAGCCTCTCTCATATAAGGCATTATTACCCTTTAAAGCACAGCCTCAGGGATTCCAGGGAAGATCCCAAACATGAGAAAGAAATATGTTGAATTACCCCATGGCTACATTATTTTTAAGGACCAAATCTCACTTTAAATCATCATTATGACAGTAACAACAAAAGACTTCAGACATGGTGCTTAGAATGATTCATAAAACTGAAAACTGCCAACAAAATTTTGGAATTTCAGTTTCCTCCCTTCTCCATCCAAATCCTTGTCTTGGGTTGAGATTACCTTGACTGCTTTTCAAAATGGGGATTGTGATATTACCGATTCCCTGAAGGGTGAAAAGTTAAATCCCCAGGCTGAGAGTCAGACTACTAATAAGTGTGGTCTGGATATTTGGTGACTGTTGCCCCTGGAGAGGAAGTTTGGGCCAGGCAACTTTGCCTCAGAGCTGGCAAAGTGCAGTGTCTATAAATGTTATGACTTTATGGTTGCTGCTTAAATATTCTAACATCTCTTCCTCCAAAAACCAGGTCCCCAGAGGACTGTCATAATATCTCACCCACAAAAATAGAAGGAAAAAACCTACCTGTTAGACTCTAGAGATAATTCTACAACTTCCTCCATTAAGACTATCTGGCTGTATTTCCTATTCTTTCCCCATCCCACAAATTCAAAAGCAGATCCTCTTGGTCTCGACGGTGCAGGAGGTCCTCTTTATTACATACTATAAATATCATGCCCAACCTCAAAATGATGAGCAAATCATGTGTTTGTAATAATTATGTCCCTTTAATTGACAACTGATGAATCTACACTGAAGATCATACATGACTCCCTCCATGTTTCTTCACCTCCTGCCCAATCTTCTAGGCATCATGGGCCTTACTAAATTGTATTTCAATAACAATAAGCCCCACTTAGTCAATCAGCAGGATATAGGGTTCTGGGAGTGACAGGAGTTTTAAAATAGCCATTAGGGAGTATGAATGTAATAACAGTTTCATAAATAGACAATGTGTTTTCCACTACTGATGCAGAGGTAAAATGTTGGGAGGAGAAGGGGTATACAATAGATTGCTGTTTACAGAGTTAATCTTGCAAGAGTTCAGAGGGTATTTCAGACACTCTGTCCTGTACCTGGCCACAGAGGTGACCCTTGCACTGGCTTGGAGGCTGGTCCTGAGTACTCTTCACAGCATAGGGACCTTCAAACACTCCCTTGGCCTCTCTACAATTGCTGGCTTCCTCTAAGTAAAAAGACCTTTGAACTTTTCCTCACACAGTCACTTGACATCCACTCACAAGGGCACAACAATTGCAATGATTTCCAGTTAATCATGAAATGTGTAAAATGTCAGTCTTCAGCTGACAGTTAAGCTCAGCTGCTTCGTGAAATGGCCACACGTCTTGCTTACCTTCCACCAGGGAGGTGAGTAACGTGACATTTGCTGCTTTGCGCCTGCCCGCGGGTAAATTCAAACCGATTTTTTCTAGCCTTTCTCGCAAAGATCTCCCCCCATTTTTCGATTTGGCTCTGAAATTGCAAGAATTAACATTCTGATTAACCTCGGAGTGTTCCTGAAACAAAGTTTAGGCTTAGCAATCTAAAGCCCAGTGGAGCTTGAAGAGGTTTTAACTTGAGGTTAGCACATTTCCTCCCCACCCCCTTCCTTTTGGTTATTTGCTGATAGTTTGCTGAGGTTTGCTTAATTTCTGCAATACAGAGCATTTAAAAAATTGAGTGTTTTCTTTTTTTATCTCGTGAGAAAAATGATAGCAGATGGGAATAATTACTGTGTAGGTTGTTGGGTCTAGAGAAGGTAGAAGTTGCACGTGCACACACACCAGCTCTTTCCTTGTCATAGAGCCAGTTAGGTGAGCAGAAACTGGGCGAGCACAACTGTGCAGAAAAGAGAAAAGAACTGGGTGGTTCAAGGACTAGAAGGCACTAGCTGAAACAGGTGGGCTTTGCAAGGAAGGGGTCAAGAGTCGCTATAAAATGGAGTCAGGTTAAAAGGGAAAGGAAGACTGAAACATGAAACTAATGGTGACGGTAATCATAACTGTAAAACTAACACTTTAGGGAGTTTAGTTATGTGATAAGCACTTTATATTATCTCACTTAATCTCATAGCAAGTTTTATACACACGCTCAAGGCCTGGGGGTGATTGAAAGAAACTTCCACACTCTGGGGCTCAAAGGACTCACTTGAAAACTCAAGTGTAACACAGCTAGAAGACTCAAAGTGAGAAAAGCCTATGGATCACACCCTTGCTTCCTCCCAAGGCTCTCCCTCTGCAAAGGCGCTAAGGTGGGGGCAAAAATAAAGGAAAACAACCAGTGACTGGGACCTCTCTTTCTGTACTGTTCACAGAGCCACTTTTAGGATAGAAAGGGACTTTCAATACCTGAAATAGGTTACCTAGAAAAGTCCATCTCATACAATGTCACCTTCATATCAGGGACATTAACAAAGAGTTCAAGAGTTGACAGGGCCTTTTGGGGAGGCTTTAAATCCTAAGATAAAAGCCATCGCCTCCTCCATTTTCCACAAGTAGTCTATGGACTGTCTTCCTCCAATATTGGGGAGCATCTTAATGGTCCCAAGTAATAACTATTAATACTTCTAAAGTGGTATTATTGTTTTTATTGGTGATAGTATTGCTGAAGAAAGGAGGTCGCAAGTCTAGAACAGTGTTTTCCAAACTGTGGAGTGCAGTGCATTAGTAGATTGTGACCAGTTTAGCCGCCAACTACAATTTAATAAAATAAGAGAGATTAATCAGACTACACTGCAAAGGGTTACTCCGTGAAACTTCGGTTTTAGATAAGTGTGTGTAGCTTCTTAGTCACTCAGGAGAGAATGCCCTGGAAGAGTCCTGGGAATAGGAGGGAGCTGCACGCCGGACCCAGAGACCAGAAAGCGGAAGGTTCCCACTGCCGCACGCTGACGGGAGAGCCAGGGAGCACGTGCGCAGGGCCAGCCTGCGGGGCGTGGGCTAAAGCCGGCGATTGCGCGCTGTGCTCGAAGCGCGAAGCGGCCGCGACTCCCCGCGCACTCCGCGCAGTGCCCGCCCAGTTGCTAGGCAACCGCGTCCCGCTTCCAGGCGGTTTCTGCGCAAGCCCTGTTCTACCACCCGGTAAAAACTAGTTTGGGGGAGTTTTACCTTCTGAGGACGCCGCCGAGGAGAGACGCATTGAGGCATTCGGGGGGCGAAAGCCGTCTTTGAACTTCCCCCACTGTTACTTTGTACTTTGAAGTTGAACTGAGCAGAGACAAACGGCCGGGGACTGAGCAAAACACCTCGCCGGTGTTGACGGACATGCCTCCTAGGAAGCCATCTTTATTCATCATCAGAGAAGTCACAGATTTGGGAGGAACCGGAACTAGAGGAAGAAAAAAAATGCCATAAAGGTGACCGGGTTTCGATTCTGGTGACCGGCTGACAGAGTGTGTCGGTGCGTGAACTGGGACGAGGCCACAGGACCAGCGCTAAGTGGAAAGCTGGAGGAGGAAGTGTTTGTTCCAGTGGTGCTGCGGTGCGTTCAGAGCACTGTGTACAAACAAATGGAAAAGCCGTCACTCCTCTGGAAATTTACCCCATGAGTGTGGAGATATCTGAGTGTCGCTTCCCACGCCCTGCTCGAGACACAAATCAACAAAACATGCAACCCAGAGTTTGGATTGTGCTCTGAAAACAGGCAAATCCTATTCCATCACATGCTGGCTGTGTGATCTTAGAGATCTCACTGAACCTCTCTGAATCTTGGTTTCCTCATCTGTCGCCTGAGGATAACCACATATGGTGGTGAAACCTGAAGGTGATTATCACTATGAATGATAGAAAATGGTAAATGGCAAAGGTCTTTATGGAAGCCCCCTCCTCTTTTCCCGTAGGAGAGGATCATCGCTGGAGCGGATCAGGAGGGTAGGCCCATCGGATGCTGTGCCCAAGAACAGCTAAGTAATACCATTACAGGGAAGGCTGGGCCTAAAAGAGCTGCTCGTTCCTCTAAAGTGAATTCCAGTCTTTCCTACATCGTAACAACGGATTCATTTAGAAATGAGCCCAAATGCTTCTCTCCAGTGAAAGCAATTCTGCAGTGACATGAATTTTGTTTACAAATTAACATAAAGCAAAGCACCGGCTGGTGATTGTTTGGCGCAGTTATGATTTACAACAGGTGCCCTGATCAATCAACCAATCACTCTAATTCATATGAGCTGCAGTCTTGCCTTGCCCCAGTTGTTTCATTTCGGCAAGTAATTGATAACAAACCGCACTCAAGGTATGTTTTATGCAGAAGTTAATAAGAGCTGACAGCTGGTTGCCACTGCTACCCAGGCGCACTGAGTCTCTCCAGCCTGTATTTCTGTTTAATTGTTTCAGTGTCATCTGTACCTCAGGAAGAGGCGGGGCTCAGGAGAACCAGAAGGCTGGGAATGAGGAACAGTGAATGGTCAACCTCCCAGCTCCCTGGCGACTCTCGCTCCCTTGGACTTATACACTGCTATACCCCATTTCTTTCTTCAGGCTCTAGAAGCCACTGGGCAGGCAACTTTTCCTCCTGACTTGCGCTGCACCTTAGCTTCTTCCATTGAGTTATGAAGCCTCCAGATATTGAAACAGTATTTGTTGGTCACTAGTCCAGGGGATTTATTGAAACACACATCTGGCATGAAGAAGGAGGCCTCCACCCCCCTCTTAATAAAGACCCCATCTCACCCTATAATCCTGGTAGTGGAAGGAGATGCTCTTTTGGCCCCCTGGAGCCTAGAACTCTGTATGTCAAACAAGTTGTATAATTTTCCTTGTATAGAACAAACTAACCAACACCATATTTTTGTAACAGCTTATTCTCTACCACAGAGTCCAGACCTCCACGATTGTTTAGAGACTCCTAAAAGCCAGTTAGGCCCCAAATCTTTCAGATATTATTAACTGTACTGAGAATTTTACAAAGACATTGTGGAAAAGGGCTTTCCTAAGATAGTAGGTATGCGGACTGAAGCATTCCCTTTTGCTACTTCTTAGCAGATGTTTTTAGATTTCTGGCTCTGTCCATGGAAACCAAGACCTTGTTCCAGGGCAGATGAGTGATACTAGGTAATAGAGTGGGTCTTGTTCACGACATGGTGGTGGTGGTCAGTTACACAGGGACTTCCTTCCTACTCATTCCCCTCATCATATTCTCATCAGTGACGTTGCTTGTCATATGAGAGTGGACCAATGAAAAATTGAAGTGTGAGTGTTAATTAAATTTGAGTAAACTATGGAGTTAAATTCACTTTATAGACAGTGTTTGGGGTGGGAACATCTATAATTTAATTCTTTTTAACAGCATCCACACCTGTTTTAATCTATCATTCCTCACAGCGGTTCTGATGTCCATATTTCAGATTCATATTTGAGCACTATAAACAATTTATGGTCATGGGAACTGACATTAGATAGCATTGGAACACTGTTCTTCAAAATATAGATGGCCCTTTGTATTTTCAATAAGGTATGAACTATAGGAATAAAGTGTATAAAACCTCATATTTGAACTCAGCAACATTTTTATATTTAAATACTAAGAATATTTTAACACAAAAACCCCCCACTAAGCTAAAAGCAGTAAATTTAGTTCCTAGTTCCCAGATAACTGAGTATCTCCTGAGGACTGGAATTTTATCTGCTTCTCAAAGTCCCAGATGCCAAATCTTTTAAAAAAGCCAGGCCTTTAGAGACACTTTATAACCTGCCCTCTAATTTCACTATTCTTAATTTTCTGACTTACCTGGCAAGAGCTAGTTCCTTTGGGGAATGTATATTGCTCCCTCCTGTGGGCTGTACCTTCCTTTCTGCATATACATTATCACCTAAACATCACCAATCCAGTCAGCTTCTGTCAACACACTGATGTCTGGGGGGTGGGGGGTGGGCTGTTTTTTTTGTTTTTTCACCCCTAGACAACTATTTGAACAGACATGCTTCAGATATTTCCATTTTTAGATTTAAGCATCAATCATATTCCTATCCTCTATTTTCTCATCCTCAGGTTATAAGCCTCTTTTCCACCCTGACCTTAGCACTGGTCACCTAGACTAGCGCCTAACACATTTCTTATCCCAACTTTCCTTTAAGTCCATTGTGGCACTGTTATCATCAACCTTCCCCTCCACTCTCACATCTGTTTAGCTCAGCTGATTAACCCTATATTTTATTCTTGGTCTTTCCCCTTCTGCTTTCCTCCAGTTTATCAATAAACCCAGAAAGCAACAAGGCCTGGTTGATTTGTTAGTAATTATGAGCACACTGTTCCTGCTCACGGAACCCAGAGATGACTAAGATAGGTTTAAAGCGACAGCAGGAAATGGTAAGGAAATGGAGCATAGCAAAACTCAGCGTGAAGCTTTCAGTTCTTTACATGTTTACAATTTTCTGTGCATACATTAAAACTGTTTTTTCCCCCTCTTCAGTTCTCAGTTGGGTAGCCGAGCTAACTTCTGGATGGAACACCCTCAGTACTTGCACTCCTCCTTAGTTTTCCCTTGCATTTTGTGGGGAGAGAAGAAGAAGGTTTAAAAACTGACCAACATTTCATTACAGTGACTGGAGTTTTATTTAAGAAAGAGAAGAAAAACTGATTAGATAAAATATAATTTGTTAATGGAGTACATAGAGCCAAAGTGTTAATAGACTAGCTCTTAATCTGTATTCTTTAAACTTAAGTATGAAATTGTAGCTTTGAGATCTTTGTGTCTGCCTGGAAACATACCCTCTGTGAATCTGATCTGCTGGTGGGAGAAAAGAGGAGAAATAGATTTAAGGGTTAAGTCCTTCAGAAAGGGACATGGACTTAAGTATATAAACTATACCAGGAATCCTCCAGGAAGTTGAGTATTGCATGAAATATTACTTCTCACCAGCACAGCACACCTTTCCTTATACTTGCATTGTTTCTCATCTACCTGAGAGTTAAATATATATATATATATATGTATATATAATTTCAAGTGTACAAATGTAAGTGCTGAAATCCTGGAAAGAAAAATAAAAGGATTCCCACAAAGAAAGCTGGAACATAAAAAAGCTTCAAACATCCACTGTTGGCAACCTTTAGGGGTCAAGTCTAAGAGGCTGGAAACTGAGTTTGATCCCATCACTTACTTGACATGTAGGACCTTGAGAAAGTCATTTTTCTACTCTTTGTCTGGGTTTCCACACTGGGGGTCGTGGGGGAGGTGAGGGAGGTGGGGGAGGGGATAAAGAAGAGTGTATAACCTTTCTAGCTTGGAAATTCTATGGACTCCGATTACTCCCTGGGTGGCTGGGATGTACCTCAGAGTTCCTACTTGAATACTTAGTGGATCCAAGTCAGCTCTGGAAAGCCAAACCTCTTTCTCTGCGAGGAAACTCATATCCTTTCAGAGGCACTGACAGAGTCTCAGTACTTTTTTACCTTTTAAGTCAGAAGGAAGAATCCCAAAAGAATCCACTGTAATTGAAATTGGCAATTTTCTTATTCTACCCCCACTCCAGAGAAAGTCCACACCAATTAATGTGTGTGTGAGGGGGAAGGGGCCAGAACTAACAGGGAAAAAACTGGGAGACAGCGGAGGTTGAGCTGAGTCTAACCAAACAGGATATCCCTAAGACCAATGAAAATGCCCCACAGTCACAGCATTTGAACTTGGACTCCAGCCACGCTGGCCTTTCCAAGAAATCCCAGGGTTTGTGTGTGTGTGTGTTTTTCTTTCTGCCTAAGGTGTCAAACCAATTGCACATTGGCCCCTGGCTGCACCAAAAACCTTTTCATAAAGCCTAGGTGAGCCTTTTTTTAAAAAGTTAGACTGTAGGATGTTGGCAGTGATCATGGTATTAGCTGGGCACCATCCTGCCTGTCCCCTCCCCACGATGGCCCAGATTCCTAATCTTAACGGAACTGAGAGTTAAGAATGATTTTTTAATGTCTCGTTGGATTTTTAGACTGCTAATGTACCGAATCCTTCTCATTATTACTTTATTGATTGCTCATTGACCAGCCCCCTTCAAATCGTATTAACCACCCTCTGCCGGTTTAGATTAGGAGAGTTTAAAAAGCACCTTTCATTATTCCCCCCAGTCCTGCCATGGAGTTGAGACCCTGAGATTTGGCAGCTTAATGGGATCTCTAATGGGGCAGCTAAGAGGAGAGGGGCCACGGTCCCTGCCGATTGCATTAATAGCTCAAAGGGGGCCAATACAGAAAATTAGCCGTAAACGAGCTCTGGAGATCCTCAAATGAAAGAGCCATTTATCACGCTGGCTACCTTCACTCCACTCGTTTGCTCTCTCTACTGGGAACAACTCATTTCCTCTTAACTAAATTACTTCAGAAATGTCAGCTAAGCCCAGATAGCAAACATAACAAGAGACTTAGCCTATAATCCATGGTGTGATATCCACACAGGTGAAAAATCGGACTGGTTAAATTTTAGAAGTGAGTGCTTCCATAATGAGAGAGAGAGAGATCCTTTATGCCTAAATTTCTAAATTTTCTGGCTTCATAAGTACAAGCAGAGACACCAAAACCTGAGCCAGTTGGGGAAATTTTATTAACATGTTAGAATTTTAAAAATCTCTTTAAAAGCCCATTGGAAAATAAATTAAGCAACTGAGTCCCCTGCCAGTTGTTGAAATGTAGAATATTTTGTCAAGAAAACTTTCTTACCTTCTCTTTTATAACATTAAGCTTTTGGAAACATCCCCCATAAAGGTGGAGGGAGGAGCAAAGTTGAGAGACCAGAGAGGAGAGGAGGAGTTAATGAACCTATAACACTATTTTAAGTGGTTCACAGTGATTTAGAAAAAATAAATTAACCACTTATTCTTATTTAGCCCATGGCTCCCTAAAGATGAAAATAAGATATTAGGGTCTTTTCCTCATATAATAAAGCAAATCCCTAAAATATTAAATAATGGAGTTGACCTAACACTTCATATTCATGCCATACTCCCTAAATCAATAAAGTGACAGGAGTGCCACTTATATGTGTAAGTTGCGCATTAAAAAAAAGTCCGGGAGCCATACAAAGTAACACATGTTTCAAAACAAAACCAATAACTTTAGTCAATATTCTCCTTTTCTTATTCCTGAGTATACCCTTATACATAAATATTCACATTCTGCTGACAAACACACACAAACCCTTAAAGGAAAGCATCACACATCCAGGACTATTTTCAGCTCCCTTCAGTTAGGCAGGCTAAGTTCTGAATAATTTTATGGGCCTGGCTATTAATAACATTTGTGATTGGTCATCGTTTGGGCATGCCCACTGCCAGTCCAAATGCTATTTCTAGGATACGGACCCCTAAACTAAGGAGTTCTAGCTTTTCATGAAAATGGAGGGGGAACTAAAACAAAAGAAGAAACAAAAACAGCCAATGGAGAATTTCATCCCAGCCCTACCCCACCATTCCCTCATCAACCAGCAATTAACCAAAAGAGGAGACCCAAGAGGATATGGTAAAAGTGAGCTATCAGCACAGCTGCAAATCTAAGTGCGGAGACACCCAAGCAAACCCAAAAGCTGGCACTAAAAACCGAACCGATACTACCTAAAGAAGAGAGGGAGAGCTGTTTGAAGCAACGCTTAAATACTTTTGCCCCAAACCTTACTATTCTTCAGATGTTACATTCCAAAGCCAAATGGCATCATTTTAAGTACAGCTTCTACCACCCACCTCCCACCTCTCAGCGCTACTTTCTCTGCCTTTGTATAAGAAGAAAATTTAGAATGTCTCTCCCTTTCTGGAATCCCTACTTCACAACCCTCCTACTACACCAGCTTGACTCTAGATTATTTTCCAAAATATCTTTTCATTGTTTTCGTGAAAGCCATGTGGCTCCAATGAATCATAAGTGACTGAAGCTAGGCACCAAACATAAGGACAGGTCTTCTCCAGCATGGATAAGAAAGGGTTACTGTAGTTAAAACTGTATCTCCAAACACCAGTTCTTGCGATAATTAAAGATTGTTCTGTTTACAAATTCAAACTCCTAAATTTGTGGCATGTGAGTGACATTCGGGCTTTTCGACAGCCACACTAATCGCCAGGCATTCTCTCAGTGACTGTCAGAGAAGAGGGGGGGAAAATTAAGCAGCTGCAATACGCCCGAAATGAGTTATTGTAATTACATTTAATTAGTTTAATTAGTTAATTATTTTGCTTACAGCTGTACAAGAGACTGCAAACATTTGTTAATATCACATGCCCTTTAACAGTATGGGGTGATTCCACAGTCACACTAAATCATGAACGCATATGTAGGAAGATTTAGAAATGTGCATAGGCTGTCTCAGCTTCTCAGGATGCGCATATTTAGCAACACATTTGGCACAATTAAAAAAAATAAGAAACAACTCATGAAACACAGAGTACTGGGAACAAAATTACCACCAAAAAATCAAACACAAAAACAAGGAGAAAAGGAACTATCTCAATGACATAAGGTTTAGTTCAGCAAACTCCAGTTATCAATGAAATAATTACAGTACATTTTGAAAGCAGTGTTTCCCAGCTAGTTCCATCCATGATGGTAGTTCAGTTATTTAAGGTAGTGTCTCGAATTGCTGCCAAATGTGCCATCAGGAAAAAACAGCAACAGTCTCTGTCCTTCTGTCTCTCTCACCCGGGTTTTCTACCTGTGCTCTTCCCTCCTCCCTTCCCGTTTCCTTCTTCCCGATATGCCCTTTCACCCGGACAGCCGCTGTTCTGTAATTGTGGACACACATTTGTATCTCATAAAATAATGAAGTCCCCCCAAAGTGAAAACTCATCATAAAGCCATGAATGCACAGGAGAACTTCATTTACTTTTGGGGGGAATAATCCGTACCTTTTTTTATGACAGACTGGTCCAATAGATTCATGCCGCTGTTATTGGCATCTTCAACTGACTGTGAATATAAAAACATCACTATTCAAATTGACTGGATATTAAAGAATCACACACATAAATCATGTCATTCCAAACTGGAGTTTCTGTTATTTCCATTTATATTAATTCACAAAGGGAGGTTTTATTATTATCATTATTATCTCCAAATCGACACAGAGATGCAATTCACCCAAATTATACATTCTTCCAATGGAAGAAGAGGAAAAAGGAAACTGTGAGAGACTTCTGGGATGTAATATTGGTTGAGTTATTATATTAAACAGATATTACATAGACATATAAACTTTTATATTATTTGCTCTTATGGATTATGAAAATTTGGCAACAGCTGAAAATATTTCACCCATATTAGTAAGGGCAGTTTCAGTTTCCTATTCTATCCCAGTGTATCTTAACTCTAGAGTCATTTTACCAATACATAATAGTTTACGTTATGGGATTTTAATTAAAGTCTGAGCAGCTTGGAATGGAATGCAAACAGCAGCACAGAGGAACACGTTTGCAAGGCGCCAGGACCACACACCCACTGAAGTCCATACACACCCCTGTGCGCCGTGAACTTTGTGCTGTAGACAGCCCCTCGGAGGAGCCTGCACAATCTGCTCCCCCTCCCAACCCTGCAGCGGCTGCTTCCCAGCAAGAAGCACACCTGTTTGGAAGGCAGTAACTAGAGACACAGACACATACAGAGGCCCCGATGTTCCCAGTCAGCACCTAGGTAATGGCAGAGAGCATTCATCTTCTATACCAGTTTCATCCCTCCCAAGGAAAGTTTCCACCCTGGGTGTTGGCAGCACTTCTGAAGGGAAATAGCTGTTGGAATGAGTCTCTTACTGTCTGGCTGTGCATACCCCCCCCCAAAGCAGTGGATTCCCTTCCCTACCCCCCAATGAAAATAAATGATAGTTCTTTCTGAAATGTACAGCTGCTTTCCTTGATCCACAGAAATCTAAAGTTGGACCAATTTATCACCCACTCTACAGAGAAGTAAAAAGCAAAGGGCTTGAGAACGAGGTGGTGTTTTCACAGCACCTCCCACCTAGTCATGCTATGCCCCCAGGCAAGGTGTGTGCTCCTCAAAAGGGAGAGACTGTCTCCCCCAAACAAGCGGCATATTAGAAACGAGATGATCTAATCACAGAGGGTGCATGTTCATTTGTTTCTTTTGGTTTTTAATGGTCATTATTCTTCCCTCAGAAAGGTGAAGAAAATTATTGTTCTCAGTAAGGACCATTTTCCATGTGCGACATGCCATGTAAATCTTAAGAAATAGTGAAAAGCCTTTTAAAAGATAACTTCATGTAACTTGTTTGAAACACCTCAGGAGACGCCACCACGCCCCGCGCACACACACAAGATTCACAGCTATCTATGCTCACGTGCCTGCACTGGCAACATGTCCACGCAGGACAGAAACATTCGCCTCTGTCTGTGGGAGGGCAGACCCGCGATCTCGCGGGCCTGGACCACTGCGCCCCCACACCTCACCCCCACGTCCGTACGTAAATATGTATATACGCCTCATCAGCGACGTGGGGTAGTTGTGGTAGTTAATGAGAAGGCTCTTGTCTGATTTTCTATCTAATTACGGCCGCCTGCTGGGTTTTTGTACAGGATATTCACGCAGCATGCTGGCGCTTAATCGTCACGGGGAGGATCGTAAAGATTTAATTAGGACTGCATGCGGAAGCGCAGAAAAACAACTCAGACTCGTAATTACTAGACTTCTTTAGTTAAAAGTGATACCGGGGGTTGCTTTAAGATACTAGGGTGTGTTTGAGTGTGTGTGTGTGTGTGTGTGTGTGTGTGTGTGCGCGCGCGCGCCGCGCGCGCGCATGCACTCGTTGGGAGCTTTGACTTAACATCCTTATGTTGTTTATACTCATGGGTGGTAGAGGTGATGAGAGGTTAGAGAGCAAAGATCGGAAGAAGAGGTGCTCCTGGTAGCTAAACAAACTCAGAACTAGGTGTCATGTCAGTCCCTCTTTCTTTCTCATGCTGTTTGAGTTTTCACCACTGTCCCTCCCCCCACCCCTCTCTCTCTCACGCACAATGGGTGAAATGTAGCATACCCAGAACCCAAACAGCGATTTGCTAGTTTAATAGCCCCTGTGAGTAAATTGAAATAGAAATTGACAGGGTTTTATAGTTTCACTTAAAAATATTAGTAGCATTTGGCTAATTAGCTCTCCTTCTCTCATGGTTGGGGCGGTGGCCATGCATTTGTGTGTGTGCATCTGGGTCTTACAACAGCCTCCCCCCCAGGTGAGTACTCAAGGCTGTGAGGGCCACCGCCAGGCAGCACCTTTGGGATCAGTGTAATCCGCAGTTGGGGTGGGGATAGAGGGGATCTGGAACTCATCACACTAGGCCCTTCAGATCAAACAAGTAAGTAAGGTCTCGGCTCAGGCACTCTCTGGTCGCTTCTAAAAAACCCCTCGCAGCCAACCCATTCTGTAGCTTCATGGAACGAAGAAACCACCCCCGGTTAGTGGAACTTTGGCCCCAGAGCTCCAGATCCTGAAGTCCAAAGTGGAACCTCTGGATTCGGGGGTCTGGTCCTACGTATACCTTCTCTCCCTTGTCTTCCTTTGTCACCTGCCCTGTGTCAAGTCAAGCACGCTTCAGCGAGATCGTCCGTGTCTGGGAAAGGCAAGAGGTTGTGTACTCCTGACCCTTTGCACTGGAGGCCTCCCCACTTCACCAGATGACTGGCTGAGATGCTTCTAGGGAATGAATGGGGCAGAAGTGTGGTGGGGAGGAGAACGTTCAAGGCCGGGGCCTGCAAATACTCTCCGTTCAGCTCACTTCACCTCTTCGGCCAGGTTTCAGGGCCAGCAACAACTCAGCTCGTCCTGACGCACCTCTTTGACAGGGGTGTTCTCCCAAATGCACAGACCTGGCCCTGCTTTTCTCTCAACCTTTGCATTTGGCCAAGCTCTCAAAACTATTCACAACTATGTAGTTAAAGATCCAAAATCAAATAAATCCATTCCTTTTTGGAGGGAATTCCTATGCTGGGTCACCTGAGCCCCTGAGCCCACACCTGGGTCAGAGGGTGGGGGTGACAGCCAGTTTTAGCATTGCCAACAGCAACGGTGATGAGCTGATCCACTTTCATTATCTAGCACTTTGAACCTTGCTCAGGAAGGTTAATTTAAAAACTCCCCCCAGACACACATTACTTCAATGCATTGAAAAATCCACAACTATTAAATATTTCCTTTCTCATGTAATATTCTGAAAGGAGCAATATCTTTAGACAGGGACAGCCAAGCTTGGTTAAATCAACAAAACTATCATTCTTATTACTTTAAGTTAATTCAGCCACAAATCAGGTGATACCACCATTTTTGGAAATAATAAATAACCAGATTTCTTTTAAAACAATAAACCATGACAGGCTATGCATAGACAGCATTCGATCCTACCACCATATTTAGCTGTTCAAAATACATTTTTCCATCAAAGTAGAGAAGAAGGACTTGTGCATCATTCTCCCTTTCCCATTTTTGTTTTCCTTTGCTTCAGATGTATGTCTAAAATGATGCATAATGTATACAACTATGCCAATGAGACCAAAGTGTCAATTAAATACTTTTCAACCATATTTATCTTTCCTGGAGACTATTTAAACTAAGGAGCAAAAGGAGACCTGCTCAGAATCACCCAGACAGGTTTTAGAAATCATTTCTTTGATGTTTCTTTGTTTAGTTTAATCAAGTATTCTCAACCAAATCAGGCTCCATTGTGTAGGTTGCAGATGGGATAGTGTGCGGGTAGGGGGAGCATTTTGAGCCTTTTGTTTTAAGAAATAAACACGTGATGCCTTTCAAATGGGACAGCGGCATTGAGGAGAGGAGAGTATTAATGGAGGGAGGGTACTGAAGAAGGAGGTGGAGAATATTGCTCCACGGTTGTTTAATGGACCAAAAGGTGAAAAAAATCTCTAAAATGGTAGTTGTCACCATAGATGCCCAAACAGAATTATGTCTTTGTGAGTCTCTCCCCACAAATACTCCATTTATCAGGTGATGACTCTGGAACTCAGTTATCTTGGAAAGGGGTACTGCAACTTATGGGGCATTCGGAGTGATACATGACTTGGACAAATGTAGCACATGTGTTTATTCCAATGTGCACTGTCATGCTTAACAACGTCTTTGCAAATCCAGGAGGAAGCTCCCGAGCCTGCAGAGGACCCTGTGCCTCCATGCAGTAGCCCCAGCCCTTAGGCAGCGGGTCTTCACTGGCCAAGTCATCTGGCCAGGCCCACTCTGGGACGTGTTTGGGGGGAGGGGTGCGGTGCATTGGGGAGGGTGCCCAGCTTGCTCACACAAAGCGCAAGAGAATAGGAAGGAACCAGTAGCTAAAACAAGACAAAAACATCTATCCTTAATTCTGATGATTCTAAATTATCAAAAGACACACATGTATTTTCTCCTTCATGACTTCATTTCTAATGGCTCTACCTTTCATAACTGGACCTCCAGAAATCGCCACCACAGAGCCACACACGTTCGCACTCCCGTAAACAGTCGTATATGCATGTCTAGAGGGTCCTGTTCTAAAGATGGAAACTACCTCCTGCAGAGGAGACAGAGCTGCCCCACCCCTGCTGCCCCTCCCTCCCGGAACATTCGCTATTTATTTACTGTCTTTTCGTTTGTTTGTTTGTTTGTTTGTTTGGTGGTGGTGGTTACCTGTACATCTTCCATTCCTGGATGCCCGAGGCCGTGCAGCGAGAGGCTGTCACCCATACCCGCGTCCAGGCCGTGGTGCGCCGAATGCAGCAGCACGTCCGGCCGGCGGACCGAGTGGTAGTCCCTTCGGGGGTCGAGGCCGGAGAGCTGGGGCAAGGCGGCCCGAGGCTGGGGCAGGAGAGAGCCGGCTTCGGAACCCACTTCTTGCCTCTGCCGTTGTCCCCAGGGATGCTGCTGGGGCTGGTGCAGTGGGTTCAGAGAGTAGGGGTCGTTGACGTGGGAGTAGGGGTCCTGGCTCTGGTGGTAAGGGAGCGGCTGGTAGGGGGGCGGGAAGTAGGGCGGCTGGAAGTCTGACGACGGCGTGTGGGACAGCGGCGGGGCGCTCGAGTAAGGTCCTTGGGACACCGAGCCCAGCTGGGAGAGCCGCGAACTGTGGCTCGGGACGCCATCGTGCCGGTCCTGGGAGCGGAGAGAAGGAGCGAGAGAGAGAAAGAGAGCGGGGGAGAGAGAGAGAGAGAGACAGACAGAGAGAGAGAGAGAGAGAGAGAGAGAGAGAGAGAGAGAGAGAGAGAAGGGGGGGAAAAAAAAAACACAAGCGACAAATGGAGAAGCCTGGCTCCTGTACGTTCTTCCCGGGACAGGGGAAGCGAGAATCTGAAACTTACACTGCCAAGTTGACTCAGAGGGCAAATGATTTTTAGCAATTCCAAACGCAAGGCTTTGGGGAGGGAAATGGGGAGAATCACCCACATAACCGACATCTGAGCCTTCAGTTAAGAGTGCAAAGCCAGCAAAAAGGGTGAGGGGGAAATAACTGTATGGAGGGACATTCTAAATTCCCTAATTAAAAATGTAGTAATCTCACATATAGTACTTGCTCTTCTGAGGGTTTTAAACAATTTTTTATAACTCTGCCAGCGTTCCAAAGTATAACACAGAAAACTTTACAGTCTCTGCCGTGCTGCTCCTCCAGTTCAACGTCAACTTCTGCCTTCCCCAGAAACCCAGTGGGCTGCCCAGGAGCTCCCTGCACAACCCGGTAATTCCAGGAGCTCCCAGGAATCTGCCTGATCTGAGCTCCCACTCACCCCTCCCTCCCCAAGAGGAATTAATTTAAATAGTGTTTGACTGAAATGGATCTCATTTGAAATCATCTCCTAAGCCCACGTTAAGTCAAATTGTGGTTTTAAGGAGTTATTTCTAAGGTTGCTTTTCTATATCTAATGCGATTAACTCTCCAGGGTATGTTAATGAAGGACCCGAGGTTGCAAGGGGGTGAAAAAGCCCAGACAAGTTACTGCTGGTCCTGTCTGGAGTGGTAAACTGAGTGAAAAAATGAGGGGGGTCGGAGTGTGTGTGTGTGTGTGTGTGTGTGTGTGTGTGTGTGTGTGAGAGAGAGAGAGAGGGGTGTTTAAGTTTCTCCCTCTTCTCTGTGGAAATGACAAGGTAAAGTCTTCATGGTTCTTTTTAGAGAAATAGACACCTGAATTTCCAAACTGCAATGGCAAATAAAAAGTTTTCTGTTTGGCCTCCCCTCTCCCCAGCTGACTCAAGGAGCTCAGACGGAGAACACACAATGCAGAGAAAAGCAGCTGCAGCCTCGTCCAATTATGGTGCTAAATTACCAAGCCAAAGGCGCTCAGAGGAAGACAGAGACGGAGAGAGTGAGGCACGCACACAGAGACAGAGAGACAGAGAGAGACAGTGAGAGGAGGGAGCATGCAATTCTGGTACAACGTGAATCCAAACTCACCATGGATGAATAGGTGTGGACTAACATCTGGAAAAAAAAGCCTGGTTACTGCTCAAAATCAAACAATGATTTAAAAAAAAATCAAGGAGTCCAGCAGAGAAACGAGCTGGACACAGAAGCAGAGCTTGAGGTGTTTCCAGGACAAGCCATCAAAAAAAAAAAAATATATCCCCCCCCCCACCCCCGAACAAGATTGGCGCTGCCTATCACACAGACGGAGCTGTTCATCGGTCCCTTACTGTCTTTTTGGCCTTTTTTCCTTCTGCCGCTCTCCGGGGCTCCAGAAGCAGTCCTCTTCCACCCGAAGCTGGGCTCAGACTGCTCGGGCGCCCCTTCCTCCCTCCGCTTGCCTACACCGCCTCATAATAATTGATATTCATGACTATTAATATTACACGAGTACTTTAAAGGGAGAATGGAGGACAAATGGAGCGTGAAGCAGCAGCGAGCGCAGAGCTCCCCTACTATTGTAAATGACGTTCATTCAGTGGAGAATTACTAGATGTAATCAGACGAGGGGGCTGGCAAAGGAAGACTGGGGAAAAAGTTTAGCAGGAAAGAGGCAGAACTTCAATTAACTGAGCTGGGGACTCGCGTAAAGCAGCCTCTGCTTCCTTGGACAGGGCAGTGAGGGAGAGCATCGCTGGGGGCTTGTATAAAACGTGTTCCCGGAGAGGGACTTTCCTAATGGGAAGAATTGATTGCCCTAGGTCCTTTGTGTGCAGATTAAAAGAACAAAATAAAAAGGCGTTGCCTCATCATTTGCAGGGAGAGAAAAGTAAACCGGTGGCCACCAAACCGTTGTTGTTCACAGTGGCGTTTGCAGACTTTCGCTGAATATTAGCGAATATGCTTATTTATGAAAGGACAGAGGCGAGGTGGGGGTTTTTCGCCCCTTGTGCAGCCTTCCCTTCTTTCATGCTCACACAGTCTGGATTTTTACCTCAATTTAAAATGTATGCAATCAATCTTCAGGTACACTAAACTTATCCTTTCCAGGCAAAGCCAGGGGCAACAGAAAACCTTTTCGGGTATTTCAGGAACCCGTTCAACTGGCTTGACTGCCATTTCTGTTAAAGTTCAACCTTCCTCCCGACTTAAATAGGCTCCTTCTACCGGGCTGCTGGTTTTTCTATATTTTTGAGCAGAAAATTGAGGTAGCTGGAAATAAATGCACCATTCTGTCTCTTCTGTGTCTCTCTCCCCTCTCCCTCCCCCTTTATTCCCTGCCCCTCTTCCACTCCACCCCTTCCTTTTCCTCTCACCCTCCCTTCTTTCTTCTCTCCCTCCTTTCTCGCTGAGGCATTTACTTTTCATAATCAACGAGCGAGTTACATCCTGCTTACTTTTCAGGACGCACTGATACCTCTCTACGTGCGCCCCAAGCTGTTTATACCGTCGCATCATCCCCGCCAGTGTCTTGCCCACTTCGGTCGCTCACATTTTTTTTTTTAACGCTATTTCTAGTGTCTTCGACTTTGCCATCATCCCGCCTGTTAAAGAAAGAGAAGGAGGCCGAACCGAAACAAACACAAGCCGTAGGCGCGTCTCCGCGTTACAGTCTGTACATAACCACAAAGAGGAAAGAAAGGGAAACTCCAAGCATCAGTCGCAGAAAGACCCATCTCTCTCTGTCTCTGGCTCTGTCTCTCCCCGTCCCCCCACCCTCCGGAAAATTAGGATTCAGGGTAGAGCTGGGGGGCGCTGGGCGCTGGTGCTGCCTGCGGGACGCGGCGGGCAAACCCCTCGGTCCGGCAGGAACGGGCCCGCGGCGTCGGTCCGAGCTCCCGGCCGCTTCTGTGCGCGGCCTGTTCCCAGTATCCGCAGGGCAGCAGAGGACGGGCTTTTGCGAGTTACCCCGGAGCGACGGGGTCGCGTTTCCCCCACTGGCTGGGGGAGACTTTGCGCGTCCCACCGCGACTGTTTCGTCCTAGCCAGCACTGCCCTTGCCCGCCGTCCGGGAGGTTTCTTTCCCTTTCTCCCTCCTTTCTCCAACGCTCCCTCTTTGCAGTCTCACTGCCCGCTCTTCAGCTCCGACCTTTCCGTTCCCTAACTCCTCTTCGCCTTTCTCCAGCCTTTTTTTTTTTCCTCCCTCGACGTCTCCTCGGAGTCTTCGCTTACCCTCTTCCCCTTGGACCTAATTTGGGGCCTCCGAGTCCATGCTGCTCCGGAGCGAGGCTCCGCGGGCCGCCGGCAGCCGTTCCACCCCATCCCGCCGCGCGCCCCGCGCCTCGCGCCTCGCGCCCAGCGCCCCGCACCGCCGCCCGCCCGGCCTGGGAGCCGCCCTGCGGTGCCAGCGCTCGGCTGCCGAGATCGAAGGGGCTTCGCGGGCGCGGCCGGGTCCCTCCAGCTGCAGGCGCCTCGGGCTGCGGGCAACTTCTCCAGCCGGAGGGAGAGTTTCGCCAGGAGAACCGTGTGCACGGAACAAGGGCAGCGCATTTAGCTAAAAATGCCCAAACACAGGGTGGTTTGGACTCTCTGACCCTCAAAGAAGCAAAACCCAAGAAAAGAGGAAAAAAAATTGTGACTGCTCCTTGGCTTGTGCTCTACCGACACCCCTCTATCTACCACCCTCTTTTTAATTTTCCGTCCTCTACTTGGATCCGTTCGTTATCGATTTCAGGAATTTTATTGAAAATAAAAATTAAAAGCCCGAGTCTGTTACCAATGAGGCTTGAAAACTTAATTCTCTCCCACACTCAAAACGAGGAGAGCCTCTGCCTTCAGCAGTCTCTCTTTTCTCTGCCCACCTTCCTCACCGGAGTCCATGGAAGGGGGGGGGGGTGCGAGGAAGAGAGAAGGAAAAATAAAAGAAATAAAAGAAATCTTCTAAGTTAGAGTAGTCAGACTGCAAACGCAAAGTGCTTTTTCAGAATAGTAAAGTCTCCCCAAACCAGCTTTTCTAAAAGTTAGAGAAAGCTGAAAAAAAAAACGACCGGAAATCTGCGAGTAAATAGCTTAAAAATATATATCAGTTGGGGTGTCAAGAAGCTCAAATTCTCTATCTGCAAAACTCTAAGATGCATCTGGGGTGTCGGCTCACCTCATAGATATCTTCGTACTTGACATTCTCCACGAGCTTCCAGAGCATGATGGCAGCCTGGTCTCTAGGAGGTGAGTGCATTCATGTGAGGAGCAGATGTCTGGCTTCTCAGGACTCTGCTGTCTGTAATGATCCATCTATAATTGGAAATGGGGGATACACACCAAATCCGACGCTCCTCTCCCATCGCAACTTATATCTGTTGTCTCAAACAATAGGCTGCAGAAGTAAGCCTCAGCAGACAGAAAAACATTATTACACACACAGGAGTTAGATGCAACCCACAGACATATATATTATAAAAATCATAAACACGTATTTACACCCAGAGACCCACATTTAGTTATATAAGCACCCCTGGGTCACACAGTCTACAGACTCTGAGCATGCATTTAAAGGAGAGATGGTTGTTCCATGTGATTGATACAAATATACACATTTAAAAGCCTCTATGTTGAAAATGATGAATCATTGTAGCCATTAACTAAAGTCTTTAAAATTCACAACGAGAAATGAGGGGGCCAACAGTCTCCCATTTTCTATCTAGATTTTAAAAGGGAGACCATTATTGAGATTTTAAAGCAGAGAATCCTATTCTTGTGTGTTCGGCAGGAGGGTATTTTGAAAGCCGGATTTGGGGGTTTTACGGGTGATCTCTCTGTGTTGATGGTTACACAACTTTTTTTTCCCAACTGCACCTCTGTCACTATAGAACAAAAAGCCAGCTCATTTCTAATATTGCTGGTCATTTGTCCAACGTATGGGGTAACTTAAATGCTGTACGAACACCCCAGTCTGCACTGTTTGTCCTTTTAGGGGTTGGCATGTATTTTCAACGGATTCCACATGCTGTTTTTTCTTGGCTGGAGTCTCCATTTTATGAAGACTTTTTCTCCTTTTTTCAGATGTTGGGAGCAACATGGGCACACACAGGTCGGCACAACGAGTGAGTTTGGAGCCTTCCTTGCAGAGACAGAGAACATTTCATATTTACATCTGTTGTGTATAACTAACTTTTAAGTGGTTTTGATTATGGAGAGTCAAGAAATGGTCACCTAAACCTTTGAAAGGTTTGAGCAGAATGTTCTTTAAAAGCATAGTGAAAAACATTTAGGCTTTTGTGGGGTTTTATTTGTTTGTTTTGAGTGTATTTTTTCATAGTGTGATTTGTGTATATGTGTGTGTATATATATGCACACACATATACACAAATATATATACACAAATATATATATATATATGCACACACACACAACGTAAACACCGACAAGAACAAAGTTAACCAAACCTTAAAAATGGGCTCCCTTTAAGGCACAATGTTTCTGGATTTCATCACTTAGTGAATATTCACCTCATTCCCCCTTTTCCCACCCCCTCTTTCTTTTTTTCTATTCCCTTTCAGGGTGCTGAAGGATCTCCACAGCCAGAAGGGAAGTCCAGTGGACGATCTCTGCCTCTGGGGCAGAAAATAAATGACAGCAGGGAATGAGGAGGGACGGGGCAATTTGGGGTGGGAGTTATTAAACCTGATAAGAGTGAATCTGCAAAGGATGATTGTCTGTAAATCTCAGGACTGCTGAGCACTGCTGTGCACGCAGGGACTGACGCTCTTTGAGGAGAGGACTTCAGACAACCGCGGTGGATACTGACTTGATAAAAGCTGACCAGACGCTTCATATGCAGAATGAACAAGTCGTCAGATTTTTAACTTAATTTTTAAATGATAGGTGAAATCAAAGGAACACAAAGAAGGTGCTTCAAAAGGAACTTTAGACATAAATCCTACCTTCATTTCCAGTTTTAATTTTTATTCTTTACCTTTCCTGTCCTCCTTCCTTTCTTTCCTTCATCCTGTTTCCCTTCCTTTCCTTCCTTCCTTCCTTCCTTCCTTCCTTCCTTCCTTCCTTCCTTCCTTCCTTCCT
>CM052541.1:109700013-109730332 GCA_028533065.1 Trachops cirrhosus | reverse complement strand
TTCCTTCCTTCCTTCCTTCCTTCCTTCCTTCCTTCCTTCCTTCCTTCCTTCCTTCCTCCCTTCCTCCTTCCCTCTACTTTAAATATTAACACCTTAAATTATATAAGAGCTATACAGATTTTTCCACTAGGAGCATCAGCAAAAATTCCTTCTTTGCTCCCAGAGCTGGTTTGGACATGGAAAGGCATTTTTTCCTAATTTTATTGTGTGGTGGAACTTGAAACGGATTTTACCCTCCCTTTCCACACTTTTCAGAACTAAAATAAGTCACAGATAATTACTTTGCAAAATAAAGATTATAGACTTGGAAATTCAGGTTCTCTAGACACAATTTTATTAGTGGGAATAATTGTCTTCTCTCTTTCAAATCAATATCTCCATTAGCTTTTTTAAAGCTAAAGATCCTTCTTACCCAAAATAAATTAAGATTTTACCAAATGCTTTTAACAGATTTTCTATTTATTTTTGGTGTATCATTGGTCTAAAATAGATAAATTCTAAAGCTTAAACCAAGAAACCCTGAAAGATATTAATACTTTAAATATATAACAACTTAAAATATATTGGCATAATTACTTTATAGTTTTATATGTGTATAATTTCAAATTTGCATATGAGTTTTATTTCATGCCAATAGTGGGTATTTTTAAAACAAGAAAGGTCTTGAAATACTTGGTTAAAATTTATAAAAATTCTTTACGAAAGCTGGAAACTAACCAATCTGGTTTTATTAAGAATAAAGCATAAATTGAAAAATATATACATACATATAAAGGGACAGCCAGGGAAATATGTTACAATAATTAAAACCGAATCAATTTTTCAACGTGGACATTATTCAAAAAATCTTCGAAATTGCGAGGGAAATCCTTCCCAGGGAAGACTTCTCTGTCATTGAACGGGCAACAGCGCCCTCTGTCGGAATTTTGTATAAGCAAATCCAGCACGGCCGCCAAATTTCTTTTTCAAGATTTCTTTCGGTTCCTGAAAACCTGTTAATGCTAAAGGCATTTAAGTTGAATTCTTCATATTTACTACTTTTAGAAACAATTGTCTCAGCAACTAAAAAGTTCAAACACTTTAAGAATTGTACAAATAAAAGTTCAATCTCTATTGAGAAAAATTTCCTAACTTGAGCCGAGTTTTCTTGCCCTTAATTTTCTGCATTTCGCTTTAACCTCCAATCATGTAATGTAAAGAAAAGATTCCCGTAAGGACTCACTAAAGCCAAACGCATAGGCACAATAAACTCTGGTCTCCAATGGAAGTTAAGCGACTAAAAGATGCATTTTCATCACCATTTCGTTTTTTCGTGTTGTCTTGCCTTGTGCCGGTATTCCACCTGTCCCCCCTCCCCCACCCTGTCACGCACACGCTAGCCCAGGTCGAAGCGTGCTAGATAGTTATATTCGTATTTGCCTTTTTAACTTATATTTACGCCCGTTTATAGTAGCAGATCGGGCAGTTAATAATACGTTTCTTTTCTCAGCCTCAGAGGGGATATTTGACTACAAAAGTAGGAGCTACTGATGGAAAGCAACTGCACTTAGCATGGAGCCCTCTGCTGGCGGTTTCTGGAGTAGGCTAATAACTTTAAAAGAAAGTTACCGAAAAATACAATATCATTACATTTACTCAAGCTCAACTATTAGCACTGCCATGTCTTATTTCTTCTTTCCTCTAAAAATCTAATTTTGAATTATCTAAATTTCTCAGACTTCCTTCCCGTATTCTCAACCCTGGTATCTGTGATTTAAGGCTTCATAAACTATCTTTCTCTGCGGCTGCCTAATGAAGTAAGTGCCTTTATTTTACACATTGAACAGTTTGCCAGCGTTTCCCTTTTTATCGTCCCAAAATACAAAAATAATAGAACAGCAAAAGACAACACTTAGAATTATTATGTCAAGACCGCTGACCCTTCTCGTTCTCAGGGATGGGACAGCTGCTTAACAGCATGAACTTCAGTGTACTGAGCTTGGGAATGGGAATGATTGTGAGAATTCGTTGAAACAACACTTGTGAAGGAATATTTGATACTGTCACTTTGTACAACAATTTAATTTCTCAACATAACAAGACACTGTAGCTGGGTGTCAACAAAGTGAAGACTTCATCAGCCAGGGACTTGCTAAGCTCCTGGTTGGCAAGTGGAGGTCAGAATCCTAATTGAGGCCTTCCTCCTATGTCCTCAGAACCTCCCCCACAGCTGTCTTCCTTCCTTACCCATTCTGAAATTAAGAAGACAGTATTTGGGACTATTAAATTTTTCCAGAGTTATTCTTGTCTTGGATTTTTAAATAAGCAAAGGTAGAAAGAAAGGCAGATTGACTTATGTACCCAGATAGTACCCCCACCTCTTACCCATCAGGAGCATTATTGTCCACTGAGTTGACTCATCAGACATGACAAAGACAAATACCACATGATCTCACCTATAAGTGGAACCTAATCAACAAAACAAACAAGCAAGCAAAACAGAACCAGAGACATTGAAATAAAGAACAAACTGACAGTGACCAGAGGGGAGGGGAGAGGGGTAATGGAGGAAAGAAGGGGAAGGGTCATCAAGAAACAAGAGTAAAGACCCATGGGCAAAGCCAAAGGGGGGCAGGATAGAGGGTGGGAGGTAGGGTGGGTGGGGCAGGGGAAAGTGGTGGCTAGAAAATGGAGACAACTGTACTTGAACAATAATAAAATTATTATTAAAATTATTAAGGAAATTAAATTAAATTAAATTAAAAAAATGACAACTACATTTTTCATGGTGACAACCTGACTCTATTTTTCTCCCATGTTTCTATCTTCAAGGTTTCTCATGATCCTATTTTTTTGGGATTTGATTATGTGTTTTATCATCAGTTTGGAAAAAGTATTGTTGAATGTGTGAAATTATGATTCAAGTACCTGTCCTTGGATTTATAGGGCTACCACAGAGGTTTTAGTGATCTGGGTTTGAGGAAACAAAATAGCAGGGACTAATGTTTGCATTAACAGTGTTTAAAAAGTTAAACAAGGATGGAATTAGCTCTAGATTGACTCTTCATGATTATACAGATGGAGGCCAACATTACAAGGGAAATAGAATTTCTGACTTTAAGCATAATATTTAATCAATGATTTTGTAAAGGTGAAATCAAGTGGAGGTCAGAATCCCAACTATGAGAGTGAAAATCATTGGGATTGTAGAAACTCCTCCTTTCTCTTGGACTTTGGAGGAACAGGAGTAATTTTATTACATATTTTTGGTCTTCTGAAGTCCTTAGGCTTTTCTGTTTAATTGTGGAGTATAAAGTGACCAAGAGGACAGTTTTTAAATTCCTGTTTCCTGGAGAAAAAGCAGTAAGAAATGGAAGATTGGGGGGTTGGAGTAAATGATGCAAACAGCCATAGCACAACTGTTTCCAACACCAGTGGGAATTTGCCATATAGAATGTGAGAGGTGTGCTTCTTTCCTGGCATGACTAATACAGGTGGACAGGTATTTCCAGCATTGTGGACATTTCCCATGTTATTGCTTTAAGAAGGAGCAATCTCAAAGGGTGAGAACACTAAACAATCTGGCTTCAAAATGCAACCAATAGACCAATACATATCTGTGAGGAAAAATTTGCAAATAAAGATGTGGAAAGATGTAGAGCAGAAATATAACCTTTAAAGCATGAATAAACACATACAATGTACAACCTCAGAGCTAAAGTATCTCTTAAGTGCAAGGTACATTTAGAAGGAATTAGCATTATGTTGGAACTACTTCCTAAAGCTCACATTTGTGAATTTTGATAAAAATATAGAATAGTATTTATTTTATGATCACTTTCATTTCTTTAACATAAGACAATTCCTTCACTTGCCAGCTAAGTTATCTTGGGCAAGTCTTTGGCCTTTCCAGGACTCTTTTTGTTTTATCTATAAAATGAGATTAATTTTATATCACTGGGTGATATCCAAGTATTTTTCTTAGAAATGGACTTTATGAGAGTTATGAAAGCATCAAAAAGAAATTAATGAAAAAATTTAAAATGTAAGTGTTCCTTTATACACATGTTGTCACAAAAATCTCAGCTTTGAAGGGACAGTTTAAGGGAACTGACCTGATCTCTTAGTCAATGCTGATCACATGCTTATGCAACAAGTTTGTAGGAATACCATCGCAGAAGAAAGCAAGCAAAGAAAAGATAAGAATACAACTTGAGGGAAGAGAATATCATTTTAATAGTACCTAATGGGCACTTTGAAAGAGGTCAAGCATCTAAGTCTAGAAGAATGGCATCCTCATGTAGTAAAAGAGTCTGCAGTTTTGATCTTGAAATTATGGTCAGTAACCTTTGATTAAGTGTGTGAAAAGGAAGCAATGTCTACTAGCAGAGGCTGGAAAACATTTCATTTTCAGAAAAAAGGGGGAAACGGGTAGTGGACACAATGAGGAATCATGCTATTGTTTCCCCCCAAAACGACAGTGTCAGTTGTAAAAGTCCTGCACCCTGGAAGGGAAGGAGATCCCTACGAACCAACATGATTCAGGAAGAACAGATTATTCCCTGTTCTCCTTTCCTTTTGGTATAGATTTATGAGACAGGGGACAAATGTCCCTGCAGATCACAGAGACATTTCAAAAATTTCCCACTGGTTCCCCCATCTGAGTTGAGTAATGGTGTTTGGAAGCAGTCTGCCTTTTGCTAAGGACATGAGACTGGGTTGCAACAGATGTGTGTGAATTCCAGATCTGCCGCTTACTCCCCCAGATATTTGAAAATTATTGAACATCCCGGAGCCTCAATTTCCTTACATGAAGCATTTGAAACATATTTTCACATATGAAACTCATTCATTGTATGGAACATGTACATAGTAACAGCCATGGTGTGGGCGTGGCCATGCTGAGAAGATAATACATATAAAACGCTGTCATTACCTCCCACAGAAGGAAACCACTCCGTGAATTGAATCTACTGTTACCATCATAAATTTACAGCTATTTGAATAATTCTCCCCAAAAAGTTGACTGATAAATAAAAACAAATTTGAGGCAATAGCTTTAGTAGGTAGTTTTCCATGGAACTTCATTCTCAGTCTTATTCTTTCTAATATTTGAAAAGAATTGGTGACTCAGAAGAAGAATTAGAAGACATGTTCATTATTTTGTATGTGCTAAACATGGCGGGGGACAGTCAGTACACTGGATTACAGAATGAGGATTCAAACATATTTTGACAGGCTAATTCTCTGGAACAAATCCCAAAAGCTATAATTGAACAAGGATAAAAGCAACACAAACATAAGTGTAAAGGGGAGGATCAGAGACTGACGTAAAAAGACATGAAAACACCTCCAGCTCCCCACCGCTCAGCGCTCTCACTGTTTCTGGAGTACAGTATTCACAGCAGCATTGCACTGTGATAAACACAGATAGTGAGTGGAGGCCGCGGTTGCATTAGCAAGGATTATATGTTCAAATTTAGAGAAGTTGCATTCCCACCATCCTGTCAGTTGGACAAACTGGATTTCTGACATTGTGTTCAATTGAGGTGGCCTGCTTTAGGATTGTCCCCAGCAAAACAAACATCTCTCAAAGAAAGCAATAGGGTTAAAGAAAGTATGTAAGCCACGTGAAGGGAGGAAGGGTTGAGGAAACTGGGATTGTCATTCTGCAACAGAGAAAACTTGGGGATGTGACCTCTGCCTTGTAATATTTGGGTTGATTTTGGGGAAGAGAGAGTTGAGGGAAAAAATAACATTTGTTTTATTCACTGCTATATTGTCAGCAAAAACCAATGTGGCTGACCCAAATTTGCTCAAAGCAATTTAGGTGAAAAAAATTCTCTTTCCCTCTAAAGACATAGGATAAAGTTTGTTACAGAGAGATTGCTAAGAGGCAAATTTAATTCAGTGTGAGAAAAAAATTCTAGAAATTTGAAGGGCTGGACAGGGCAACTTTGATTGTGGTGAACTGTCAGTCGCTGCATGATGCTGGCAGGGCTTGGACCGCCTCTATCGGGTGGAGGAACGCTGCGCAGGAAGTCCTTTACAGCACCAAGATATTGTGATTCCACATCACAGGCGCAGCATTGTGAGTTTAGCAGATTAATAATTGTAAAGGACTGGCATTAAGATGTGTATATGTAAGATCCCATGATTTCCATCTGGGTATGAGGTATGTCTAGAAAATGTTCAGCCATTGTTAATATAACAAGAACTGTTTGCACAACATTGATGTAACAATGTACCCTGGCAGACAAGGAGAGTGGACTGAATGCACAGGGGTGAACAATGATGACTTTACTGTACCAGTCAGTGGGGGCTGTAGACACCAATGAGTGAGCATGTGTAATAATGTGTGACTGTTGCATTCAAAATGACTGAGTGCATAGAGCAACAAATCTGTATCAAATTTTGCATTAAGCTTGAACATTCCTTCATGGAAACTATTCAGATGATTCAGAAGGCTTTCAGGGACAGTGCAATGAGTGCAGCACAAATGCTTTGTGGCACAGATGCTTCAAAGGTGGTAGAGAATCTGTTGAAAGTGATCCATGTTCTGGAAGCCTGCAACAAGCAGAACACCTGAGAATGTTAAACATGTACGGGCTGCAATCAACAAAGATCGGTGACTGACAGTGTGAGAACTAGAAGTTGATCTGGGGATTCCAAAAACTACTGTGTCTGAGATTTTGCCTTAGGATCGTAGCATGAAACATGTCATGGCAAAATTCGTTCCATGGCTGCTGCTACCAGAGCAGAAGGAACATTGTGTTGCAGTGGCTAATGACTTGATTTAAACAGCTACAAATGAACCAGATTTCCTCAAGAAAGTTATAACTGGAGATGAATGGTGGGTGTATGGCTATAATCTGGAAATGAAGGCCCAGTTACCCTAATGGAAACTGCCTGGGTCACCACGCCCAAAGAAGGTGTGGCAAAGTTGCAATGAGCTCAAGACCATGTAAACTGTGTTGTTTTTATTGGGAAGGTGTTGTCCATCACGAGTACGCCCCACCAGGCCTAACAATTAATAAGGAGTACTACTCAATGTTCTTCCTCACTTGAGAGATGCAATACAATGAAAATAGCCGCAGCTATAGACAACTGGTGATTGGCAGCTTCATCATGACAACACACCTGCATCACGTCTCATGCAGAGATTTTTGGCAAAACATCAAATCACCCAGGTGACTCAGCCCCTCTACAGCCCAGATTTGGTGCCCTGCAACTTCTGGCTTTTCCCAAAACTAAAATCACCTTTGAAAAGGAAGAGATTTCAGACTATTGATGAGATTCAGAAAAATACCACAGGACAGCTGATGGCGACTGGGAGAACTGTGTGAGGTCTCAAGGTGCCTACTTTGAAGGGGACTGAGGCATTGTTGTCCTATGTACAATGTTTCTTGTATCTTGTATCTTCTTCAATAAATGTCTCCAGTTTTCATATTACACAGCTGGATACTTTCTGGATGGTATGAGCAAATGTTCATTTACTGAGCCCATGTCTTTATGTACCGCATATGCTATCTGATTTCTATTTGTAGAAATAACATCAGACAGTAATTATATACTCAATAGCCTTATTGGTCTGTCAGTTTCTGATTGTTTTGCTTCTGTCATTATCACTTTTTCCCATATTTAATAGGATTTCTGTGGGTGGCTTTATAGAATGAACAAAAGGACATTTATTTATTTAGGGTATGGATGAAGGGCCATTTAGGCTTTCATTTGCAATTATTTTTGAGGGACAGTTGTTTGATTCATAGAAGAAATAAATCCTTTGCTGAAGATTTATCCAATGATTGCAATGCAAGCCAGACTCCCTTTGAGCAAGTTTTAAAAATCTTTAAGCTATTAGTAAGAGCTTTGTCACCCTAAACAATGTACAGTAACTTTTGTTTCTGGGTTTTTTATGAAAACAATTTTTTTTGCTCTGTATACTACAGTAATACTGTGTCACTGTGTCTCACCAAAAGGTATATGGAATAATTTTAAAACAACAGCAACAAAATTTTTGGGCAATTTAATAAGAACACAACTCGTGAAAAAGCAATTCTTTCAAAATCTTTTGTTAATTGCAGAGAAGTATAAAGATTCTTTATAAAACTTTCACTATTATTTATAAAGAAAGTAGGAAGTATGTTTTTTTTGCTGTATTTTAAAATATTTTTATTAACTCTACTATCACAACCTAAACAAAGTGAAAAAAGATTTTCAGACCCAACTAAACATAGGCAGTCAGTTTTAATCATCTTTCTCTCACCAGCTTCCTGCAAAAGTTTGGTCAATACATTAAATGTCGAGTTTTCAGCATGAAAACTATGGGAAAAACTTATTTCCAAGGAATTGAAATAAGAACCTGAGTCAGGTCATGTTTACAGCTTCTGAAGACATCTGATGCTTTTGTGGGGCTCATTCTTTCAATAAACACTTGCTAAGGGCCGATTTTTTGCAATGCATTATGCAGTCATAAAGATAGATCAGAGAAGTAGATTTCCTGCAAAAATTTTAGTCTTAGTAAAGGAAATGAAATATTGTAGGATGAGAAGAGTTTGTGATCTTGACTTTGAAACTAGATTAAGTGGCATTTTAGTTTCTAAGTTAAAATGTTAAGTAACTTATCACAGTCTATCTAGTGTTTTGATATCCTAATACTAACAAATTTTACTTTTTTTGCTTAAGCAGTTTTGTTCTAAGAAAAAATCATGATCAGTGTTAGTGTATGAAACACATAGGTATGTGGAGGGGGGAAGGCCTGTTTGTTCTCTATCAGGCTCTAAGATCCTAAACTTAAAAAAAAATAAACTTATTGAGGTGATATTTGTTAATAACATTATACAAGTTTCAAGTGTACAGTTCTAAAATGTGTAAGAGGGTGAAGAGTCAGGCAGAGGGAGAATTTTGTTGGCAGGCAAGAAGAAATACATATATTATACATAAAACATACAACTAACAATAGTATAATAATTATATATGTATGCTATGATTAAAATAGAAATCATGAAAAAAAATAAAATGTGTAAGCCCTGATCTGTGTGGCTCAGTTGCTTGGATGTCCTTCTGCAAAGTCAGAGGCACTGTGTGCTCAGCACCTCAAGTCTAGTCTTCCTTTGTCACCATATATTTGGTGACACCTTTACCATCTTTATCCTTCCCCCTCCACTTTTCCCTCTGGTAACTATCATATTGTTGTCTGTTTCTGAGGTTTTTTTGTTTTGTTCGTGTACTTCTTGAACTCTGTTTTACATCCCACATTTGGCTGAAATCATATGGTTCTTAGCTTTTTCTGTCTGACTTATTTCAGCTAGCATATATTTTCAAGGTTCGTCCATTTTGTGGCAAATGGCAGCATTTCATCCTTTCTTATGGCTGAGTAGCATTCCATTGTATATATGTCCACATCTTCTTTATCCATGTTTTCCCACTGTAAATAATGCTGCAAAGAACAGAGGGGTACATAGATCTTTAGTAATAAATGTTTTCAAATATTTTTGGTAGATACCCAGGAGAGGGATTGCTGGGTCATATGGTAGCTCTATTCTTTTTCCTTTTTGTTTTTCTTTTGAGGAACCTCCATACTGTTTTCCATAGTGGCTGTACCAATATACATTCCCACATGTAGAACATGAGGGTTCCTTTTTCTCTACATCCTCTCCAACACATGTGATTTCTTCAGACTTTTCATTTCTTCCATATTCTGCCAGTGGTGACTTTGTGCCATAAAGGTCTCACCCTAAGCGTTCCCAGGTCTTGATTTATTCAGTCACCAGTGAAAGCCTGTCTTCAAGACCACATCTCTTATCATCTTTGTAGCTCTTGGCCCTTGGCCCGAGGATAACAAAGAGCATTCAGTTGTGAATTGATGAGGAGGTTTGTCTTGGCCTGGACACCAATGTCCTATCTGGCCTTGCCTGGTCTTTTACCTCCCTATGTTTCAAAATCCAGGATCAGGATGGTGTGACTAAGTGTGTCTGTGTGTTAAATGATAACTCATGGGAAGAGCTGGATGAGGTAGCAAGTAGTCAGTTACTTAGGGATGCTAAAAAGGGTCTGTTCCAGAGCCTATAGCTTTACCTAGCAGAAACTTTTCTGATTGGCACAAATCTGTAATGCAAGTCTGACCATACTTCATTCTTAACCTGGTATCTTGGGGCCATGATGTTATTATTGATGTTACTTTGTGAATACGTTCATTTCATTTTAGTTCTAGTTATGGGGTCAGTACAAAAAAATGAGGGACACAATTTTAGACCATGGATGATGTTGGCTGCAAAGGGACCTTTTGTCTAAGTGACCCCAAAGGAACAAATGAAATGGGCTGCAAAGCGAGACCAGAGGTCTAAGGCCCTTCTAAGTCATAATAGGTGTGAAAGGAAGCAGGGTATCAGCTTTAGCCTTTTGAAATCACAGTGTTTTAAAATTTTTCTCCAAACATTATTTGTTTCCACCTAACATTTTTTTTTTGTCTGCAAAAGAAGAAGGGAGCCATTACTTTTGGAATGATTCTTATACAGGGTAGGACAAAAGTAGGTTTACATTGTGAGCATACAAAACACAGCACTTATTTTTGTTATTGTTTATTAATTATTGCATTATTTTCCATATAAACAACTGTAAACCTACTTTTGCCCCACCTTATATTAATATTTGCCAGCATGACTGACTTATGTTTGAGAATAAACACAGTTGCCCTTATGTGAAAGGTCACGGTACAGGCACTTTGACCAGATTAGGATGTTCAGACATAACTGGGCAGAAAGACACAGAGGATAACCACCATTAACTTTGCACCTTATGTTACATTTATTTTCTTTAGACTGATTAGATTCTACCTGTTTTGATAACTAACAATAATGCTTTAATTTCCATTATGAGCTCTTCTTAAAAATCTTTTCACTGTTATTAAAGCAAAGCTTCCCTTTTTCAGTAACTTAGTGTTATTAAATAATAGTTGCCAGCTATTGTAACCTTACCCTGTCCCGTGCCCGAAGCTAAGCCCATTAAACATTTTAGCTCACTTAATCTTCAAAAGGTCTATGCCCGGTGCCAAAAGACAAATACTATATGATCTCACCTATAAGTGGAAACCTAATCAACAAAACAAACAAGCAAGCCAAATATAACCAGAGACATGGAAATAAAGAACAAACTGACAGTAACTAGAGGGGAGGTGGGAGGGGTTACCAGGGAAAAGAAGGGGAAGGGCCATTAATGAACATGTACAAAGGACACATGGACAAAACCAAAGGGGGTGGGATCAAGGGTGGGAAGTGGGGAATGGTTGGGGTAGGGGGAGTGGTCAGGAGAAAATGGAGACAAGTGTATGTGAACAACAATTTTTAAAATGTGGGAAAAAAAGGTCTATGATAAAGGTATTATTCCTCCAGGTTTTTAGATGAGAAAACCATGGCCCAAAGAAATCAAGCAACTTTCCCAAACCAACATGGATTGATAAATGACAGAAATAGAATCTGAGCCCAACTCTGATTTTAAAGTTATTCCCTTAGCCTTATAGCCATGAGTGTTCATCAAGGCCCAGAGTGAGCTCCCCACCACTGCTCCACCCTGTGGGCCAGTGGGTTGGACAAGGACAAAACTAAATCACTTGTAGGAGAGTCAGAAAAAAGAAATGATGAAGAAAAACAGGAAGAGAAAAAAGAAATCAAATGGAGAAATGGAAAGAAAAATGAAGGAGAGAAAATGGGCAGAAAGGGAAGAAAACGGATACAACATGGGGTAGGCTGTTGACTTTCTGTCTATGCAGTAGTCCTCAACATGGGGATAATCTTGATCTCCAGAAGGCATTTAGAAGTTTCTGGAGACATTTTTAATGTCACCATTTGCAGTGTGGGGGATGATACTGGCATCTAGTGGGTGGAAACCAGGAATGCTGCTAAACATTAAACAATGCATAGGACAGCTCCTTCAACAAATAAGTATCAAAACAGCAATGGTGCTGAGGTTGAGAATCCCCAGTCTAAGGTTTGACTGTTCAATTATTAAGATGGGACATTTGGAATAACTTTGTAATTTTCAAAGAGATTTTACATGATAATCTTCAAACAAGTCTACGGTACACAAAACAGAGAAGTTTTAGTACTGTTAATTTTTTTCCTGCAAGATTTGAGAGGAAAAAATAATTGTGTAATATAATTTTAGAATGATATGTTTTACATTTTATATAAATTAAAAATATATATATTATTCAGTATAAACTGCAATTCAACTAAATTCAGTCAACTCTGAGAAAGCAGAATGGGTTGAACAATCACTTCTGATTGCTCTGCGTGAAGACTTTAGAAGGCCATTGTTAGAACGGGGAGAACATAGGTACTCTTCTGCCAGGCCCATCACTTTACAGAGGTGGAAGACAGGGCTCAGAAAGGTGAAGTGAGTTGCCTAAAGTCATGTGTGGGGCAGGACAAAACTGCACTTCTTCTACCATCTAATTCTTAGATCTTTCCTCCCACCAAGTTTGCTTCTGCAATTCACTACTACTTCTCACCATGGAAACACTTTAAGCATCTTTCTCTTTAATTCCTCAGGTCTGTTTGTTGAAAACATCCAAGAACACAAGTACATTGTCTGACACACATTGTCTGCTACCCCTGGCCAGGTAGCATCGTCCTCATACACCAAGGTTGCTGGTTCAATCTCCAGTCAGGGCACATATAAGAATTAACCAATAAATGCATAAATAAGGGGAAAAACAAATCAGGGTTTCTCTTCTTCCTTCCCTCTCTCTCCCTCTTCCACTCTCTCTCTCTCCCTCTCTCTCCTGTCTCCCCGTCTCGAAAATCAGTCAGTAAAAGAATTTTTGAAGTTTTGTGATGAGTGATAAAACATTTGCTCTTTCTTCTAAGAAGAGAAAAGCAATAATAATGAGGTACTGCATTTGGTAGAACCATATTATACATTTGCTGTGATGGTAGTTTATGAACTTTTATAACTTACAGTTCCTAAGGAAAACACCATTAATTCACCATTTCTCTTCCTTTGAGGCAGTTTTCTTATCAGCATAACTTATCTGTGGGAGCTCAACAATTAAAATCAAATACATAAATAAAACACGCATTAATACACAAACATTTTTTAGAAGCCTGTTACTTGTTTTCAGCACCTTCAGAAATGATAGCAATGCTAACACTTAATAGGTGCTTCTCTGTGCTAGGCAAATTTCTAAGTATATTTGTTGTATGTGTTATCTCGTGTACTGCGCTAGTCCACTGTACAATCTGGAGATGAAAGAAACTGAAGTCCGATTCCTTTGGCTTTTAGGAAAATGCATATGAGGCTAAACACATTTATATATGAAAATACCTGACCCAGCCTCAAAGGGTATGAGGAAAAGCCAGTACTAGTCATAATATGGTTTTATTCAGAGAGGGTTTCTAGAAGGTGGGTGTACAGCTAAAACTTAAGGGAAGCAGAGGAGAAAGAAAAATACAAAGACACAGAAGAATTGGGTTTCAAGCATTGTGAAAATATAAAGAACACCCCTCCCAATTGCAACTGGAAAATCATGTTAATGATATTAAAAGGTACATTTGACTGATAGATATTTTTCCATGGTTATATTTGAAGATGGAGTTCTAAAGCTAATAAAATAACTCAAGATAAACTGGACTCAACTTGACCCTCCTGAACTTGGTACATGAAGCTTCTGTGTGCTAGCCAGAGAGAAGCCTGCCGGAGCTAGGAGGGGCTCTGAGCAGAGGGACTGAGGATTTTTCCTGATATATAAATGAAAGAAATTTTCTTTCCAGGATGATGATAAGGAGTAAGTTCACACCTCCAAGTGCATCTAAAAGTTGGTTTCTTCATCCAGCCAACAATCTCACTCAGGAGAGGAAAAGAAGAAAGGATTACTCAGTTTCCTAGTGACAGAAATGTGCTAGAAATGTTGGGTAGACTGGCTCACTGATGTACTCAAAATATTTTTGTTCAAAGGTATAATTCACTTAAATATTATACGGAGTGAGATGACTAAAAAAAGCAGCAAAAACACCATCTTTGTTTTACTAACAGTACTTAATCACTTTAAAACAATATTTTAGAGAAACTATAACAAAATACAAAAGCCTAGGTATGAAATTTCATTATGTGCTTCATTAAAAATATGTTAAGAATATACTCTACTAATTTACCATAATAATTTTGAGGGGTGCTACCTCTTGAACAAATATAGAGAGGCCTGCTTATTATCTTTGTTATGTAGGAAAATAGGATAGAAAGAAGGTTAAGGGGCAATCCTGGGTCCATGCAGTGAGTGAGAGGCATCTCTTGTGTCATTAGGGATTAGACTATTCTATTTTGAAAGTAAATTCTGCTCTGTTTTTCACTTACTGATTTATGTTTGCTTTTACGTCTTTGATTTTTTCCAGTGGTTCTCATTTGCCCTTTTCCTTTTTTAAAGATTACATTAACTCGTGTAATCTTCAAAAGGAAGATATCTGTTAAAAACATTTGACACTCCTTGTCCATAGGATTTGAATTTAGGAATAAATTATATTAAAATCACATTTAAAAAGTTCTGTATAAAGGGGATTTGGAATTAAAATCAGACATTCCAGATTAATCCCCGATACAAAATGAAATAAATTAAAATGAGTGAACTATGGTAAAGGAAGATAAATAACAAATGCTGATAAAGAAAACATGTTTCTTTTCATTGTTTTGTTGCTTGGGTTTCATGACGAATGAAACTCATACAGCTCTGAGAATTTACATTTTGGCATTGGTTGCTGTTAGACACTGGAAAAAATACAGCTTTCATTCTCTACACAAATAATTGCAATATTATACTTTGGACAGTCATAGAAAAAGAGACAGAAAATTCATTGTAAATATACATATTTTCTTATTTGAGTGAAGAAGCCTAAATCACGTCTAGGTATCTCAAAAATAACATAAAGAGAAATATTGTTCTCTCTTTGAATTGTGTAACATCAGATAGGGACTAAATTTTTCCTTTAACTTTCCAGATTCTGGGTCTACATATTTATATAAAAAGGAATAAGGAATAGTGACATAATTATGTCTCTAACATAATTGGTTAGTTACAAAGGGTAGAGGAAGTTATAGAAGCTAAGAAATCCAGATGTGATCACGAGCAAAAAAAAAAAATATCCTTGGTATTCTCAGTCACCTTTCTTTCTCAGACTATCTAGATTTTGAACAAATAAGGTGGATGACCTCAGTACTTGTAATATAAATGTATGTGGTTAATCGTGCAACAAAAACAGATGAGGGAAACATGAAAGTCATTTTTTAATTATTTTATCATATTACAAGGAATAAAATAATTAAATTAGACTCAGGTTATGCATTTTTGGTGGGAATAGCATAGAAGTTGTACATTCTCCTGTTATGTCAGAAGGCTATTGATGCCAATCTTTGTAAAACTCATCTTTTTTTCTAAAGAATATTTTTATTTATCTTATTTTTATTTATTTTTGGAGAGAGGGGAAGGAGAGAGAGGGAGAGAAACATCAATGTGTGGTTGCCTCTCATGAGCCCCCTACTGTGAATCTGGCCTTCAACCCAGGCATGTGCCCTGACTGGGAAGTGAACCAGCAATCTTTGGTTCGCAGCCCATGCTCAATCTGCTGAGGCTAAAACTGTTCTATATTAAAGGAGATTAAAGAGATATGCCAACTGAATGAATGAATAATCTGTTATTTTCTTTTGTTATAAAAGAGGTCATTGGTATAATTGGCAAAATCTGTAAAAGGTTATAGATTATAAATAGTGTTCTCTTAATACTAAGTGTTCCTGGTTTTGAAAACTGTATTGTGGTTATATAAGAGAATGGCTTTGCATTTAGGAAACGCATGCTGAAGTGTTTCAGGTAAAGCAGAGTATGTCTGCAATTGATTCTCGAATGGATGTATATAAAGCAAGTGAGGTGGAATGTTAATAAGTAGAGTATTTGAGTGAGTCTATCTATATTAACACATACTTCGGCAATCTCTAAAGCTGAAGAAAAGGCTCAGTTTCTGCAGCAGGTTTGTGTTGTAATTTCTTGTGTAATCCTGGGAAATATGCTTTGACATCTTGTTCTTTTTTTTTTTTTAAATTGACATCTTGTCCTTTACCTACCTCAACTATCGCTCTCAATATTTTTCACTTTGTTCTGTTTCTATTTATAAAGACTTTATATTCAAAAGCAGTAGCTTTATAGCCTTAGTGAGCTCAGTTTTATAGACCAGCAAGGTCTATAACAAATGGAAGCCTGTCTTTCCCAGGCTCTGCTGGTCATATAGTCATATGACCAGTGAACCCTAAGAGCAGTGTAGTGTGAGACTTCAGGGAGGGTGCTCAAAGAGAGCAGACGCAGCTGGGAAGGGTGCATTTAGTGATGTCTAAAGTCTGTTCTCCGTTCCTCTTGCCTGCATGGAGGGTATGAGGGCATCATCTTGGACCATGGATTAAATCTTAAAGGGGGAAGCCAGGGCTTGGATGGAATGAGCCTGAGCCATAGACCACTGGAGTTACTACTTCAGCGCTAGGCTGCCTACCTCTGGATTTCTTTTATATATGAGAGAAATAAACTTTTATCTCACTTAAGCCATGTATACTTTAGATTTTCAGTTAACTGAGTCACCACATTACTTTTAGATTCTCAACAACACAGTTTCTTTAGAGACTTACTATATTAAAGAATCCAACCTACCTTAAGTAGATTTTCCACCAATCTTTCCAATTTGGCATGCCTTATAAGTGTATGACTGAAGACTAAGATATTCTTTTTTAGCTTGATAAAGGAAGGTTGAGTCAAAACTTTTACTTCACCCTTTGGATCTTCCCAAATAGGTACAGGTGGAAGACCAGAGGTGCAGTGATGATGGTTTTCCTGTGATGGACACAGGAGTACATGGATTTCTTCCCTTCTTTCAAGACTTCAGAATATTACTGGGTCTGGAAAGGGAAGGAGTCTGATCATTGGGATGGGCTGAAAATGTCAGGACATGCTTATTCTTCAGAGAAACTTACCACAGAATCATCATCCAGCACATCCCCTCCTACAACCTCACTGTCAGCATCTCTGCTTTGTGCTCGAAGATTCAACTGGCTCTCTACTGCATCGAATCCTCTTCTGGACTTTAAGACCTCCCAAACGTTTCCCACACCCTCTATTTGGTTGATTGTTTTTCTCGATCTTATCAGGCTATTCTCATCATTGTACATCAGTCTCATCATTCCAATTCCTGTCTCTAGACTTTTCTCACTTTCTAATTTTAATATTACCTAGGATTCAGTCCAAATTCCACCTTCTCCTGGAGTCATCCTCCAGTAAGTTGATCTCATAGACTTCTCCAATTGCAGTTAGAATCATCAGCACACAGTTTAGTAATTAGTCATCATTCTACTTTCTTGACATAGCCATCTCCTTGGGCAAGATGAACACTTTCTTGAGGGCTGACCACCTGGCTTATCCCTCAGTGGATCCCATAGGTGGCTCTTACATTCTTTGTGTACATAGCTTTTTGTATCCATGATATCTTATTAAATCTCAAAACATCTTAATGAAGTGGGTAAATAGTCTTTTAAAAACAATAATTTAAGAGGAAGGACAGCTGTAAGTCTAGGAAAAGTAAAATGTTTAACAGAGAATAAGTTGGGGAATAAGGATTAGGGTCCAAATCTCTTATTTTCTACTTCATTCTCTTCCATCACATAACACAAGTTAGAATGTAGGCACTATGAGGGCTGGGACATTAGTTTTTTGTTTTTTTAATTTGTGAATACATCCTCAGTATCTAGAAGAATGTCTGGAACATAGTAGGTCCTCAGTAAACATTTACTGATGAATTGAATGGGAACTTTTGAGCCTAGACTATAATCTGTCTCTTTATTAACAAGGACCATAGTCATATGGCTGAGAAGTTTAGTGTATTTGACTGTGGGGAGCAAATAAAATTATAAGGTATATTTATAACAAAGAAAAATAGGCACAAAATAAATATATATGAAGCACCTATTTCTTTCATGTTCTTACTTAACTAATAAAATTAGCCTTCAGAAATAGGTTACTAAAATTGCTCTTTCTTGTGTTTGTGAAACAAAGCCTATCCTTTTAAAATATTTAAAAAGATCATTTATCTCTTTAAATTGAAAGAAAAGAAAATTGGTCATTTATTCTGAGTCGTGAAGAATCTTCTCTAAATTGTGACTTTATTACTATATAAATTTGCACATTCACATGACAGGTTTGCTTGAAGTATGGCAAACTGAAAATGGGGGAGTGAGGACTAGATGTTTTACCCATCAACCTTCTACAAATATAATACCTATATTAGTCATTCTTCATTACTGATAGGTGGAAATATCTCCTAGATGGAAATATTTACAGGAGTAAAAATTTATGCAGGTATTTTTTTTAAAAAAATAGAGATACCATATGCAGCTGACATGCCCTGATTGGTACCATGAAATCCAACCTGAAGTCAAATGGAAACCCCCTCAAATTTTCCAACTTAGAATCATAAAGGCCTATTTTACCAGAGGGTTTATGCATGAACCATATAATTTTGTGGCTCGCAAGTAACGTGTAGTAATGACACCTTCCCATTTGTTATTCACTCATACAGGTTGGAGCAGCAGACACATGAGGAAAGATCTGAAGAATATCATTTCAATCTTTGGGAGGAACCACATCAAATAGTCAAGGCAAACAAGGAGTATAAACACTCTATACAGGAAGAGACATTACGGACTGGTAAATAGAGTAACCGGGGCTGAGGACGCGCTGCAAGGAAGCAAAAGACATCCCTCCCGAACTGCAGGGAGGGCTCCAGGGCTGCCTCAGTGAGTCAGGAACGGCAACTCTGCTGTGGTCTCTGGGCCTCCCCTTGCTTCTTCATCGTGACTCATGAGAATAAGTTGATTTTCACTTGTTCTATGCATCTGGGACTTGTAGATACTTATAACAGCTAATTAGTTCAAATAGGGTGGGCTGGTCCAGATCTAGGTAAATTACGGGATCACACCCATAATTTAAGTAAATCATGGGATAGTTAAGGCGTGACTGCTGGAGTTAGAAAACTGTCACCTTCATAGTCACTCTAGTTGTGTACAAAATGTCAGTGAGGTAGGAGAAAGGCTGCATGTAACCAACCTGGATATGGATAGGTGAGGGACAAGAAAGATGAGCTAGGGAAACCATGGCATGCGGGAAGGGAAGGGTGTTTTCTTCTCCTCTTCCAATGCCCCGTGGGAACTCCATTTTCTACCAGCTGGCCGCATTCTCATGGGTCTCCACCACCTTCTCAGTCAGCCTACCCCCATCTTTCCTTTAGCATGGACTCTCTGGCATTGCTTGAGCTACCTGAGGGAGATAGGTGTGCTTTTCTACGCATCTTTTTGTCCTCTGGTTTATTTTCTCAGCAGACTGGCCAGAGAGTAGTCCTTGAAACTGGCAGACCTTACAAAGTCCTGAGATAACCTTATTCTGGATGATTAGTTCACCCAGAGTTGCCTAGTGGTTTCTGTGGAGATTTTGCCAGTTTTATAAAGGAGTTATAATTTAATTCTCAATATGTTGCAATAAATTAAGAAATGTGGTTAAAACCAACAATCATTAGCACACACTCGCACACACCCATAAATGCTGCTCTGAAATTCATAGTCATCTTTTAAGCAACACAGACCCCATTTTTACCAAGAAGGGAAAAGGCTAAAAGGAGAGAGAGACACACACACAGAGACAGAGAAAGGGACACTATGTGTGGGGGTGGGGAGTGGTGAGGAGTGGTAGGAGCAGAGAAGAAAGTCAGGGACTCTAATCTTCTTCTTCCAGGGAATGCAGGCTTCAGAGCTGTAATGTGCTGCGCTGCCCCCATGTATGACCTCGGCTCTCTGCTCTAAGGTGGTAGCTTTCAAACTCTCAGGTGCTTTAATTCGGAGAGCACAGCTGACACAAATTCTCAGGCTCCACTCTTAAAATACTGATTCAGCAAGTTGGGAGCAAGGCCTGGGAATTTCCCTTTTAAAAAGACTTCAGAAATTTCAGATTCAGGTGGTTCTATGAATTTTGTAGGGTGTGTATGTTTGTAACTTCCTTTTGAATAAATGTGATCATACTGGAAATTCAGAGTTATCTTGACAGAGGAGAAAAGGACATTTGAATCAAGGAAGGAAAGGGGAAAGCTTTATCTATCGGATGCTGTGAGATCGAATAATCTAACAGGGGAGGTGTGCTGCAATTATTTTTCTGTTGTGCTTTTTTCAGTTGACATATGTGATTTGATCAGATTTAAGATCTGACAAAAGAGGCAGTCTAGAGTTCCTCCCAAACCTTTCAGAGTTGGGGATATGCAGAAAACTATCTATATCAGGAAAAAACCGAGTGATAGAAATTACAAAGCATTCTGACAATGGTGAGTTCTGGAGTCCAGTTTTGGTGCATCTTGAGATAAACCTTTTATGTTCTCTAGGTATCATTATTCTTCTAAAATTTAGGCTGTGGGAAAGATGGTCTTTGGTTCTCTTCTAGTGCTGCATTCTGCAAGAAGACTCTGTACTGGCCTTATGGAGTGAAGCACTGTTGTTAAAAACTGGATAAATGTCAGCTAGTCTATAAGCAGCAAGTCGTTAAGGGACAAAATACTGGCAACAGCTTAATTCAGTACCTACTAGACATCAGGATTGGTGCTTCACACTTTATATATATTTCCCAAATCTTCCCCCAAATCCAGCAAGCTGAGTTTCTTTACTATCACTTTACAAATGAGGAAAATATGATTCAGGGAAGAGAGGTGGCATAATGTTAGGGCTTAAGAGCAAGGATTTTAGTACCTTGAGCCCTGGGCTTGAATCCTGACTTCTCTACTTCCTAATTCTGTGACTTATATATGCGAAAGTTACTCAACACTCTGTGCCTTAGTTTTCTTATTGGTAAATGAGGATTATGAGTGGTACCTCCCTCGTGGGGTTCTTGTACCTGGTACGTATCATGCAAGTGTTTGCTCTAACAGTTATTACATGTTTTTGTTAGAGCAGAGATTCAAGCCCAAGTTTCTGTGAATCTGAAACCCATGTGAGTTCCTTGCCCAGGGATTGGAATAACATTGCTGAGCCAGTGTTCAAGCCCAAACGCAACCCCAGTGAGTCAAGAGGCATCATTCAGACATGAAAGTGAATGTCAACAGTACCTGGCAAGGGAGGTTCCAACATGTTCCCCAACTAGGACCCATTACATTTAAGCCATTATATTTCACATAAACCTTCTGCAAACTTCGAATTAAATCCACGACTCAAATAAAATTATGAGACCAAATATAATACATATATTCAAAGGAAATCCGCACACACACTGTCACCCTCTGTAAGCTTATTAGTTGAAATAAAAACTTTAAAGGTGGACGAGTTAAGGTCCAAAGCAATGCAGTTGTGAACTGTGTGTTGTTACTAACGCTTTCATGGCCTTCCCGGTCCCATAGGTTCACAGTGAGTGGAGAAATACAATAAAGAACTAGACTGCTGTTATAAGGTCTTCTTTACCCACTTATTTATTCTTTATTTGACATCAATTTTTCTGTTTTAGCCTTGACCTTTTCCCTCTGCTGAGCAGCTTCAGTTCATGAATTACCTGCACATTGTTTCAAATCAACTCCTTCAACATTCCCTACTTGTCAAATGCTTATGATTTTTAAAGGAGTATACTAGTTTTATTTTGCAGGTTTGTTGAAGTGTAAATTAGTTCTGTAAGTAATCGAATGTAGCTGCAGTCTTGTCTCTGAATAATATCTATTACCTATCATCTATATCTATTTATCATCTACCATCTATTATCTCTATTAGGTAGTATATTGGCTGGCAGGTGGTAAATAGCTAGTTGTTTAATGAATTATGGAGAGGGCAGCCATTTCTTCCGCCTGCTCTGGCAATCCAGTTGATGGGTGATAACTCTCTCCACCTGCCAGCAGAGGGCAGTAGAATACACTCTCTGGCTTACCAAGGCCTTAGGAGCTACCATTGATATTTTGAAAAGTACTGTGTTCAGATATATTTAAAGGAGGAGAAATGGGAGAGATTTAGTGAAAAAAAATAGAGGAAAAATGGAGGTTACATTGATTCCTGATATGAATCAGAATAAAAAATAATTTCTCATTGTAACTTTTTTCTTCAGCAAATTGGTAATTGGTATGTGACACAAAAGCATTCATAACTATATAAAACAGCACTTTTTAAGTATCTTTGTTACTTATCTTTTATATTTAAATAATATTTAATCCATATTTTATTTTCTTGTGAAATGGGTTTATAGGGCCAGTAAATCTGCCCCTATGTTTAATCATTTATTTAAAAAGGTAAATCTGTACCTTAAAGTAGTTACTAAAATATTTAGTAATCAGATAAATCTGTGCTCTATAATTAATTATTAGTTTAATTATTGGACAATCAAGAAAAATTTAAAAATAACTTTAAATCATTTTTAGGACAGAGATCCTTTTCCAGAGCCCTGCCTCCACAGATAATTTTTTGCAAAACTTGCTTGTTCGTGGCATACCGATCAACGTGTTAGGATGTGCAGAAAGTTCTCCCAACCCTCGCCCTTTGATCTGTCTACCTGTTTGATCATGCTTTCATAGCCTGTCACGCACATGCACACACCTCTGTTACCCACACACATCCACACTGCCCTGTCCCTCCTTCCACTGTGGTTGGTGATCACTGCCTGTGCCAAGTTTCAGTCAGGAAGATAGAAAGACCTGGGAGTGAGAAAATCTAAAGGTTTCCCCAGAGCACAAGTCCTCTAGGTTTCCAGTTGTTGGAGGCACCCAGCTGCTTCTTAACCATGATAAAGCGGGAACCAGAATTGGGGAAAACAATAGGTAGGAGAGAAAAATGGGCCACAACAGAAGGGATAGGAAGAGTTGGCTTAGCAAAGTCACAAACACGGTATTTTTAAATAGCTGTCCTGGATAAGATTTAAACTCTATATCATCTCAAATATTGTATTAATTCTTATTTTTAGGGCTAAGGGACTGGATGATATTATATATGTGGATCATTCCAGCTCTAATTCTTTAAATGTCACCTCTTACCTGAGTGTGTGTCTGAGTGGTGTGACATAACACTCTTTATTAACGACTGTTTCTGCTGTCCCAGACATTGTAGGAATTAGAGAGACGAGGTCCCTTTTCTCTTGTGGACTTTATAGTCCAATAGAGCTAAAAAAATAAAAGGAGGAATGTAATAAAAATCTATAATGTCTCTCCATTCAGTCTTTGTCTATTTATTTGATTAGTACAGTATTTATTGATGACCTACTCTGTGTCAGGTACCCCAGTCCCATGGAGACAGGAAATACATCACTAAACAAATGAGCAAGATAATTTCCAACAGTGTTATAAAAAAATAAACAGAGTTATACAGTGTGGAGTGAATGGGAGAAGAGCGTGCTCTGATCGCAGCCAACCTTGATTTAGATCGTAGTTTTGGTAGTTCTGAGGATACCGCAGAATGCTTACCAAAGAATGTGGTATGTAAACTAAGACCCAAAGGACTCATAGGTGTGAGAGGTAGAGAGGAAGGTGGTGGGTGGAGACCATTTCAGAGCGTGCCAGATCTAGATAGTCTGACTTGTCCTCTCAGGTTGTTGAAATAGTTCAGACTCTTCCCAGGAGCTCTGAGTAAATGTGGTGGGTGGTGGGGCTGGAGAGAGGCAAATGGGGCAAAAATAAATAAATAAATCACATTAAAGAGTCCCTATATCTAGTTAAGGTATTCGGACTTTGTCACAAAAGTAGTGGGAAAAATGAATATTTAAATATTCATTTAAATGGAATTGCTTAAAGTTTTAAGAAATATTCTCTGGATATGCTTTGGTACAGGATATGCCATTTTCTTCTCTGTCAACTTTTATTTTGGGGATGGCAGGGGATTTTGTTTGTTTATTTGTTTGTTTTTGGTAAGGAGCCTATATTAAACACACATTGTCCAAAGAATACTTTTAATTTCATTCATTTGGTTATCAATATTTAAGTGAACACTTTGTACCAGGCAAGGTTTTGGGTGATGGGGATATATCCGTAAACAAAACAGATTAAATTTCCCCACACATGGAGGTTCCTTTCAAGGCATAAATTAGAAGAGGATTCCTTAGCTGTTGGTTTCATCAAGAACTGTGAAGAGTCTGAGATTTTACCTTAGGGTGAAAGCTAACAAGTTAGCCTGCCATGGTTTCACCAAGGCTGGCGGAAGACACAAGGCTGCCAGGTCAGAGACAACGGAGTTTATTACTCAGGGCAATAGCAGTAGCCAGAGTGCAGTTCCCGGTTTTCACAGGATGGTGTGAAGAGGACCAGAACAAATCTACATATACAGCAGGTTGTGTGAGAAGAGAGGAAACCTGAGCTTATGAAATATGTCTTTTATAAAGGGCAATAAACAATAGCAGGACTAGTTCTTGCTCCAGAAGGAGATGTCCTCTCTACCCTCCATTGATGGTTTACAATATAAACATCCTTGAAGAGATCATCCAGACCCAAGTAGCTAGTTCAACAGACACATAGAAACACAAGAGACCCATGGAGAATTGTCTCCTGACAAGTTGGTCTTTGTTATACTCAAAGCATGGGCCACAAAATCATTACATGGCCAAAATGAGGCTGAAACTTCATTTGCTGCTTTTATTAGAAACAGCACCTCCGGGTAGACCTCTAGTGGGTCTGTGTAGGTGAGCTTTTGTACATAGCTGGCCCCAGTGCATTAGACCTGTGAGTTTGGTCCTGCCTACCGACATGTACTCCCAGTAGCTGGGGGTTTGAAGGTATGATGTACCCCCTTCTATGACTGCTTGATGTCCTGCCTTGTCTGTTTATGTTGAACTTATGTAAGCATAAGCATATGTTAAAAGTTAAGAAATAGGTATGAAAAAATAGAGTCAAAAATAAATTTCTCCTCAAAAATTAATTTGTAAAACTGTCAATGTGGTAGCTCTTAAGAAATTGTCACATTTTTGGCCAAAATTGAGGATCCTTTTTGATGACTACTTGTCAGTGCCTTTAAGGGATTTTTGATCATATAAATAATATTTTAATTATTACTTATTACTGTGAACCCTAGTAGTCTAGTTAATTTGAAATTTAATGTTGATCCAAATGCTTTCATAGAACATATGTTTAGTTCCTTATGCAATAATTACTATGAATTTTTTAAATGGGAAATGCTATACTTGTCAGACATAAAAGCATCCAATTTTGGGGGGTCACATGATAAAAGAATTTTGAAAATACTGGAGGAGATAAGACTAATGGCTTACTCGGGTAGGCATAGGACTGTTTGGAAAAGAAATCAGAATTGAAAAATTCATTTTGTTAAACCATTGATCCGTCCAAAACAACATTCAATTTCCACAACCGATTTTCCTTAAAATCCCTGTCTTCTCTTTTTTTTGGATAAAAAAATTACATGGTAAATATAGCACTTTTACTTCAAGGATTTAAATGGGAGTAGCTTTTTCCTTTTTTTCCTCTAAGTGACAATGGGGTTGGCATTTTATACTGAGGTCATCAGTGTTTATAATTCTTGATATCACAGGAATACTCATAGTTCTAAAAACTAGCATGTCATGGGCCGGAGGACCTCAGGCCAATCTCAGAGTTTTCCTGCTTATTTTGTGCATCCCTTGTGGCGATGACCTCATTCGTGCGAAAACATTAAACTTCACCTGAGCTCCGTGTTCCTGGAAATGAGCAACAGTTAAGAAATCCTTCCACTCTTTTGTGATTAGCTTACTCCGAAGTAACCTTTTCCTGTGTGACTCAGAGGCCTCCTTTCTGACTTTTGACAACCACAGACAGCTACATACCCTCCAAAATCCCATTCCTTGTCTCATAAAGGGTGAATCAACTCGCTTGTACCCACTAACTAATCTGAACCAAATAGCTGACTTGACCAAACTGTACTTACGCTGCTCTCTTCCTCCTTGCCCCTGACCTTGAACCCACTCTCATTAGGAGCCTGTGTACACCCCCTCCTTAAAAGACCCTCTGAGAATGGCTGATGCAAAAGAAAGCCATTCCTGAGTTGACTGTCTTGTTACTCCACCCACTCTCCCACACCAGATTCTTTCTAGCTTTGTTTACCCCTCCATATGAAAGAAAAGTCCTCTTCTGCTTGACCTTTGGGACCACTCACAGTTACATTCTCCCTAATGCAACAGGCCCCTTCCCTTCTTGCAAGGATCCCTTTGAATGGAGTTTACCCTTAATTAAACCCAGATTAGTTTTTATTTAATACATGTTCACAGTATGTTAACATACTGTTCTTTTCATACTCTGCAAGAAAATCATGGATCTTGTCTGTATGGAAAATTAAGTTCAGCTCACAGACATGTTCAAAACACTTGACTCTGTATGGTGATGGAGGTTAACCACATTTATTGTGGTGATCATTTCTCAGGATATACAACTATCCAATCATGTTGTTTACCTGAAACTAATAGGATATTATTATGTCAAATATCTTGATTAGAAAAACAAAAACATGGCTATTGTTTTCACAAATATTTGAATACATATAAAATGTCAGGTTCACTTTCAAAAGAATCCACACTGAAGATCAAACATGACACAGCTGATGCCTGAGAATCAGTGGGTTGTGAGATCCACTATCAACAGTCCTCCTTACAGGCAAATAGAAACCATAGACACTGAAGGGGTGGCTCCGTGATGATCTTTGCTTGCTGTCATCCTTGAGGGCTTTATTAACCCTTGATTTGAAGAGGAGGATTATCTTGCTCACCTCTGTGGCTGAGGGTCAGCACGGGTGCTGGGGGCAGAACTACTAGAGCCTCCCCTCAGGATCTTGCCAGTGCTCCTTGTCTACCTGGTCAGACTGCCACACGCCTGGTTCCTAAGGAGACTTTTTTTTATTTGCATTTCCCTTATAGCTAGTGAAGTTGAGCATCTTCCTAATAAGATTTTAACACATTTATTTGCAAGCTCCCCAAGTCACCCAATTCTTTCTCAACTAGAAAGGAGGCTGAAGGAGAAAAAGGAGTAGAATAAGAGGTCTAAAGGTCAGATATTCAGAGGTGTTAGGGACTGAAAATCCCCACTGGTTTAATCAGTCTCTGAATTAAGACCCTTTACTGGCTCCCTGTTGCATTTACAATGAAATATAGGATTTTCAGTGGGGTCACATGACCCGGAATGTTTCTGCAGCCTCCTCTCTACCTCCATCCCTGGCTCACCTTCTCCTGGCTCATTGTATGGCAAGACCTCTGTCACTGACCTCTAACAATTCCTACAAACACCAAACTTCCTCCTTCCTCAAGTCTCAGCATATGCTGTTCCTTCATCAGGAATGCTCTTCCCTTTCTCTTTGGATGGTTAAATGCTACTCATCTTTCAGTCATTATCCATTTTATTAGAGAGCTTTGCTCTATCTTTTTTGTCTAAATTAAGTCTCTGTCATTTTGTCTTTATAACAGACTAATCATTTATATATTTGTTAATTAATTTAAATAAAATTATAGATAAATGAATACTTACTGTGAGCCAGGCATATGTGAAGTACTTTACATGGTTTATCTCCTTTAGTTCTCCCTATATGATTTTTCTACTTTCCACAAGTTTTTAGAGAGGTTATAGAACTTTCCCAGGGCACACAGTAAGGAGGGTGGCTGAATCCAAATTCCACCTGAAGCAGTCTGATCCAGCACCCGCTTTGCTCCTGACTGTTTCCAAAACTGCCTCCAAAATGATTTGCTCTATGCTAGGCAATCTGGTAAGCAATTTCCATGCACTCACTCAACTAAGCCTCAAATAATCCTAGAAGGTAATACTATTAATAGAATCATCCTCATTTTACAGATATGAAAAACAAGGCATGGAGAGTAATTTGCCTAAGGTTATACCCAGTTTGAAAGTATATATTTGCACAACTAAGAGACTTCATTGGAAAGTGACCATACCAAGACCACCATCCCGGCAAATTGATCCCATCTCTGCTTTGAGCCAGCCTTGTACACGGCCCCCAGTGCTGCTCTCCACCCCTGTGGCTCCTTGGGTGTTTATTTTCTTTAGTGCTCCAAATCCCGCACAATGCTAAGGTCAGAGGAGTAAATCAATGTATATTTGTCCTGTGAATGAAAAGATGGTATTGGTCTTTTCAATCATGGTTGAAAATTTTGTTTACTCAAATAAAAATATTTTTATCACCACAAATTATTGTCCAAAAACTTACTATTACATTTTTTTTTCATATTAAGCTGTGAGACAGTTTTTCCCATCTTATCACTGGACCAATGCCTTAGGCAAGTATAGGGAGCATTTTCAACAGACATAGTCAGCTCACTCAGAGCAACCATTTTTTATGTCTTGTAGGTCTAAGTGTTGCCGGGGCTGTTCCACTGGTCTGAGTTTAGCTCTGCGGAGCTTGATCGGTCTTGCTCATGTATCTGGTGTGAACAGGGTGGCATAAGCAGAGGATCAGCAGCATGCTGGCTGGTAACTCATCTCTTTTCCACAAAGCCCCTTCTTCTCCAGCAGGCTTGCTTGGATTTGTCCTCCTAGCAGAGGCAGGAAGAGAGAGAGAGGGAGAGGGAGAGGGAGAGGGAGAGGGAAAGGGAGAGGGAGAAGGAGAGGGAGAGGGGGAGGGAGAGGGGGAGGGGGAGGGGAGGGGGGGGCGAAAGAATATTTTTTCAAGCCTTTGCTTGCAACAAGTTTGTTGCTTTCCCATTAAGGCCAGGGTTGGCATGCGAGGGCACTACCAAAGGGTGTGGGTACAGGAAGGTGGGAAAATTAGGGCCACCCATGCAATCAAAAAACACAACTTAGAACAGTATTCACCTAGAACGACAATCATAAAGTCCATTGCAATCCAATATCTATCAGAAGTTGAGCTGAGAGGAACAGTCTTAAACTCCTGTCTGGTGGATATCAGCTTGTTACTCTGAATAGAACCCAGGATTGTTAGGCCAGTAGATGACTAACTGGACTACTGTTCTGACCAAAAAGAGCCTTGTTTTCACTGTACTGTGTTTTGCTATAATGTAATTTATTCATACCAACAGTGTGTTCCTCCTTGATGGATCTGTAGGCAGCAAAACAGAACCAGGTGTTAGTTAGACCCGTGGAGTAAGGCTGGACCTCAGTTCAGCAACCAGTACTTGAGTTCTGGGTAAGACATAGTTTTGAGTCTTGGCTCTGAATTATTTTTTTTATTTACTCTTTAAAATAGATTTTATTTACTTACTTGAGAGGGAAGGGAGGGAGAAAAAGAAGATGAGAACCATCGACATGTGAGGGAAACATTCATCAGTTGGCTCCCCCTTGCACCTTGACCAGGAACTGAACCTGCAACCCAACCATGTGCCCCAAACCGGAATCCTCCGCTTTGCCAGGGCCCCCAGCTGAGCCACAGTCAGGGTTGTTATTTATTTATTTATTTATTTATTTATTTATTTATTTATTTATTTATCAATAAGTTTAAATCCTTGAGAGGTACAGCATTACACAGATTTTGTGTCCAATGGCCTTAGCAGGAAGGTTTTTTGGAATATAGCGTGAACCATGCCACTGTTTTCATGAGCACAAGTTACCACTTTTGTCTTGTTTACCACCAGGAGTCACTGTGTTGTTCTTTCCTTTGTACACATAAGCACATCTCTTGCCTAGATAGGATTCAGTTTCATCTCAAGCATAAACACCTTCCATTTTAAGAAGGGCTGTGTGCTCCCTCTGGTTCTGGAGACCCTGTTTATAGCCCCCCAAAATGGCCTTGGGCCACCACCTTCCAGACATACTTGTTGTAGAAATCCTGTTCCTGGCAGGCTCCACAGGCTTCAAGATGGCGAAAAAGCTTGGCTCTGAATTCTAAGATAAAGTTTATTTAGAAAGTCACGGAGGTAGAAGTGAGCTGTAGAAGAAATGGGCTCAGAAAACAAGCCACAGGGGCAAAAGAAGGGTCCGTGGACCTTGAGCACTGGGTCTCCCATCCTGAAGGCCTTTATCTGAAGGTCTTGGGAGGATCCCAATAAAATATTCATTAGCTTTCTGCATGTGTCTCCTCAGGGTCATGGTAGGCACCAGGTGGTCCTGAGTCAATGCATCTGGTCAGCCATGGCATTGCTACCATGGCACCTGACGTCAGCCATGGCATTGCTTCACCTGGTTTTGCTGCTTTTCCAGGCCTAGAGGTAAATCACAGCTGAAGACTAGATGTCATCTCCAGGGATTAATTTTTTTTTAACATATTTTATTGATAATGCTATTACATTTGTCCTACTATCCCCCCTTCGTTCCCCTCCACCCTGAACACTGCCTCCCACTCCCCCCCTTTAGTTCATGTCCATGTGTCATAAGTTCTTTAGCTTCTACAT
>CM052541.1:109613563-109699913 GCA_028533065.1 Trachops cirrhosus | reverse complement strand
ATGACTTGGAATACTTCTTTCCAGCCCCTTCTTGCCTGTAAGGTCTCTTTTGAGAAATCTTCTGACAATCTGATGGGGACTCCTTTGTAGGTTACTATCCCCTTATCTCTTGCTGCTTCTAGGATTCTCTCATTCATTTTCACCTTGGCTAACGTAATTATGATGTGCCTTGGTGTGTTCCTTCTTGGGTCCAACTTCTTTGGGACTCTCTGAGCTTCCTGGACTTCCTGGAAGTCTATTTCCTTTGCCAGACTGGGGAAGTTCTCCTTTATTATTTGCTCAAATAAGATTTCCACTAGTTGCTCTTCCTCTTCTCCTTCTGGTACCCCTATAATTTGGATGTTGGAATGTTTAAAGATGTCCTGGAGGTTCCTAAGCCTCTCCTCATTTTTTTGAATTCTTATTTCTTCATTCTTTTCTGTTTGTATATTTTGTTCTTCCTTCTGGTCCTCTCCAATGATGTGAGACCCATCTTTCATTCCATCACTATTGGTTCCCTGTGCATCTTTCTTCATTAAACTTATTGTAGCCTGCATTTTTTCATCTAATTTGCAACCAAAATCAACCAATTCTGTGAGTATCCTATCACCAGTGCTTTGAACTGTGCATCTGATAGGTTGGCTATCTCTTGGTCGCTTAAAAGGATGGGACCTGGGGCTTTCCAATCCACATCTGTTTGAGCCATCTTTTGCTGGGGTTTTTTTTTTTTTTTGGTCTTGACAGGCTCCTGTAGTGAGGGGTGGGGCCTAAGGTTTTTACCAGGACGGGGCATCCCAGTCGCTGGGTTGTGACGCTGTATATGGGGGCGGGGTCCGAGAAGGAACAATGGCGCTTGCTCTGCTCTCCGTAGAACCCCAGAACCTTCCGCCACTTTCCACAAGCCAACTGGGCCCCTCTGGCACCAATCCTGGTGTGGGTGGGCCCGTGCACCCCGCGGGGCCTTCCTTTTCAGTCAGTGACCCAAAGCTCCACTTCCCGGTGCTGGGACTCTGAGCTGCGTGCAGTGCCTTGCTTCACAATGGCTGCCTCGCTGGGTCTGCCGGTCGCCACCTCCCAGCCTGGCCCGCCAGCCACGGACACTTGTGCGCCCAGGGTCTGCCTGCTGGGGACTTGCGCGCCGCCCCGGTGGCTCAGGTCTCTGGTTGCTCAGGTCTCTGCTCCGTGTCCCTCACCCGGCCTGACTCCGCCCCTCCTACCGGTCCCGACGATCAAGTCTATTTTCAACTCCCTGGTTGTCGGACTTCCATGCACTTCAATTTTCTGTCAGTTCTGGTTGTTATTCTGCCTCTATAGTGGTGTTGTCCCTATCTTTGTTGTGCGCGGGGGCACTGTGCGTCCACCTATGCCTCCATCTTGGCTGGAAGTATCTCCAGGGATTAATTCTTAAGGGAGTGGTCATGCAAGGGTTTATAGTTTTGCCTGTTGCTAGGCACCCAGGGTTCTCTGCCCTGGTGACGTCTGCACCTGGCCTATAGTTGCTAATCTGCTCATGCCCATTTGACTGCCTACGACAGATCTACCACCGTGGTTCTTAATGGGCAGGGCATGGTGGGGTGTGTGTGAAATCTGAGCTCCTACAGGACACTTAGCAATGTCTGAAGACATTTTTGGTTGTCATGGATGGGAGAGGGGTGCGACCATCACCTAGTGGAGAGAGTCCAATACCTTACAAAGCACAGGGCATCCCCCCAAAGAAAAGGTATGTCAAAGGTGCTGAGGTTGAGAAACTCTAATCTGCTGAATGTTGTTCATCGTTCTTTTGCCAAGGACTTTTTCTTAACCTAAGTGTCCTAAATAGTTGTATTTCTGCTGAACAATAATTTTGCCTTAGTCTTAGGCACAAACATAAAACTGAACTAATGATCATTTTACCATGGCTACTAGAAAGCTCAGAGTTTCATTTGTTACTCAGTTGTATACAGCAAACACAACTCTATTTGTTATTATCCTCATTTGTGACATTTTTTATTAATTTACCATTATTTTGCCTTTTTATTTCTCAGCTATTTCTAATTTATAGTGTGTTATTATTTGTATAAGTTTATGAAAGCTGCATTAAATCTAATTTTTGAAGACTATAGGAGCATCCATAAATAAATGAATAAAATGAAGTATTTCTAGTCTGTGATAACGGACTTAAAAAATAATACATAATGAGAATTGCTATATATAGCCACTGGAAAGGAGCATGAGCTCCTAGACCTAAGACTTGAAATTAATATGAATTTTAAAGAAATAAGACCAATGAAAACAAAGGATTGAGTAAAATTTAAAGTTCTAGTGTTGAACTTATTTAGCACCTTCTATTATATGTTTGACCTTGTGACTGGCATATAGTGAATTCTAAATAAGTAGTTTTTGGAAAAATGAATGAATGAATAGATTTAATTGGTCTTCATTTGGATGAAGAGTATAAGATTTTATTTTAAAATGTTCTGGGTTCAAGAAAATCTCTTTTGATTAAATATGATTTGCTGCTGATGGTAAAAATTTTAGCTTGACCAATTTGCAAAGAAATCTGGAATTTCCAAAGTTACCATTACATGTTCTGGGAGTTTAATATTCATATAACAATTAAATTCATACTTCCATACAGGGTAAGTTTAGTCAGGCAATAGGGGAAAACTTACCTGTAGTATTCTCTACACATAGGACCACTTTTTTTCTCCATGTTCAGAGGAAGTCATAGAAAATCTTCTCCAAAACCCCTTCAATAAAACCTTTACAATAGTCTTCTGTCTCACAGCCATTATAAGAGCTTTATAACCTCTAGAAGGAAAGACTATAATTTCCAGTGGAATCCTGCCACTCATTAAGAAAACAAAACTTATCTACTATAAAATGGAAGTTAACTAATTAGAGAAAACATTTATGAAGTCAGAAAAGAAATATAGCTTTCCCATATTCCCTCAACCATCCTCAGAAAAAAAACCCCATCTTGACTGTGCTAGTAAATAGGTTTCAAATAGATAATTAGGATAATTAGGAACAATAAGCATTTATACCCATTTCAGTGCTGTTTGAGGATATAATATTGTGTACAAAGAATGCTTTTCTGTAGATGAGACAATAAGTTGTCAGTTTTATTTTCCATTACTCTTTTATTTAAATCTTAGTTTTAACAATGTACTTGCAGGATTTATGCATTGGAGACTGTGTGATAATGACTTTCTGGGTTAAGACAAGAGATATTTTGCGCCTATCACTTTTCACTTGGCACTGGTGAAGCTGAAGACAGATCTAGGGCTTCCGTTAATTTATGATTGTCTCCATTTCTTTCAGGGAATATTATGCTGTAGACCTCGGGTTAGCCCTCAAATTCCATATTCATTTATCCATCCTTCATTCCTGCCAAGTAGGAATACGTCAGGGCGGCACTGGGCTAGTTGCTGGGAATACAATGATAGGCAAGACACATGGATTCCCTCTTCAAAACCTGGTGATATTTAATTCTAGCAATTCCAACATTTGCAATAATATAAACAGCTAACATCATCTGGGCTCTTATGAAGTCTCAGGCAATGTTTCATTGTTTTACATGGAAAAATTCTCTTAATTCTTATATCAACCTATTGATGTAAATGCCATAATTACCCTCATTTTACTGTTGTGAAAACTGGGGATCATCTGTATTAATCAAATGACTATACAAATGTCTTTAACCAGTGACACTATTGGGATGAATGATGGTACAGGAGCACAAAAGAGAGAAAAGCACCCTGGTTTGGAGAATCAGAGAAGGCCTCTGTGGTAGGTAGAATTCTAAAGATGAACTCCCAGATTTATGACCCTAATCCCTGGGACTCTGTATATAATGTGATACTGCATTTATAATTATGTTACCTCAGGTAACAAAGAAATTTTGCAGATGTGATTATTGTTACTGATATGTTAACTATGAGTTAGTTAGTCCAAAGGAAGATCATCTGGATGGCCTTCCAGATGTGAACCCATTAAAAGCAGAGTATTTTCTCCATCAAATAGCAGAGGGAAAGTCTTCGAGACATATGCTGGCTTCAATGCACCATCAGGGGCTTTGAGCATGGAGAGGGCCATGTGATAAAGACCTGAGAGTGCCAGTCACCCCTGGCTGGCAGTCAGCAAGCAAGTGGGGACCTTAGTTATACAACCACAAATAACTAACCTTGCCAACCACCTGAATGAACTTGGAAGAGGATTCTTTCCTAGAGGGTTCCGAGAAGAGCTCAGCCTGGTCCTCATCTGGAGTTCAGCTTTTTGAGAGTCTAAGCAGAAACCCAGTTAAGCCTGGCCGAACTTGGGGCCTGTAGAAATATGCACTAGTATATGGATGCTGATTTAAGCCATTAAGTTTGTGGTAATGTGATGCAGCAACAGAAAACTCATAAGAATTGCACTGAATTAGCAACTTTTAGGATGACTAGAAACTGGCTTGGTGAAGGAGATTGGGTAGAACATAATGTTGCTAGCTAAAGTGCTACATAGGCAAAGTCTTAGATCATGGAGAGTGTCAGAAATTGAAAGAAGCTTAGTGTGTTTAAACCATGGAGTATGTAGGTGGGGGGAGGAGGGAATGTGATGAGGGAAACTGGGATACAAGATAAAGCTTGAGGCGGCTGAGGGAGAGAGCAAAATCCAGGTCAGGAGGGCATTAAAAATCCTCTAGAAGAGTTTGACTTTATTTTAAGGGCAACAGCCAGCCATGAAGAGTTTTGTTTGAGATGTTCAAATCAGATTCATTTTTTTAGAATGGTTCTCTGCAGTGTGGAGGATGGAATAAAGAAGAGCAGGCCTGGAGACAGGCAAACCAGGTAGGAGGCTACTGCAATCCTGACTTGGTGGTGCCCTGAACTAGGGGAATGGCTACCTCACATCGTCAATCAGTAGGCCCTAAAAATAATTTATCATACTACTATGATATTTATTTGTCTGAAACTAGTGATTAACTGTAGGAAGAGGTAGACAGATGGAAAGAGAGTTTGCCAAACCTGCTATAGATATGTACCTAGGACAAAGTCCCTAAATGGACTTTGTTAGATGGTTATTTGTCTTTGCCACAAGAAAAGACATGATAGTTGAAATTATGAGAGAAGATGATACTGTCCTGGGAGAATGTGGCGAGAAGATAAAAGGTTTCTGTCTTGGACAACTGTATGAGCACATCATAAACAACAAGAAGACTCAGGAAGAGGAAGAGTTGGTTGAGGAAAGGGATTGGTTAGGAATCTGTATGTTGATATATGTTCAGTTTGAAGATTGCTGTTTTTCATAAGGAGCTACCTATAGGAAATTGATTATATGGATCTAGAGTGCAGAAGAATATTCTGGAATGAAGATATAGATTTGTAATTCATCAGCATTGGGTTGTGCAAGGCTAACACATTGTAACAAATACAAACTCCTGTACCCCCCGTAATTCCAGTGGTTTGGTATAATAGAAGTTTACGTCAGAGTCATGTGTACTTCTGTGTGGTCATCTAGGGATCCAGGTACTTTCTATCTTGTGTTTCTGTCATCTCTGAGACAGTGGTTCCTGATTGGGGTGATTTTGTCCCCCAGGAGACATTTGGCAATGTCTGGAGACAATTTTGGTTATCACAGCTAGGATGCTGCTGGCAGTGAGTACATAGAAGCCAAGGACATGCTATACATCTGACAACACACAGGACAGTCCTTCACAGTAAGAATTATCTGACCCAAAATGTCAGTAGCGCCAACATTGAGGACCTTGTCCTAAGGCCTCATCATCATCTCATGCATCTGGTAGAAGAGAACATAAAATGGAGGCAAGTGCGTGGCTGGATTTTACTGGTAAAATCTGAAAGTGACCAATATCACTTCCTCTCCCCCACTGGAGAGAACTTAATCACATAGCTACAAACAACAGGACATGCTGAGAAATTTAATCTAGGGGTAGCAAACTAATCCAGCCCTTAGCTTATTTTTGTAAATAAATACTTACTGGAAGAATCATGTCAGGTTTTTTACATATTGTCTAGGACTACTTTCATGTTTCCAAAGTCCTTATAATAGCTATATAAACTCTAGGATGAAAGACTATACTTTCCAGTGGAATCCTGTTAGAAAGCAAAACCTTACCTACTATAAAATGAAAGTCAACTAATTAGAGAAAACACTTATAAAGCCAGAAAAGAAATGCAGTGGCAGAGTTGGGGAGTTGCAACAGAGACTCTATGCATGGCCTGCAGAGCCTAAATATTTACTATCTGACCCTTCACAGAAAGAGTTTGCCAAACCTGCTATACATATGTACCTAGGAAAAGGCCCTAAATGGACTTTGTCAGATGGCTATTTGTCTTTGACACAAGAAAAGACATGATAGCTGAAATTATGATAGAAGATGATACTGTCCAGGGAGAATGTGAGTGCTGAGAAGATAAAAGATCCTAATATTTATGCACAGAGTTAGCTTTTATTGACAATAAGAATATCATGACTGGATTTGGAAGGAAGACTAAACATCAACTTAAATATCATCTTAACATATATTCTTCAAATATCTCTTGACATGAAAAAATAATTGACATGTTTCTCATGTCAATAATTCTCATGTCAATAAGAAACATAATGTTAAGGGAAGAATAACTTTGAAAACTTACATTAGATTTTGACAATAACTCATATATCCACATTTACTTATTTTAATTTTTTCTGCTTTTATTGGAAATTGCTGAGTTATTTCAAATTTTATTAAGTGTCTTGGTTTTTTTGAATCCTCTTTGATGCAGGTGGGAAGTAGCTAAAATATAGTTTTTAAGTGCAGTATGAATATCTGCCTTCCATTTTGAATATATGAGAAATGTCACTGTATTTTCTGTAACCTGACATTATTTCTATATTTGAGCCTCATTTTAAATGTGGCAGAAAGTTAGTGAGTTCCATTCAGGGTCTTCTTGGGTTGCATTTATGTCCCAGAGTCAGGTGGGGAAGGCTTTATGTAGCACCAATTTGTGTGGGGGAACATGTGGCCTGAATCCTCATCTACTGATGTTGACATTGTAGAGATGTTGGGGCTGGAAGTCTGCAAACTATCCTTCTCATAACCCTTTGCCCTCTGGCTTCTAATCAGATCTGACAATGGAAGACACTGGGAAATGAAAGGAAGAAGGAAAGGAAAAGGATGCTCCATGTACTACCAGTTCCTGTCAGCATTCCTTGAGCAGAAGGGGAAGGTCATGACTCCAGCCTTTAGCTTCTTCTGCATTCTCAGTCTTAACCATGACCTACCCCATCAGAGGTACCGCCACCAGGTTTGAGCAATAGCTGTGGGGAGGAGGATGCTCTCCTCCAAGCTCCCAGGTGCAGTAACCTCACCTCCTTCCTTTTGTTTTCCCATCTATAGGGTTATAGCGGTGGTCATTCTTTTTTTTCAAATTACTAATATTTGGGTGATTCAGTGTCTCATTTTTGCTCTTTCAGTCTCTTAACACCCGTTTAACCTCTTCTTTTGATCAAGTTCTTTCTCTCAGAAATCCCTAGAGAGGATTCTGTTCTCCTGACTGGACTCTGATACATGGGAATTCCCATCTGCTCTTTGATTGGCACATGTCTCAGGTGTCGCCTGTGTGACTGGAGTCCAACCTGTGAGCATGCTGCATGTGTGTCAGCTACCTGGCTTGCTCCTGGATACATGTGAATATGCTTTTGCTGCTTCTTTATTTTCTGCTTGAAACCATGCCATCCCAGTCTCTCCATGCCATGCTGGGATAAACTCCTTGGGAGAAACCCCGTGAAGCTGTCTGAGAACCATCTGCCTAGACACACAGCACATAGACGTCACTTCTGCCTATTCACTATGCTGGATGTTCTTCCTCCCTGGGCTTTCCTCTGAAAGGAGGACATGGTTCCCTCTGTCCCCAACCTTGCCAGGACAGCCCCTTCTCAGAGAGATGCAATGATAGCTAAGCTTTCTTTAATTAATCTCTTATTTTTTCTTTTTTTCCTCTACCTGGGAACTATGGTCTCCTGTGTGTGTGGTGCATGTGTGTATGAAGGGAAAGCGTCCTGACAGGTACACTTTTGAATTTCAAGTCTTCCTTAGGGGCTAGTATTTTGAAACTGGAAACTTGTGCAAAAGTTCAACTCTTGTTGCCTGCATTCCATTGGGTCACATTTCTGCCCTGAGGCAGGCCAAACAAAATGTTAGTTGCCTAAAAAGGAGGAAGGTAGGAATGACCAGAAATACTTGGTGCATTAGTTAGTTTTCAAAATAGCATCCTGTCAAGTGTTTTTAATTCACCCAGAACCATAAAGTCCCTTTATTACTGATTTTTGCTTTTCGAGTCCCTGATCACAACTGCTGTGCTTGATTTTCTTTCCTCTTCTCTACCCTTCGGGCCCTCCCTGCAATTCCCTGGACCCTGGCCTGGTTTACATTGGGACAGCTTGTGCACCTTGTCATCATGGCACTTGCTATATGCTAATGTCTGGGATTTTCATAGGAGATTGAGAAACTTGTAAGAAAAATGTTCTATTCTGCTCTGTATCTCTAGGACAGAGCATGCCATATAAATGGAGTTCAAAAAACTGAGGAACTGATATCTAGATAAAAAGAATAGTTTGTCTATGTATTAAAGACAATAGCTAACACGCATCGCTAACCATGCCCCTGTTCTGCTCTCAGTTTAGATACATTAACTCTTCGACTCCGACAATAATTTCGTGAGTAGATATCATTATTACCCTCATTTTACAGAAGGAAAAATGGAAGCATAGAGAGGTTCAGCAACTTGCCCAAGGTCACACAGAAGGAAATGAAAGAGCTGTGATTTGAACGCAGGTATTTTAGCTTCAGAGGCTGCGTTCTTAGTCAGTAGGCCATGGCACACCTCCTATGTTAACTTGGCTTACAATTTGAAGGGAGATGGCATGCTCATTGTGTAGAACATCCTGATACATTTAAAAAATTGCACTTGTCTAAACTGCCTTCAAAGAAGCATAAAATGAGAAAAAATATGGCAAAATGAAATTATATTGTTTTACCCATTATTAACAAGAATACTTCATTGACACATTTACCTTAAAAGCACCAGGTGAAAAAAGATCAAATTCTTATCACTGTCACACTAGGGTCAAGATGCTCACAAGTGCTGAAGGGTCAGGTTATACCCTGGACATTGAAGAGAATATAAACTTTAAAAAAGGGAGAAGAAACAAAGGAACTGCAAAGTCAGAAAGAATTATTCCTATTTTTGAAACATCTGAAAAAAGTGAGCTGGAGAAAAGATGAGGCATCTTTCCAGTGCTCTCTACTTTCCAGAGAAGAAAAAGTGGAATAACAGTTTTCATGTATTTTTCCAGAACCACCAAACTTAAATGGTAATGTTAATGAAATAGCCATATGCTCTTAAATTGATTATTGAAACATCCTTAAAACAGACATTTCTTTTTTAGAAGAATTTGACCTAATCCTTCACATGTTTAAATATAAAAATTTACATTCATTGTCATTACCAATTATGTATAATTATGAAAGGTTTGCACAATTTTCTGAACAAGTAACAATTAATCTGAAAAGCTTTTTCATTGCTTTATTACTCATCATAACACTGAAAATCAGGTAGATTTTTGTGAGCTACCTTCCATTACTATAAAACTATAAGGCTGATAATGATTATAACTTGACTTTTGTTGAAATTCTGATACATATCTAATTTTCTTTATTGTTCTATATTAACTATATCTACTTGCCACTAACATGATATAGTGGAAATATTTCCATATTCAAATAAAAAGAATTATTCATAAATTACTGTGGAAGAAGCATGCCAGATTGACGCACTGAGTATTGAAAAACAATCAAAAGTAAAAGGTCCTTTGGCCCATTTTGGACAAAGAACAAGACACATTCATTTATTCATTTATTTAAAAAGTGTTGAGTACCTATTATATACAAGGCAAAAGTTGGTATGTTAACAATGTCTATTAGAATATGATAATAAATAATGACTCTAAACATGACCAGTCCATCAATTCATTTCTGTCCTAATGGCTGGTTAAGTTAAATGATGGGTGTTGTCCATTTAAGGCTCGTAAGACACCCAAATCCTGGTAAATAATATGCATTGTAATTATTTATAGTTATACTTTTGTTTCCAAGGCTAGTAAATAATAACACCCCATTGAGGTATTAAGAACCCCAACTAGTCACAACTATGGGTGGAGAAATAAGCTGGTACTATGAGCCAGACCTAATTTTTCATCTGATTATTGGTGAACATTTGACATGGTGTATAACTACATTAAGTACCTAGCAGATATGCATATCAAAAAGCCATATTAAATACATATGCATTGTTAATAATAAAAAGAATGAAAGAAAGTTAATGTGGAAATTTTATTAAGGAAATATTAGTGGTCCACATTATTAGTATATAGCTTTCCTACTACTTATGAACTGAAATATTCATCATTTTTCATATGTATAATTTACAGTGTGGAAAATTTCATGTAAAATGGAATAATTTATTTTGTGATGAAATTTGGAACTGCAGCAGAATCTTAGCTTTATTCTATTTTATTAAAAAAATTAAGCTTTAAATAATGGTAAAATTTTAAAAATGGATCTAAACATATGAAATCACAATTCATTTCTTTATTTTAAGCCTTTCTCCTGTGTAATTATAGGACCTCTTTATCATAGAATTCCTTAGTAATGTCTGTTAATTGAATTTAATCTAGAAAATTTAGATTTTTACTGGTTATGGTTCTCTTTTCTACACAAGACTGAAGACAAAAGTCAAATAATTTTAAGAATTATTGTTAGATAAAAATATTTTGTGATCTCTACATAAAAAAATCTTGAGCAATTTCCTGCCAATTCAAAATAATACCAATATTCCCCATGGGATTATATTATGGAAGACACTTAGCAAAAGTAATTGAAATATGTTAACAAGAGGACAATATTTTCATGCTACACTCAGTGTTGTATCCACACATTATTAAAATATTTTTTCATAGATGATGACTTATGTCTTTATTTGCTTAGCAGTTGGAAAAAATTAACAGTAGAAAGGCTAAAACAATGTGGTACCAATCAGGTTTCTTGACACTTTCTGGTTTAACTGATCCTTTCACTCAATTATCCTCTGCCCTTTGCAGCCTAGAACCTCTTGTTTTCAGTATCTTAACTAAAGAACAATTAAGCTTAAGAACAAGCTAAAAAAAAAAAAAAAAAGGAAGCATCATCTTAAAAGCAAAAGTCTTCTCTGATTATTGTTTTTTTTTCTTTTAATTAAACACAGACCTGAATGCTTCTGTGCTTCTAAAGGTTTAGAACACAGCTATTGGGCAGACAGAAAATGCACAAAGGTAGAAAAAAAGAGGGCGCTCATTCAAATCATACAACCATTGGCCATCAGCACTTCAATGGACCTCCAGTGGTGCCCTCAGCTCCTCTCCTGTCTCTGAGGGGCAGGGCCTCTTGGAAAGATCACTGCTCCTATTCCCAAGCATTTCCAGGCTACACAATCCCACTGCTTCCCATTGGGAGACCAGGTGGTAAAGCTACCTTTTCCTGCATCCATCCTGCCCTGAACCATTAAGTGCAATCTGTTTCTCCAGCTGTTAGGTTGGGTATATGAGAATGGGTGGAGGAGTTCACTTATTACTTCTCTCTTCAATATTATGACGACTCTCTTCTTAGCTATTGGGGAAAAATAAAGAAGGATTTAGGGTGTGGTGAGAATAGTCATACACAAAGGGGACAGCATTTTCTGGAATTTTTAAATACCACCAAGGCACTGGTAGTTAAGTGGGCTGGGGTGGCCGAAATTTTAGGATTTCCATCAATTTACAGGACAAAGATTCATGACTGCTGTTTTGAGCTCTCAAAATATTTATTGATGGATTGATTGCTAGAGTGTTCTAGTTAATGGAAAGAGGCACTCTTGTTACAGGGAATTAAGTCAAGAAAGATTGGAACTGTTAGCTCTGGTGGTGGGTTCGAGTTTGGTCATGCTTTCTGATCCCTGCCTATGACGCTGGGTAAGAAAGTGCATCAGTCAGATGTGAAAGAGCATGTGCTGCCTCTCCAAAGTCCGGAAGTGCTTGGAACTGTGATGTGTATAATTCAGAACAATAAATTACGTGCACAAAAGGAGTTTATCATAACATAAAATTAAAAAGTGACAATTTCATCACACAGTTACACTGCTGTTTTCCTTTTTTTCTCTTTTTTTTGTGGTTTTGTCCTTTTTTGTTTCATTTTTCATTTCCATTTTTGTTTTTTATGACGGTTCAGGGGAGGGTCGAGATTTAGTCCACTGAAGATTAATCACCCTCAATGATATATATATTAGAAAAAATATCAGCAGCAAGACTCTCTGGAAATAGATTCTGTTTGATGCAGCTAGTCTGTCTTTTCTGTTTTGCCCTCTTTCACCGCAGCTTCTGAAGTTTTCCGCAGGGGGGCTTTCTCCGAGTTGGCATGTCCTTGGCCAGAATCTGCCGCTCCACCATTTTTGTGGGTAGTGTGTTTTTCCAAGTAGTTCAGCATTTCACTGAGGACTGTTTGGAAAGTGCTTAGGGCTGCACAAATTGCTGGAGTCCCAAAGCCATGAGTGATCAAACTGGAAACGAGAAGTGGTAGGGAAAAAGAGATGAACAACTTGCAGTATGATATAGGATAATAAATCCACCATCAATCCACATCAATCAATTCAACAGGCATGTATTATGTTCCTAAGTGGTGCCAGGCACTGTGGAAGATAGAACACAAGTCAGTGTATTGCTTTTGACCGTAAGAAATTGGGATGTATTTGGAAGACGGTTTATCCCTGATAGGTTTGACATGCATTAATTATTAGCAAGTCTAAATATTTAACACATGACTTGACTCTGATTCTCCATCTCATTAAGAAAATCAGAAAACACAACTTTCTATGTGTGGGAATCATCTCATTTCAAAGAGTGATAGCCATGCTTGTATGGGCATAGATCATACAAGAAGAAATCAAAATTGGCTAAGCGTGCCTGATGGCTGTTTCTGACTTCATCCTTCTTTTATTCATAGTAATTGAGTTTTACCTGGGCAGCTATGTTTGAACATGGGACTAACCCTCCCACCTGCTTAAAGCAAAACTGGGTCCTCTCCAAGTAGTTATGCAGCTATGCAGATGAGGTTAATCACCTTGGTGTTGCTAACAAAACAAGATGGAAAGAACCCACTCAGCCCCAGTCTCTTTAGTGAGAAAAAAAAATTCTATCTTATGTAAACCACTCGGTGTTTGGGTTTTAGCAGCTAATTAAATAATAATCATAACTAATGAGTATATGTAGGTATCATGGCAACTTCAGTACAGGTAGCCCTTCCAACCATGACAAATATCATTTCTAGTTGAGCAAGTAAGTACAGATTCACTCTTCTTGTGAAAAGAAGTGACCCAAATTGTGCCACTGGTCAACTATTTCTAAAGTACCACTGCCAGATTGTTCCCCATAATTCATACTCATAATAATATAGGAAAACATGCTTGACATATGTTATGCATATGTTATAGCACATAAATAACATGGCACATACAGTATATTATATGTATAGTAAATAGTATATATGATATAGTATATGTATTATACATATATGCATATGGATTGTCATACATATACTATATATGGCATATTATACTATAATACACTATACACACATAACGGGCACATGTAACATATATAGTATACTATACACAGCATATATACTATATATGGCATATTATACTATGATATACTATACATATATAGCATGGTATATATGTTATATTATATACAACATATAATATACTATGTATGGCATATTGTACCGTAATATACTATATATATGGGCTGTTATACTATATATAGTATATAACATATAATACATACTATACTATATATAGCATAACAGTCTATATATATATAATATATTTAAAAAACAAAGTATTAACTACTTACAAATCCTAGGTTGCTATGGTTGTTATGATTTTAGCAGTTTTTAAATCAGAACTATCATCTATAATATGTTAATTAGCTAGTGACCCCTCTTAGGGTATATAATCTTCAGGAACAAAGATAATGTGATTTTCATTGTTTTAAAATGAAACTTTAAAACAGTGGGACTTAGGGACTTTAAAACAATGGGACTTAGGGTCTAATGCAGCCTACTGATAGCTCAGTAGTGATAACAACAGGATGTACATGAGGGAATTGTTTATATTAATACATTTAATGAGCTCAGAACATGGTCAGACCTACAGTATATGTTCAAAAAATGATAGGTATTGTTGGCTGCGGGATTTTAAGGGTGAGGGTAAGATTTTCTGCATGTTCCTCATTATATGCACAGGTTACTAGCATCTTTCATCTGGACATTTTACAAAGCTTGCCCTATGCCTAGATCATAATTCACAAACACTGAAAAGGGAAAAAACCCTTCAGTATCCTGTTATTAAGAAAACAAGAATGGTCAGTGTTTGGGCAACTATGTACACCCAATTTGTAATCTCGAGACATTATCACAGTTCAAGCATATGCATGTCTTTGCTGCAGTGTCTTGCACTGCTGAGCAGGAATACTGACTTCCACTCCATTTCTACAATGAGATAACTAGAGAGGAATCTATATGCTTTAGTATCATCTATCAGGGAGTCTGGACAACAAATGCAATGGACTGGAGTGGTGGAGGAATTAATCATGGCTGTACCCACAAAAATAACTGAGTGAAGCAATCCACTGATGTTTGGCTCTGGGTACAAACTACCTCTTTTCTTGTGCTTTATTCCTGTTTTTAGGGTTCCCTGTATCATTAGATTTATTTTATTTTCCTCTCTACTTCCACATCCTCTTGGTTGTGACTGCCTTCTTCATCTATAGCTAAATATGCAGAACTTATTTTTACCAGGTTAAATATTAAAGTTAATAGCCAAGGTTTGAGTTCTGACCACATGGCAGGCCCCGTTCTGAGTGCTTTATTCTGTATGGCCTCATATAACCCTGGCATCAACAGTAAGTAGGTATTATTATCTCCATTTTATAGATGAAGAAACTAATGCTAGAGAAGTTAAATAATTTCCCAGAGAAATCTGATATTCTGCATTGCCTTCGTGCTTATGTTCTTCTCAGGCTGAGGGTGTGTTTTATTCCTTTTCTTTGAAAAATCACATTATGTTGGTAGCTTTAGTTTTGTTTCTCTAACTTTGTTCTATAGGCAGACTTGAGGCCCAGAAGATGTTAATTCTTCCTGTTCACTTTCCCGTATAAAACCATGGTTTTAAAAATCAAGTACAAAATGGATAGGTCTGTATAAATGCTTTAGTTCTCCATGTCCAGAAAAGTTGTCACCATAATGAAAGATTCTTAAGCTGGTATCTTTCTTGGCTGATGGCCTTTCTGGCTTCTAAAATATGTATCTGCTCATTAGCAGGTTGCATTGTCATCTTTGCCCTGCATTGAGAACTGGGTGTACTGAGTCTTCACATTGGCTCTGACCTTAGTCGCTTTCTGATTTGCGGGAAGTTATGTAACCTTGTAAAATGACAAAGGTATAACTAGAATATCTGCAAAGTTCTTTCCAACTCTAAGCTTCAATTCATCATTATTAATGCTTATCATGCTTTTCTCAAAATTCAGGACATGAACAGAAAGTTATGGAAGTTGAAAGACCACTGAGCTTAACAGAGAAGACAAAAATTGATTGTGGAATATTCAAGAAAAGTAATTACTTGAACTGTTTTCTTTCAACATTAAAAACATTATGTAAATTTTGCCCTAGCTGGTGTGACTCAGTGGATTGAGTGATGGCCTGTGAACCAAAGGGTCTCTAGTTTGATTCCCAGTCAGGGCACATGCCTGGGTTACAGGCTGGGTCCCTAGTGCGGGGTGCAGAAGAGGCAACCACACATCGATGTTCCTCTCCCTTTCTCCTTCCTTTCCTCTCTCTCTAAAAATAAATAAATAAAATATTTTAAAAACATTATGTAAATTTTGTTAGTTTCCATAATTTAACAGTACTTGTACAACAAAAAAATATGCGTGGCACACCACATAGGATGATTCTAAGTGCAAAGGATAGCCTCTGTTCTAGCAATTTTCAGTGAAGTTTATGAGTTCAAATAATTAAAATAATCTAATATTGTATTAGAATAGCACACAAAAAAGTGTAAAATCACAGGGTGATTAAAACATTTTTGGAAATATCATGACATTCTGTTAGGCCCAAAACACTGCAGAAAAACAGGTATATATATCTCACACTTATTGACTTACAAAAAGGAATAATATAGAATATACAGAAAAACAGAAGAAAAACAAAACTGATAATGCTGACTTTCAGTCTTAGACAGAAAACAAACAATAGTCAGGTAACCCACTCCAAATCTCCAAAGTCTTTGATAACAAAGATTATTTTGACTTTAGAAAATATTAGTTTTAAACCACAGACTTAATATTTAAATTATACTTTGCATTTGCATATATTTTCATAAGATTAACATCAGAGAGCATTTCATAAGCAAATATTACCTGAGTTAAATAGTAGCCATGATGGTTTGAAGTAGGTAGTCAAAATCTAGAAGTTCTATATTCAAATTTATATAAAATGTGTCCTCAATGAGACAAGTGAAAGAGACAACTAGCAATGTGGCATCTTTATGACACATTTTAAAAATTTTTGCAGAACAGTGGCAGAGGATACAAATGTGGTATCTGATTTCCTAACACATTTACATTTCCCAGGTCTCTTTTCTTCATCCTTTTTAATCATGTGTTCTATTACTTTATTTTTAAAAGGCTTATGTCAGGCTTGTGTCCTCTCCATCCTCAAACCTATGATGCTCATTCTTAGCTGGGTTCTTTTGTTTGTTCCTCGTTCCTCTTTTTGCCCAAAGTCCACTCACCCTTCCAAGCTCCTTGGAAGCTCTTGTAAAAAAAGGTGCAAATTTCCTGATCCCTTGATCACAATATTGAAAAATATGTGCTCCTGCCAAAGTGATGAGAGGACTTAAATAGAATTCTGAGGCGAAAGGAGTAACATTCCTCTAAAAATGGAAAATAAGCAGACAGAGGATAATGGGGAAGAAAATAGCCCCATGAAGGTAAGAACTCAGTCACCAAAGTGAGGAAGAGGGAGGGTGGCTTACAGTATAAGTGACCATCAAAGTTCACCAAATTGTAATGTAAGTGGCAAATAAGAAGCTATGTATCTCTAAAAATTTGTGGTTTGGGCTCTTATTGTATATTGGTAACCACAGTGATAGTCTAATCTTAAAAAAATATAAAGAGTGTTAAAACAAAGTGAAAAACCACAAACCAAAGCAAAAACAAAACAAACAAGGCTGAGGTGGGGCACTAGTCAGCCCTCACCGTACAGGACCTTGTCTGAGGCCAGCATTTGGATAACAATAACCTGCAGGAGGCAGCAGGCTTGGGGACAATGGGTGGGGACTTCAGGGTGTGGAATCGCTTGAGTTTACAAAGGCTCAAGTTTCCTCGGTTCCATTTAGCAGTCTCTGACGTCCAGGTCAGTAGGCTTTGAAGTTCAGTTTCAAGAATGAGGAAGAGAAATAATGCAGGAATAGGCCCAAGGCCTGAGGGAGATAAGATTAAATGGTAATTAAGATGCTTTGCTTTCTTAAAACTGTCAATAGCATAACTGAATTGAGACTTTTTTAGTACAGGAATCTCCTATTTTAGGATAAAGAAAACATAAGAATGTGTTTCTAAGACACTGGAATTGTTAGTAATGTTTGAAAAATCACGGGAGATGAGAGAGGAAGTAGTGAGATGGAATAGAGAAAAGTGCCTTCCTAACCAAAGCAGGGGGAAAGGAGACAGATTTGAGAAACTCTGGTGTTTTAAATTATGTTTACTTAGTCCCTTAACAAATTTCTAGTAATGAGATATTTTTAAAATCAGGTTTATTTAGTTTGAATTTACATATGGTAATATTTACACTGTTTAGGTATATAGTTCACTGGATATCTACAAACTCAGAGTCATGTAATCACCCCCATTATCTATCCAAACAGTGTTCTTGTGCTTCTTTCCAGAATTCACTCTCCCCAACCCCCACTACTGAGACTCAGCACTCTAATTTCTATCCTTAGAGTTTGTACTTTTTCCCATAAATATCATCTAAACTGAATCATAAAGTCCATAGACTTTTCTGACTCACTCTTTTCGCTTCACATAATACCTCTGAGGTTTATCCACGTTGCTGTATTTGTTAATAGATTCTTTTAATTGTTGAAAATGAAGGGATTCATCACAATTTATTTATGAAATTATTACAATCTGAAGCGTTAACATTTAAAAACATGGAGGTGATCACTGAAAGGTTGCCTAGTTCCATAGGAACCCAATAAAGTAACTGTACTAATTTTTTCTATAAAAGTGCTATTAGAGCAGTAACAGTGCAACTTACTCTAGAATTTTAGCAATGCATCTCCCAAATTCTCCCAAAATACCGTGTGATAAGTTGCGGGGTGGGGTGAGCTGGATGACAGCAGAGTCACAGGAAGAGTCACTGCTGGTTGGACAATGAAACCTGAAGTGTGGTCTTAAGGGTGGTTGTCAACCTTGAAGGACATCTCCAGGGGAGCACTGCAACACTCTCTCATTAATTCCACTCCGTTCAACATGTTAATTGACAATGTGGTTGAAGGCATCATGGATTTGTAACTTAATGGCTGGCATTAAAATAGAGAGGAAAATTCCTGCATTGGATAGCAGAACCAACGTGCAGAAATACCTTAATGTGGTAAAAAGCTTAGTTGGTGGGCCAAAATCAATGATGTGAAATTTAGGGGAGATTAAGGAAAACATATCCACTTGCAGTACACTGAGAGAGATCTGACTGAAGAGTAATTCTTAGGAAAGTGTCTTACCAAATTAGTAAGCCTAAACTAGAAAAGCATGGGTCCAAATTTGAGGTTTGGATCCTAGCTAGTCAAGCTTGGTAGCTGTATTTACTTTAAACCATTCTTTCTCTCTCTAACTAGATTCCAGCTCATTGATTTCATTTCCCATTACTAATTTTGCACTGAAGAACAGGAAGGTTCTGACAACTGACTGTGAGCAATATAATCACCTGCTGAGAAAATCTAGGCTGCTGTTGTTTATGCCACCTGATGTTACAGAAAATGTAACTTATATTTAACAGTCATCTTCTTAATTTTATTCATGGTTTTAAAAACTCCTATTTTGCTAGTCCTCCCAATTAACATTCTCTAGAGCATCTTTCTGCAACATAAACCATCTCTTCAAATAGGCTGAGTTCAGGAAGGTAGTAACTATGTGCTTGATCCAGAAGCAAGGCTCTACTTTACGATTCCTCCCATGACTGTTAGGGCATGTTCACATTTCAGCAATGGAAGGGACACCAAGGGGTAGAACACCTTTACTGGAGCGATTGTATGTGTGTGTGTGTGTGCACACCTGTGGACTTACACTGCTTTTGCCTTTTTATAAGGTGGCTTTCTAACCTCTTCTTGACCAATGGACTTGACCTGAATACGTTTTGATACAGAATTTAACTTTTAAAAGGAAACTATATTGCAACAGTTCAAACTGTATTCTCTATCAGTAGGGTTAAAGTGGAAGAAATTGAGACTCAGAAATGAAAAAGGTAATAAAGGGTGAAAGAGAAGAGACTGCTATTTGAAAGATAATAAATTATAATCCTTCTTTTCACCTGTGTAGTTTTGCCAATCAGATGTTAGCGACACTCCATCTTTAACACAGTGTTTATACTTATAAACTACAGTCATGTGCCACAAAATGATGTTTCAGTCAATGACAGACAACGTACAATGGTCCTACACCACCTAGGTTTCTGTAAGTACATTCCATGATGTTCACACAGTGAGGAAGACACCTAAAGATGCAGTTCTCAGAAAGTATCCCCATCATGAAGGGAAACATGACTATACTTGACATTAATGATGAGGACTATCAATAAACTCCCATACAATAAAAATTTCATAAACTTGCCTTCATACCTTGTGATTCTTGGTTAAGGGCATTTTTTCTCAGGGCCAACGCTTTATGTATTTATCTTTAAAATCTCAAAACCTTCATTGTTTATTTGAAATTGAAGTTAATATAGGATTCTGAATGGGAAATTTGCCAGAGGGACAAGAGCTATTTTACTTTCCTTAATCTAAGTAAATATGGTTTACCTTTCACTAGCTTTGTTGTAAGCTAGAGAAGAGTTACAAAGCTGTTTACATACTGTTGTAATAGTCCTTGAGAAATGCTTTATCATTACTGATTTGTCTAAACTAATTTAAATTAAACCATTGAAGCAATTTTCTAAAACATAGCCTAACAAACTTCTGTGGAATCATCCCTTGGATTCTTCCTATCTTGGCAAGAGTAGGGCCTGGGTTCCAGCATATTCTTTCTACCTACTAAGCAAACACTGATTTAATATGTATTGAAAAGAAAAGAAAGGCCTCATTATTCCTCAAAAAACTAAAAATGGACATGCCTTTTGACCCAGCAATTCCACTGCAGGAATTATACTCTAAGAATCCTGAAACACCAATTCAGAAGAACCTATGCACCCCAATGTTCTTAGCAGTACAATTTACAATAGCCAAGTGCTAGAAGCAACTTAAGTACTCATGAGTAAATGAGTGGATTAAAAAAACTATGGTACATTTACACAGTGGAATACTACACAGCAGAAAGAAAGAAGGAACTCCTACCCTTTGCAACAGCGTGGATGGAACTGGAGACCATTATGCTAAGTGAAATAAGCCAGGCAGTGAAAGACAAATATCATATGATCTCACCTATAAGTGGAACCTAATTAACAAAACAAACAAGCAAGCAAGCAAAATAGAATCAGATATATGGAAATAAAGAACAAACTTACAGTGACCCAAGGGGAGGGGGAGGGGGCAACAGGGTAAAGAAGGGGAAGGGGCAAAGAACATGTGTACAAATGGACAAAGACAATGGGGCGGGATGGGGGGGAGGATCGAATGTGGGAGGGGGGAAAGTAGGATGGGGAAGAGTAACTGGGGAGAAATGAGGACAACTGTAACTGAACAATAGTTAATAAAAAAAAGAAGAGAAAAGAAGAAAGTCTCATTAGTATTTGCCACTGAAGACTGGAACACTCAGTTGTGTCTGACAACCATGGATGGTTTTGCTTTAGCTTTTTTTGATACACAAAATGCTGGAAGTAATAGATACTATTATGCTACAAACTAGAAGACTGAAAATCAAGTGAAAACAGCCATCATCATTTAGGTAATTAGAGTAAAAGCAAATTTCATTTTGTCAAATTCCAAATTTCTACCTTGACAAGCAAACTTCTCTTCCTCCGTTGTTTTTGATATGTGGCAAGGTTGAAATAGTTTGGGCTATTATTACTATTATCTTGTTATGCTGCATTATTTGTGTGGGTGTTTGCTATCATATATCTTTGATTTTTCCGAATAGCATACAGATGCCAGCGTCATCAACTTCAGTTCTTTTTTTGGCCTCGGGCAGTCATGCAAGCAGCAAGATTTAAAGGGAAGACAAGCGTCTTTTCCTCCTCTGCTGGATTATTCAGCTCCTGCAGGTTTAGGTCCAAATATAGCCCCAGGCTCAGTCTATATCCCCACTATTGTCTTTGGTGACTGCCAGAAAAGTGCCTTCTTGAGCTCATGGGAACAGCTGTGAGGGCAGGAGGCTGGGAAACAGACCCTGGAGAACATGGGCAAAGGATTGTGGGGCTTCTTTTCAAAACCTTACTTCTTTTCAGAGCTCTGAGGGTAAGGCCCTTCATCTCTCTGAAGCAGCACAACCCCTGAATATAGGCCATGGAGAAAGACCTCCCCATGAGGAAAGTAGCTGTGTTCTGTCCTCCTAGAACTTGATGATGTCTATCCTTTGTAGCCTAACTGGTTGAGGAGATAGAGGAAAAGGGAAAGTTGCTGATTGTATTTATCTTCTTACATTATCCTATGGTCCCAAGTGATTTTAAAATGTAGTTTAATTAAGGTGCACATATAAGATATATAGTTCTTTGGTGGCTAGAAATCACTGAAATTTCCTCATCAGCAAGGTCCTCACCGCATGCTCACAAATGTTCTGTGGCTCCTTCATGGTGTGGTTCTCAACCCTAAATGTTTATGAGAAACACACAGGGAACTTAATTAAGAAAATACCAATGTGTGGATCCCACCCCAAAGATCCTGCTTTAACGGGTTGGAGATGGGTCCAAAACATCAGTATTTTTAAAACAGTTTAAATGCAACTGGGGAGTTGGAGTGTCCCCTTAGAGCCTAGAAATAACACCAAACTACCATGTCTGCTATCATTTTGGGGAGATGGAGGATGATGAAGTTCTTCAGCATTTCCCCCAAGAACTTCTATAGAACCTGAGACCTATGGAATGTTAATAAGTATTCTGAGGGGAAAAAAGTTTCTGTGATCCAGTTTTGAAAACATGGGACTAAGTATTCCTTCCATTCAAAAATGGTTCCATTGAAAAGGTCCTGGGAGCCTTTGACATGCTAATGTGCACTGGCATACTTCAAGGGGAGTGTAACAGTCAGGGTTTCTTGCTCCAAGAAATACTTGATCACGAGACACTTTTAAGGCACATCTCACGGGAGTAGTGCTCTATGAAACGTGCTGTGGAGACATGTGTTTGGGACTGCCCTGAGTCGCTGCCAGATTGGGAGATGTGCTGCCCCTCATCCCCCAAAGGTCATGTTCCTCCTGCTCTTCTCAGCCACTAACTCTGAGTTCCCAAAATGGAATTGGTTCTGGGGGTTCCATTTTACTTCAATCCAGCTCATTAGAAAAGGAGGCTAAGGATCCAATCACTGCCCACACATTAGGAGAAATCAAAGTCAATCACATCCAAGTCAACTTTTTGAAGGTAAAGGCATTTTTTTGACATTTGTATCCTGTTTTTTTTTTTTTTTGAAAAGAGCTTTTCTTGTGAAAAGAGCTTTTGGGGATACATAATCCATTTCCTTATATTTCTCCCTCTTAGATCATTCATATTTTCTATAGTATAGGGGGATTGAGACACTAATCTTAGAACTCTCATGCTTTTTGCTAAATTTTATTCAACTGTTAACTTTTTAAAATAAATGAGTGGCGAAAACATAAGGGGGAAGAAAGGAGGTCATATGGAAATATAGCGCAAATAAAGATGTAAAGTGCAGCAGTAAATCGACAATGTGGGAAACATCACTGGGCTACGGGAGCTTTAGAGATCATCCAGCTTGACTGCACTGATTTACAGAAGAACATGCAGAGGCTGGACTAGCACAGTGCCTGCTCTAAACCCACACTTCCAGCTGGTAACCAGGGGAAGGCTGAGCTAGGCCCCCTGACATCTGTCCTGAGTGAGTCCCACAATCTTGTGCTTTCTTGGTTTGACTGACCCCCAATTCATAGCTCAAAAACCAGAAATTATTTAAATAAAGATTTACCAAAATTCTTCCCCAAGGTATGCATTCCCCAAAATCAATTATTTGCAGGTAATTATTGTGGGCCATGTTTGCAACTTGTTATTAGAAACAGTTGTGCTCTGAAGGGTATGGCTCAGTGGGTTGGGCATCGTCCTAAAAACTAAAAAGTCACTGGTTCAATTCCCAGTCAGGGCACATGCCTGGGTTTCAGGCCAGGTGCCCAGTTGGGGGCATGCAAAAGGCAACCAGACAGGTCAATGTGTTACCATCAATATTTCTCTCCCTCTTCTTCTCTTTCCCTTCCTCTCTCTCCAAAAATACATAAATAAAAATTTAAAAAATAAACAATTACCTCTGGTTTCTTTTATTTGAGTTACTAACCTCCTACACGCTGAACCTAAAAATCCATAAAAATGTCATCAAATGGCCTGCTTCTATGTATGTATCTCCTGCAGCATTTGCTATTGTGAAATACAATGACTACTGGCTACTGATTTAATTCTTTAACTTCCTACTTACTGTTAAGTGAATGTAAGTGATTTCATGTAGAATCATACTAGAAGTGCATTATGGTTCCATTTGTCTGTTAAGGAAGTGAAAACTGCAGCCTGTTTTATTTTTAGTCAATATTGTTGCTAGTGAGTTTTACTTCAAGGGAGACTCTTTTCTTGTCTGTAAATACAGACTAGACTATCTTTGCTCACTTAACTGGTGAATAAGACATGATGAGTGTTTTCTTTTTTTTATACCTGAAAATGGCACTCTTGGAGTTTAAGTTTTAAAGTTTGATTTCAACCCTACATAAAGGATATGAAGTTTGGAAAACACAGGATTCTTTTTTCTTCACAAGTTAGGCTCATGATCTCCAATATTCTTAAAGAAAATGGGCTTATATGTCCCCTTGAACAGGACAGAACATCCTGAAGTAGGCTTAATCATTTTATTTTTCAAATGCTAAGCTTAGCACTGGCTGGTGTGGTTCAGCGGATTGAGTGCCGGCCTGCGAACCAGTGTCCCAGTTTGATTCCCAGTCAGAGCACATTCCTGGGTTGCAGGCCAGGTCCCCAGTAGGGGGCACAGGAGAGGCAACCACACATTGATGTTTCTCTCCCTCTCTTTCTCCCTCCCTTCCCCTCTCTCTAAAAATAAATAAATAAAATCTTTTAAAAGATGATAAGCTTAGCTGTGTAATTTATTTCATGATGTTTTCTTTGGGGATTTAATTAAAATTTCTTCATTTCTCTTCTGGCACTGAAAAATACTTTTGTAAGTTTGAGAAATTCATCCACTCCAGATTACCTTCCCTGCCACCTTCCCATCCAAAGTTGGTGGGGGGAGAGTATGCATACTGTAGGCTTTCTGGGAAAGACCAAACATGCTCAGGTTCAAGTAAAAAAGAAAGATCTCTTCAGCATGTTACCAAGCACACAGCACTTAGATGACGCTGGTTGAGTTGATTGGAATGCATGGCATATGTGAAACACTAAAGGAAATAGGTATGAATGGCCCAGGAAGAGAAACTCAGAGAGACATGAGAGCTGTCCTTAGAAATTTGGAGGAAAACAGGATTGAACTGACTCTGAAAAGCCTCCAAGGAGGGGGACATTAGGGAGACAGATGTTGCCTCATTTGAAAAAAAAGGCATTTCTAATAGAGCTGTCAGACATAGTAGGGATACCTCGGCGAGAGCCGTCTATCATTTGAAGTTTTCAAGCCTGGAATGGGTGACAACTTGGCAGGGCTGCTGAACAGAAGATTCAAATATTGAAGAACAGTGGGAAATGTAAAGGGGCTCTCAACAGTGAGAATCAATGAAAAAAATTAATCACAAGCAAACAGTTATCTGGGAATGACTGTACATTTCTTATTTTCAAGCATTGTGAGTGTAGTAGGAGGATCTATTTGTAAGGTGTGATATCAGCACACTGTTTGACTCAAATAGGAGAATTAAGCACATTGATCATTTCACTTCTACAGCCCATTGCCTTGGGGAATGAGTTAGTGGAGGTTTCATCTAAGACCTAACACGGATATCACCATAATCTACATTTATTAACATATATTTATTGGGCATATACTATGTGCTAAGTAGTGTGGATAAAATAAATGGAAGCCTTTCCTGGTTGCTGCAAGTAATTGCCTGTACTCTGCTTAATTCTCTATTATAAAATCTGTCTCATTTAAGTCTTTGAATGTAATTATCTTCCACATTAGAATTTCCAAAGAATGGGGCAACCCTTGTACCACCTGACTTTAGCACATTAAAATATTAGAAACAATAAAATTTCAGGCTCCCAAGGAAGCATGGAGAAAGAAAATTTTCTCATTTTTCTATTAGGCTGTTCTCTCTCAACTGAGTATTAAAGATAGTCTAACTCCCTCCAGTTATTCATGTTATCAGATGCTTGACTTCAAATTCACTGTGATTCTGAGAATATAAAAGGCAAAGAAATAAAAAGTTAAGATGTCCCGAGATCTCAAAGAGGAGAATTCCTAACATTTCAGAAAATTAGGGCTCTGGTTTCTACCTCAACTGAATCTGTTCTGCCCGTGGAACCCCAGGCCCAGTTACAATCACCAGTCCTGGGAATTGCATCTGTGGAGTCTCCCACAGATTTCAGTCAATTGTCTTCCCCCTTCCAGTAGGAGTTGTGGTGTCTGCTGTGTTCTCCACAACAAGACACTTTAAGTGTGGTACTCAGTAAATTATAAATAGTGAATAAAGCTGTCATTTTTGACGGAAACAGCAGCTTTCCTGGCTGTGAATCACGGGGAGGGCCACTGCATGCACAATGTTCAGAGCTCTCTGATACGGCAGCTACCACAGAAAATGGGAATAGTTATCCATACTTTCCAAGACCAGAGCATTCCAGAGCTTTACCTGGATGTTTACAACCTGCTGAAAGTAAGTCACAGTTGTTAAGGTGCAAGATCAGCCACCCTATGAGGTGTAATTCAAGTGATCTGCATTGGGAAGGAGATTTTGACTAAGTAAAATAGTGGCTCAAGTTGATGTTACTATTTAGAGTATCCTCTATGCCCATCCAATTATGCTCTCCTTTCTCAGCCAGCACTCAGCAAAAACTGGAAAATCACACTCTGTTATTGGATTGTTCTCAAAATTAGATGTGATATGCTCCCTTTCTAACTAATTTTTCCCTTGAGCTTGTGCTTCTATCAAAATTAAAGTTACCACTCTCAGTAGGAAATTATGAAAGGGTCATACCCTATGCTAACATTGTTATGCAGATTATCAGCAGAATAAGTGATGCAGAATCTAATACATTAACGTACAAAACTTTCCATAATTCTCAGTGTCACTTTAAAAATGAATTAGAGTTATGTTTCTTTCCATAAAAAGGGCTAATAGCCTAGGAATATCCTAGGATCATGATACTTAAAGCTGACTAACTATCAGAATCAACTTCAGATCTGCAAATAACAGGTGCCTGAGTGCAGTTTTAGAATGGTTGAATCAGATCTTTACAAGGGTACTCCAGGTCTTAAGACTTTTAAAAAGCTCCAAGAGAGAGTCCACTGTGAAGCCAGGTTTAAGGGCTACACTTATAAAGTGAGCAGTCTCTCTCAGGGTCAGACAACAAGCTGGATTTTATAGTTCTATTAAGACAATCTATTGAGGTTACTTTTAATAAATGCACAGTAAAAACAAAAATGCACATTTTTAAATTCAGTCTACATTAGACTTCAGTCTGGGTTTTAACTGGAAATGTTTAAACCATGTTTAAACATTTTGTTTAAAAGGATATACAGCAGCCCCTTGAATAACAGCAGGTCCTTGAATAACACTATTTCATTATAGCATTGATGAGATGCCTTATGAACTTAACTCTTGCTTGCATCAATTAGCCTATGGTAAAATGGGTTTCATTATCCACTGTTTCACTTAAAGTTGCAGAGCCTATTGGTCACATTGAGATCTTAATGTAATTTAAGACATGCAAAAGAATGAATTGAACACATCTTATACCATATATGAAAATTAACTCAAAATGGATCAAAGACCTAAATATGAGTTGAAATTATAACACTCTTACAGGAAAACAGTAGGCCAAAGCCCATGACATGAGATTTGACAAGGATTTCCTGAATATGATACAGAAAAGACAGGCAACAAAAGTAAAAATAGGCAAATCAAACTATATCCAAAACAACTGTGCATCAAAGAACACAATCAACAGAAGAAAAAGACAACCTATAAACAGGAGAAAATATTTACAAATCACATGTATAATATGGGGTTAATGTCCAGGATATATAAAGGACTCCTAAAAACAATAAAGGAGTAAATAAGCAGATTAAAAAATGGGCAAAGGATATGAATGGACATTTCTCCAAAGATGACACAGAAATGGCCAACAAGCACACAGAAAGATGCTTATCATCACTGATCACTAGGGAAATGCAAATTGAAACCATAATGGAACATCTCTTCCAACCAATTAGGACAGCTACTACTAAAATAAAAAACAAGTAAATAACAAGTGATGGCCAGGATATGGAGGAACTAAATAAAATACTGCACGGTATTGGTGTGAACATAAAATGGTACAGCCACTGTGGAAAACAGTATGGCAGATTTTCAGATAGAGTTACAATATGACATCATTCTACTTCTGGGTATATATCCAAAATAATTGAAAGTAGAATTTTGAAGAGATATTTTCACACCCATGTTCATAGCAGCACTAGGCACCATAGCCAAGAGGTGGAAGCAACCCAAGTGTCCACTGATGGATGAATGGATAAGCAAAATGTCACATACACATCAATGGAATATTGTGCCGTTTTAGAAGAAAGAAAATTAACACTGTACAACATAGATGAACCCTGAGGACATTATGCTAAGTGAAATAAACCAGTGACAAAAAAACCCCACAAATACTGTATGATACTACTTATATGAGACATTTAAAAAGTACCCAAGTTCATAGAGACAGAAAGTAAAATGGTCGTTACCAGAGGCAGAGGGAATTGAGGAATGGGAAGCTGTTCTTTAATGGTTTTAGTTTAGATGGTAAATTTTATGCTATATGTTTTTTTTACCATAATTTTAAAAAGACATAATTTGGGAAATTGCTATAAAGTGAGTTTGGTTCAGTGATGTCTATCATACTGCCTCCCATTGTAAAATCAAAAGATTTCTTCTATATAAATAATCTGGAACGTGGTTAAAAATAAATGAAAAATCTGGCAAACATTAAAAAAGAGCATAATAAATGGGTTTTGTAACTCTGATAACAAAATACTCAATATACAAATAACAGCAAAATTTCATAGATCATACTTTTATAAGGAAATTTACCATGTAGTGTTAAATGCTTTAAGTTATGGTTATGTGTTTCATTTTTTAAAAGACTTTATTTATTTATTTTTAGACAGCGGGGAAGGGAGAGAGAAAGAGAGGGAGGGAAACATCAATGTGTGGTTGCCCACTACTGGGGACCTGGCCCAAAACCCAGGCATGTGTCCTGACTGGGAATTGAACCAGTGACCCTTTGGTTCACAGGCTGCCGCTCAATTTATTGAGTTATACCAGCCAGGGTTGGTTATGTGTTTCAAAAGTTGTGATTGAGAATCTGCAGCCATGGTTAATCTTGAAAATTTTACACCTAAAATATAATCTCTCTCTCTTTTTTTTAAACTGAGAATTGGAGGATCAGTTTACCATATATTTTACTCTTCTCTGGGAGACACCAGACTATTCTATTACCATATTTTGCATGGAGATGTCAATAACAGCATATGAAGCCCATTTGGGGAACATTCAGCTTAAGTTAGAAGCAAAAGTTTTCTTTAAAGAGTTCTCTGGCATTAAATTGGCAAATGACTAAAGTATCAACACATTAGCAGATTGTGGCTATACTGAGCAAACAAATGATTTGGCTGTTTATTTCACAGTGTAGCTGATATTAGATTTACACATTTATGCTGTATTTTATTTTGAGCTCACTGATGAAGGTTACAGTATCTATAATTGGAAACAACCTATAGACATGACATAGAGTTCTAATACTCTTTATTTGAGCAGTAAGTTCCTCCTTAGAATAAATTTGTAACTTAAACTTCCTTATATCCAGAATTGAATTTGTATAAAAATTAAGTTCTTACTTAAACTTCTGTAAAAGTTATAGATGTTTTTAGTATGTGTACATATAAAAATATGTGTAGAGATATGAGGGTGGAGCAATCTATACCTTTTAACATGGATCTGCAGTGGAGTAAACAATAAGACATTTATAGGAATGCTCACTTTATATTCCTTTTCTCATTTCAGCTCACTACCACCATACAATGGATGGGTTTTTATTCCACTTATAGCTAAGGAGGGAAAGGCTTGGAAAGAGTCTATAAGTTACCCCAAACAACCCAGCTCAGATGTGTGAGGTTCTAAATTTGAAGGTTCTATTGACTCCAAAGCCTTTGGCTCTACTTGTCTAGGCATTATATTTTCTTCCAGTTTAAACACTCATCTTTACTAACCCAAATCAGTCATAGGAGAAAAGTCCTGCGAATATACATTTTGTATATTTTTAGAAGACAAATACTATGTTTAATCTTCAGAGGTATGTTTGTTACATCCTGAGGAGCCTTGTGATATTATAGAAAATAAAATACTATATTTATACATCTTTGATGTATAAAATTCCAAATCATGATATTGCCCTGGCTAGTGTAGCTCAGTGGATTGAGTGCAGGCTGCAAACCAAAGGGTTGCTAGTTCAGTACCCAAACAGGGCACATGCCTGGGTTGCAGGCCAGGTCCCCAGTAGGGGGCACAGGAGAGGCAACCACACATTGATGTTTCTCTTCCTCTTTTTCTCCCTCCCTTCCCCTCTTTCTAAAAATAAATAAATAAAATCTTTAAAAAAATTCCAAATTATTTAAGTACCCACTCTTTATTATAATGGAGTATTCCCCTCAACAGCATTATAATCATTGAAAACATTAAAAAGCATTTTAAAATTTAATGTTAATGTTTAAAATTTAAACATAATTTTTCCTTAGCATTTTTAAACTAAGTGGTGCTAATTGAAAGACAATAAATAATTTTATATTGGTGAGAAACATCCTGTAGGCATAGAGTTCTGAAGTTTTAAATTGGAATGCACCTGTATAGTTATATGTCCTTTTCTACATTGTATCCAAGGCATAAGTTAACCTGGAAAAAATTATTCTATTCTTTTCCTAATCCTCTCAAAAATAAAATTCAAAATATGCTTTTTATAATATGTTCTAGGCCCTTTAAATATGTTAGTGTGGACTAACTTAAGAACCATTTGTAGTTTCTAGTTGTGTAGAAATTATATTCCTGGAAAATCAGTCTATAACATCCCATTAATTTTGTTATATCATTTATTCATTATTTATTATTCAAAAATTAAACTAATCAAGATTTAAAAAAACTGTTTAAAGGATTTCAGACTCCTGATCCAAAAGTGTGATTATTTAAAATAACAATATCTACTTTCAAAGTCATAAATTCTTAATAATCACACAAAGATATTAAATATTCTTATCCAAAATGATTCATGCATTAAATATAATTTCAACTGCTTAACAGTTAAGGAGTAGTTACATTTATACAGTCCTAAAATTATTTCAGTCCTTTGAAGGCAACTGTGAGGCTGATGTGGCCCCCAGTGAAAATGAGTTTGACGCCCCTGTCTTAGATGCTTGGAATTTCAAAAACTTCAGTCAGTCGCCATATAAATATGTCATATCTCTAAATGGAATTGTGATGGGAATACAAAAATGTCTGGGTTAGTAAAGACAGTTTTAACAGTATAAAAAGAGGTTAAGCCCATGAGAAAACCAGCCTTACCTGAAATGTGTTAAGTGTCTCTGGATGTCCAGGTCTAGAATTGGAGTGGGTCTGGAGGATCCCAGTGGTGACCTATCTTGGCTCAAGAGGTCTTGGAATTCTTTACAAATTTGTCTAAAATAAAAGATTCAAAGTTGGAGTTGAACTCTTGAAATGGGCCTTTAATTTCCTCCCATGGGATTTTGTTAAGGTTTGTTTTCCCTTTGACAAGAGGACTAGATAAAAGTCCATAAAGTGAACTGTGAAGTTCCATCCACATCAAGCAGACGAGGGGGCACAGGAGCAACTTTTCTCTCAGCATAGCATTATCATGAACTTCTCCAGTGAGTAACAGTTCAGGGGCCTTGATAAAGCCAAGGTTAATTTTAAAATGAATATTCATAGGTCAACCTAAGGATAAGGAAAAACCAGTATCAAAGGATCACAATTCAATTAATAATTATTTTTTAATTAAAATATGATGTTGGATGATATCATATCCATAAAGAACTTTAAATCAAGTTACAGGCATCTTTCAGAGTCATGATTCAAGTAAACTGTGGAAAATCCTTTTTTCCCAATATTTCATTATAATCCAGACTCCTGTGGACTAAATTTGCATCTTAATATTTGATGTAGATATTACTTATGTGAATGTAGTCCACCAGCCTCACAGCAATGATCGTCATGCTCCATATAAGGGCACTTTTGCTGCTTTTCATATTTTCAATGATTATGATTTCTGATCATTGGTTTCAGTTTTAACTGCCACGTTACCATGTATGCTGTACAACAGTAAAGCCTTTGTCATATGTAGTCCAAACAATATAATTCTAAAGAAGCAACACATACAGAAACAGTTATAAAAACAACAAAACACTAGATTAATGTAGTAGCTAAAGAGTGAAGTAAAGGACTCCCTAGGAATTGGCTGAAAAGAATTTATCTTCTAAAGTGAGGTCACTCTACATACATGGGGGTAATATGATAGTGATTAGGTTTATTGTCTGGATTTATAATGGGCATTCACAAAAATGTAATGATATAGCCCTGACCATAATTATCAATATAGACAAGGAAAAGGGTCAATTTGTTCCAAGTGAATGTCGTACCATAGACCCAGCCACTAATTCTTGTCCAAAGCATTTGTGTCATCAACAAATAACTACTGAAAGATAACAAAATGTCTTGAAGCACAAATAAATTATCACTAAGTTAAAATCAGTGGAGTCTTATTTATTATTAGGTACCTAAAATTGATTGAATTCTTTCAAAGATCATTTGTGATTTTTTCCCTTTTTATTTAATTGATTGGGGTGACACTGGTTAATAAAATTATACAGATTTTGGTGCACAATTCTACAACACATCATCTATACACTGTATTGTGTGTTCACCACCCCAAGTGAAGTCTCCCTCCATCACTATTTATCCCCCCTATACTTTCCTCCACTTCTCCCCAACCCCCTCCCCACGGCAATCTCCACATTGTTGTCAGTGAATTTTTTCCCTTTTTTTTTTTTGCTCAATGCATCCATACCTCCCTACCCAGCCCCCTAACCTCCAACCCACCCTTGACAGATGTCAACCTGCTCTCTATGTGAGTCTGTCTCTATTTTGTTTGTTAGTTCATTTTGTTCACTAGATTCCACATATGAGTGAAATCACGTTGTACTTGCCTTCTTAAATTTTTAAGTGAACAATGAGCCTCAGGTTTATTGCCAGCATTCAAATATTGCTCCATTTCACAGAATTTGCCATATTCATTTTGAACACAGGTGAAAGAGAATCATGGGGAGAAGAAAACAAATGAACATAGATGAGTACTTACCTGCTCTAAAGCAAATGGAATCCTCCATATTCCCCTGCTAATGTCTGAGATACAGCATCTAAATGCATGCTTTTCACATGTGTGAACTTTCATTGAGAATATTTGATCTGAACTCACTTTTTGTGTTCTGAGTTAGACTCAGTTGTTTGACTTTCAAGTACATAACCTATTTTAATAGATAAATAGGAACTAAGCTAAGTGTTTGATGGCACCAAATGACAATATCTGTGGGCATCATTATCTGTTGCGCACTGTGTTATTTAATAGTTGGCTATATTATCTTTGCTTTTAGTAAATTACTAACTAAATTTTTAAATACAGATTGATATTATCATATTTCAGGCTAGCAAAATTAATTACTCTCTGAAAGGCCATCAATGTGATCCATTAGTACAAAGAAATATTGAAGTTGTTTAAAGATAACTTTTTAAATTTTCTATCAAATTAAAATATATTAAAAACTTAAAATAAAGATTGAAACATTGTTGTAGTTCTTGTATTATATTAAGAGGATTACTTGGATATTTGAGCAAACTAATTTATATGTTAGCACATCAACTTTCCTACTATATAGATAATATGACAAGCTACAATTAAAGTTGATGAAGAAATGAGGAAAAAGCAAATTGTGGAAAAATTTACCTTATGCTAAACAATTCAACTATGCCACACACAAAGCTGTATCAGAAGTTTCAGAATTCTCAATCTTTGATATTTGATTCTGCTGCTTAACTCACTGACTTAGGACAGCTTCTAGACTTGAAAACAGATGACAAATCTGTAGATATCCCTTAGGCAATCATCATTACCATTTCATTATGACACAAAGTTATTATTTTTATGCTTAGTTTAATTCTTATTTAAAATTTTATTTATGAACCTACAATAAGAAATATTTTTATTTCTTCAAACAAAATGTCACATTATGAATTATGTAACACAAGATGATCTTCGATGAATCATAAATTCTAATTTTATCACTTATGTCATTGTCCTTAAGGACATCATTTTTAGCTGGTCTGAATTTAAAGTTCTGTATTTCTTCCTTTTGATGACTAACGGGAGTGGTAACACTCAATTAAAACTTGGTAACTATTCTGCTTTACCTTTATGTAGATCAGATGTTAATCATATTTAGTTCTAAATTTAATGAAGATGTTTAAATGTGTTTCTACAAATCCAATAAATGTTTTGTCTGGTACATTTTAGATTTCAAAAATTGCCTATCTATTCTCACAAATAACTATCTAATTACACGAAAGCATTTTGGTTAATCAACAAAGCACTAGCAATAAAGAGGAACTGGGAGGTTGACACTTAATCAAGGGACCTTCATACAATGATATACTTGGCAATATAATCAAATGTAACTGAATATGTTATTCATAGAGATAAGAAGGAAATATGTAAATCAACCTGATACAGATCAGCAATTGGATCTCTCATATAAAGAATTGTGAATGTGGGACATATTTTTGACATAAGTATCACAGTCTTGTGAATCAAGGTGAGTTGTGAAAATATAATGAATATTTATGTAGGCTACTTAATTTCAACTCTGAGTATTTTAATTGAAAATAGCCAATGCTTTACCATTGGAAAATTAGAAACCACTCAGAGTACATGTTGGATCCATTGGTGAGTTGCAGAAAGGGCATGTTGTTCCTGCACATTCCTTACTTTATCTACTTATATTAATGACTACTGGTATTGTGTATGTTTGCTATGATGGCGTAGTTTCTGGTTCTTAATTCTTATTTTGCATCATTTCATAAGAAGGTGGGATGAATACAAATAACCAAAAAGACAAAAAAATTGTAAATACTCTCTCCTAATCTCTAGATGTTTATGGCCTATATACTTTGTGTAAAATGAGATCATTGAAGCTAGTGAACTCAATTTTTGACTGATATGTAATGGCCTGCAAATGTTCAGCTATGGGCAGAAGAATCAAAGCAAATTACATGCTCTCACAATATTTTATTAAATCAAAAGTCAAAATATCACCTGATATAATATACTTGAGTTAGATCCCAGGTAAAAGGAAAATAACGATTCCCCAGTTGAATCTAGTACATTAAAATAAATGTCTCAGCATAACTTTGACAAATACAGAAGTATCTCTCTTATTTCCCTCATGTTCTTGTAATATTTATTTCTGTGAAAACAAACTCTCAGCATCAGTTTGAATACCCTGACTCACAAACACTTAAACAGACTGATGGAAGCTTCCAAGAAAATGGACTTGCATGTGGAATGTTAATAGCGGCTGCGGTGGTAGTGGTCAACAGTTATAAAACCATTCCTGGGGGAAGGAGGGCTAGAAGAAAGATTTCTCTGGTTTTGAGGGGGGGGTGAAAGACTTAGGATATGCACAATGAAACCACAACCAAGTGATTCTGAGGCAGGAAATATGAAGTGTTTTCTCTTGGGTAATTTGATTTTGGAATAACTGTGTCATTCAGCTATATCACATGGGTACTGATATGGGAAAATCCATATGATCTTGCCAGCTAGAATGATATGATGCTTCGAGAACACCTGGGGGATACTACCTATTTTCTAGCACTGTGTATTTCTCTTGATGTATAACGAGTCTTTATATTCTCCTGAGATTATATTAAGGATCCCAACTAATTAACTACATGTACTTTCAGTTCCTTCTGGAGAAACTGAAGTGTGACTGATATAGACCCTTTGGGAAAGAGTCGAAGCAAAATAATAGTGGACACTCTGCCCATCTCCAGAAGATAAACAACACATAAAGTCCAGGTTTAGGTCTTTCTCTAGTAAGTGTTCAGGAGCTTCCACAGCACAAAGTTTATCCCCAAATTTTAAATCCAAATCTATACCTGCCTTACAATTTTCTTTCTTTAAATCTTAGTCTTCATTCTTCCTGCTATTCCTTTCCCCTTTATCTCCTTGTTTTGTTTTTTCTCCTCTCCTTTAGCCACTTCCTTTTGTTTTCTTTCTCTTTGGGGCAAGATAAGAGAATTTCTGGTACTCTCAGAAGAGCGATGCATAAATATATGACAAACGCATATGTTTTCAGTCACAGCCATAAGCAGCACAAACCCCAAATGAAGGACTCAAGTGTCTTGGGCAAACCTGTTAGGTAGTAGGTGTCCCATAAACACCCTTAAATTTGTAGTAAGACCTATGTTACATTGGAAGTTGGTGGAAGAAGGAATAGGTACTTCTAGTTTTATGCATTTTTAGTCGATTTAAGTTCTAGCCAACATCTTCTAAAGTCATTTTTTCATCAGTTTAAAAGAAGCCGTGTTTCTAAAACTATGTACCTTATGCTTTCTCTTTAAAAATTTTCCCAAGTAAGAAACTAACTTGTAAATAATAATTTAACCACCTAGGACTATTAGTTCTAAATTATTAATGGTCTATATGTAGCAATAACTTACTTTAATAAAGAGAAGAGAGAAAGTATTAGCTATTACCTGAAAGACTTTTCTCTAAAAATGCGGACATGACTGGCAGCAGTACTTCTGTTCTGCTGGGTTTTCACACAGTAAATGGTAGTTCTTTCATTAATTATCAAAGAACTTTCAAGTTTGAGGAAATTTAAAGTCACCTTATGCAAGCTTCCCTTTCCCTACAACATTTTCCTTATTATTTTAATTCACATTTTAATTGGACTTTCCCCCCCAAGTTTCAGAAGCTTTCTCATATGTTTGCCTTTTCCTTTTCAAAATGTCACCATAGGAGATGGGGTGATACATGGATTATTTGCTTCATTATATACCAGATGGGGGCCCTGATGACTCTCCTTGGCCCCAGAGGTCTTCCTGCTGCCTTTCATGCACCCAAGTCTTCAACTTTTTCACATTCTCCAAACACTCCTAGTGTTTTAAGATCTTTACCCTCACTTATTAAGGCACAATGAGTGGCTTATACCAAATTACGTAGAAACCAGAGGCATATTTGCCTGGAATCTACATCTCCTAGACATGTTTTTCTCCTACATATTCCTGCATGTTCTGGAAAGGTTTTCTGAGAACTTTCACTGTGTGAAAGATAACCCCAGCATGAAACCAGAGCAGTTTGCAAATCTTGCCAGGGGCACCAGAAGGATGTGGAGGGTCCTTGTTTAATGTATCTTGCTGCTGGTATGTCAGAACTGCACCCCCCACCCCAACTCCCATTGCTTTAGAGAACTGGTGCTTTCTGACTGTTTCCCTCCTCAAAGAAAATGGAAACACTGAAGATAAAGGCACATAGAGGCTTTTCCATTTGGCTTACTTGGTCGCTAGGATCATCTTTTTTCTTGCTGTCTGTTCTTTCTGTTCCATATGTTGTCTGGCAAGATGTTCTCCTACAGCTTTGGCGGGAAACTCTGTTTCACAAGTGTAGCCAAAATCTCGAGCCAAGTGTAAAGCCTCCCCTGTTGGCAGACAATAAAAGTCAGTTCCTCAGGAATGACCAAAGTCAATGAGAGTAACACCTTATTTTCAGCTTCATTCCTGGCTGTGGTTAGATGGATCATTTTTCCTATTCATTCTAAACAATCCAAGGGAAAGGACCTTGCAGGCAGAATTCAGTAGGATGAGGAGAATCTGAGAAACAGAAGCTACTTACCAGGAAGAGTAGGTGGAAAATCGAGGGGAAAATCCAGAACTATAGTCTAGGAGTTTTGATGCCCCTTGAGGCTCTGGCCATTAGACCAGGTGGACATCTGAGATTCTACATGTTAATGCCCTTGGAAAGAACTCAATGGGTATGTCATTTGGTGTTTCTTAACCTACAGCCTATTCTCAGTATATCTGGAATATTCAGATATCTTTTCCATGATATTTCTATCAAAATATTGGCAAAGGGTCCAAATAATTTTTCAAAGAAGTTGGAACACTTTGGAAAGTGAGCTGAGTGAATTATACCAATTTCATATAATCACATTGTTAAACTGAGTGTATTGCATAATTACAGTAGTAACATTATCAGGCTTTATGTTAAGCTTTAGTACCTTTTAGCACTAGGCACAATGCTTCTTAACTACATTATAAAATACATGATGTTTCTTAAGTACAACTTTGTTCTTTCATAATCCTAAACCCAGGTAAAAATTTTAAGAAATGGAGTAAAAATGGTTTATTGGTAAAGATTTGGTGATGGGTTTTGATTTGGAAAACAACAGTATTTTTAAAGGTTATTCAAGCCAACTCTTACTCAACCATTAAAAAATTGAAAAGACAAGCTTCCACTATTTATACATATCTCCTACTTTGTTCAAGGTACAGTGCTGGGTAGGAGCAATGGGGCATATAAAAGGCACCAATGATCACCCCTGTTTCCTGTTTCTAGGAAGGTGACAATCATACCAGTACTAGTAGCTGCAATAACAACAAACACAAAAGCATCTTAGTAGGACTTTATAATTTATATTGCATTGATAGAAGCATTATTTATAATTGGTATATATTTACTGACATATGTTGACATTACATATAATAAAAGTTATTACATTACAAATATCAAGTGAGTGTTAGAGATAAAATGTTTCACATAAGTTCAAAGGAGGAGAAGGTGTTAATCAAGAAGAGGTGATCCTGTAGCCACAAGGTCAATCAAGTTTTGTCATGAAAAAAATTTAAAAGTCAGGTTTGATGACTAAATCATATGATGTTTGTTTAGTGATCAGCCAAATTAACAGTCAAAGATGTAATGGATTTGATCCTACTTTATACTCATAGAATGATAGAGTAGTGGATGATTTAATGCCAGGAAGAAGTAAAAATGGTTAATATTACTAAAGAGGAGGAAAAGTTTATTGTTGTACAAAATAAATGTACAAATTGGGCTAGTTAATATTCAGGTTGGGAAAACCACATTTATAAGAAAAGGACAAAGAAAGTTACCAATTATAAAAAACAGCATGACAAATTAGGATAATATAGATCTGAGGAACTATAATCTTAAAAGTAATCTTATCTTAAATTGTTTTTGGATACCTAGCCTTTCGTAGCACTAAAAATCCTAGTGGGGATAAAAGGTAAATAAATTCCTAAGAAATTTTTTCAAACATTTTAATTATAAAAAAGTTCAAACATATAGCAAAGTTGAAAGACTTTGACAGTGAATTCCCACATGTCCACCCTTCGTGCTACACTAAATTTGCTTTGTCACGTATCTGCTAGTCTTTCTTTACCTCTGCTTATCCTTGAATCCATGTTATATTTGATGAGTTTCAGAGTAAACTATAAACCTTCTCCATATCTCCCTGAAGACTTCAGCATTATGTATTTAAATAGGTTTAATATTTGTTTACAGATTTTTCCTTAAAAACTGTATCTCAAAGATTTTCCCTGATGTATATTAAGAAGGAACAAGACTATAAACTCTTTAATGCCGGTTTGTTTGTATGATTTACACCTACTGCGTAAATAGGAACTGGTGGGGTCCTTGCCCTTGTTTATTTGACAGAAAAGTACATTTATATGCAGATATTAATTAATATCCTGATTTGAAGTTGTAATGTGTACAAATATTAAGCAAGAGTTAAGGTAGACTCTTATACTTATGCAAGTGTGTTTAATTTTTATTTATGTTACCAATAGAAACTAATACTGTCATTCTTTTTTTTAACCCATTCACTGTGTCTTTAACAACTTATATTTTCATTCCTCAAATGTGAGAAGTCCTATTCTAGCCCTTGGAAGAGTGTAGTTTAATATATAAAGATTACAATGAGGTAAACATATTGGACCAGATCATGTTTGGTGAACTATCCCATCATGATGCTCCTACCCCCTTATTCTATTTCAGTGCAGCTGCAGGTCTTCAGTTAAGATTTTTATATTCATGTAGTAGGAAACATCTGTTTTTCCTCCATGTTAAACAGAAAGGTGACATAACTAAATGGAAAGGGTGTCTATAATTATTAGTCTGGGTGGTGCTAGTTATTGAAGGGTCACAGTTTTGAACAGAGCTGCAATGTACAAGCAAATTTTTAAAGTGCTCAATACCAGCAGTTTATCACTCTAACCTGGGAGGATGTATGCATATTTGGCAAAAAAATGGCACAGATATTTTTTTAAAAGGACATTGTATTGTCATATAGGATGGTCTCTTGCTTGGAAAATGACAACACGGAGGAAATTTTAAAAAACTTCAAATTTGAGGTAAAAAGATCTATCAAGTAGTGGCCACGGCACCTGATCAGAGGATAAGCTCATGTGGCCTTGACTCCCAGATATTTTGCACCTAGCACAATAACACCATTCACGGTGTCATCTTTGTACAGCAGGTCATTGTGTATATCGACGTATCTGCATTTTACAATATTCACGCAGAAGTAGATGTTTAAATAACATTTTAACTGAGACCATAATAGACAGGGTCTGGCAGAAGTAAGTCTTGTTTGAGGGCAGTTGGTAAGGTAATAATATGGGTGTAATAATTTATAGTTTTAATTTGAACATTTCACCTCAAATGTCATATGGTGTGCTTGAGTGTGATATTGTTATGTTACAGAACTACAATTACATGCTTATAATTTTACAAAAAAAGATTTTGTACTAAAACAGGGACATTATTTGTGCTGGGCCCAAAATATAGCTGGGTTCCTACTGGGTCCTCCTATATTTTCCCAGTAGGAGAAAAAATATATATTTCTCCTACTGTTTGTGTGATAGTGGAAAGTGAAACAGTGGGAACAGGAGGATAGCAGCACACCTCTTAACTTTGGTGCTAAAACCTGATTCTTGTGGATCTGGCCTATTTCAAAGCTCTAACCGTGTGGTCGTTGTAAAAACAGTTTGAATGGAACAGCTGCTATTTACATTTACACTGACAGTCAGATCCTTCCTTCCTTAGTTCTGTTTACTGCTTTCTCCCGCATGCAATGTAACATTGTTACTGGATGTATAGCAATGCTACATCAAAAGAAGTGGCAAGTGAAGAAACTCTGATACGTAGTTAAAATGTGTACATCATGCCACAAAAGCTTTGTCTGTGAGGACCCAAGTGTGAATGAAGAAATGGACCCATGAGTTAGAATACACATGATATTAAGTAACGATGACAAATCTATAGTTAAATCCTGTACAGCAGTTATCTTAGAGTCAACAGGTTTAAAAAATTGAAATGTCAGGATCCGAAAAGCATATGAATACACTGGAAGAGGATTGGACTGATTTATGAAAATAGAGGTCTGGGAGTGTCTCTGTCTCTACGGTGGGTGGACATGCCCACATGAACAACAAGCAGGTGCAGTCATGTCTGGTGAAAAGTGTGGTCCATGAAGGGCCCGAGCATTTTCCCTTCCATTCCCATACTGCGAGTATAGCTGGGCGTTCCCCCAGCCCTGTGTTTCTGTGTGAGACGAGGTGGGATGCCCTGGTTCTTCTTCTTTGTTTTCTGTTTCAGAACAGATTTAAGCGATTCCTTTATTTCAGTGCATTGTGTCACTGGACAGAACAGTCCCCCAGCCCTTCTTTTAATACACAACTGAACATACTAACTTTGGCAAGTACACCCATTGTGTTTCATGTCATTTCAAGAATGTATTAGAAGTAGGATACACAGATGTTTTTTGGGCTAGTGGTACTGCTTGAACAGGAGTGCTCTAAGTGCAAGTCATGAGGCTCTATGTGCCAAGTGAGTTACCCTCCTACATCTAAAAAAGCAGAAACCACTAAGGGCTATTTAATTTTTCAATAGTAACAGCAGTGCTTGATGATTGATATGTATTAACTCGCTCAAAAAGCCAGCAAAAGTGAAATTATAGAATATGGAAGGACATAAAAAGACAATTTGCTCCCTGGTTTCAGTGCTTTCATATTTCACACTCAAAACTATTTAGGGCCCTGGCTGGGTTGCTCAGTTGGTTGGAGTGCTGTCCTATACACCAAGAGGTTTTGAGTTCGACCCGGGTCAGGGCACATAAGGGAGGCAACCAACAGATGTTTCTCTCTCCCTCTCACTTGCTCTCTCTCTCCTCCTCCCTCCCTCCCCCTGTCTCTAAAATCAATAAGCATATCCTCAGATGAGGATTTAAAAAAAGCAATTTAGGTTTAACTTAGTATTGCTGTACCCAATGTTATTAAATAAAAGCATCCATGTGTTAAATTCCAGTCACATATCTATGATTTCAGCCTTAATTACATGTACAGTGCAAGAGCACATTTAAGACTATCTTTGGGATTATTCCAAAAAGTACTTATTAGAAAGCAAATTTAGAATATTTTCAAACCTGGGTATTACATTAAATGGATTATCTTATTATATGCAGCTACAATAAATCCTAGAGCTGCAGGACAAAGATAATACATCTGTTACAGGTTTCCCAAACTATCCTGAAGGAAATGTACTCTACAGCACTATATAGCATACTATCTGTGATAGAAACAGGTGCCTTATTTTGTGGTAGTTCCCCTTGCTTAATGATGATTTTGTTTAAATGCCAACACTGGTTTTTCAAAGTGATAGTTTTGCTTTCCATTCTATATTCTGCAGTTAGCACAGCACCTAATTCATAATAGGTACTCAGTAAACATTTGTGAAATAAAAAACTTTCAATAACAGTCTTGTGAGACACTTTCCCCAAAGCATACAGTGAAAATCTGGAGCAAAAGAGAATTGTTATAAAGGTCAAAATACGTAGCCAACCCAGAGAAAGAGAGTATATTGTTATATCAGTGTTATGTATACACTTAGCACACTATAGTTGAAGGCAGTGTTTCTCAACCCTTGCTACTTCCATATGTAAGAGTTTATTTTAAAAAATGTCTGGATCTCCTCCCCCATCAATTAATCCCTGGAGCCCAGGCATCTGCACTGTCTGAGAGCCCCACAGTAATCACAAGCCAGTGTTAGAACCGCTGCTCTCAGGTGGAGGGAAATCACTATGCAGGTACTGACTATACATCTTCCCCAAACACAATGATTCTGTGGCTTATGCAAAGGGATGGCAGTCACTGTAGAGTTAATATTAAACTGCAGAGGCCTCTGTCTGGGCTCTTGCATGAGAAGTTTGGCCTTATTTGACTGATATATTATAAACTCTGGAAACGAAACAGGAAATATGGTGGCAGAAGTGGAGACAGCATTATTGGGGAAACAAAGCCATTAGTCTATTGAAAAAGTATATTTCTATAGGGAGTTTCCATGTAAGGGGAAGCTTGCTTTTCATACTAGTAGGGAAGAGGTAGAATATTAATAAAGGGTTGAGACAACTGGGTGGACATTGGGAAAACAATAAAATAAAATTGAATCTATAACATACATCCAACAACAAAACAAAGTCCAGATGAATCAAAGATTTAAACATAAAAATAGAACCTCAAAGTAATTAGAAGATAACATGGGATAAATCTGTTATAATCTTGGAATAAAAAGGTCTTTTGAAGTATTATAATAAATACTAAAAGCCATGAAATAAAATATATGAGAAAGATGATTATATTAATGCCAAAAAGTTCTACAGGAAATAGACCTGAACAAATAAGCAAGCAAACAAAAAAACTCTTAACAGCAAAGAGACAAACCAAAGCCAGGACCAGAGAAATTTTACAACTCATTTCAGAGACATACAGCCAACTTTTCTGATGTATAATGAGTACTTATAAATCAATAAGAAACATATACAAAATTACTCCATAAGGACAAAATAAATGAACATACAGAAAAGCTCATAAAATTTTCCTAAGAATTAATCAAACCTCCTTCATAATGTAGGTAGCCTTTTTTCCCTAACCAAACTATCAAAGTTCAAAATGCTGACAGTACCCTGCCTGCACAGGGAAATACTATCATATCAGTGCCTTTTACCCCCACTGCTGATAGGATTATAAATTTATGACTACAATGGAGAACTACCTTCCCATAATCTTCTAAAATTACAAATGCAAATATCTTTGCGCCCTGCCACAGATCTCTAAGAATTTATTGAATAGATGTGCTTGAATAATCTGTAGAATTACTTATGTTTAAGTGTGAGGTTACTCATCATATAGCACTATTTTTAATAGCTGAGGATTGAAAACACCTATACAATATTCAATAGGGGACTGATTGAATAATTATAATGCACTCAAACAATGGAATTCCATGAGTATTTTAAAGTATGGGCAATTTATAATCACTGAAAAAAACCCATATAAGTGAAAAAAACTCAACATGTGGAATGCATATAGAGTAATAAACCCATGCAAATACACTGTATCTTTAGAAGGAAATGGAGAAACCAATGACATTATTTTTCTTCCAGGAAGGGAACTGAATGACTGAGGAACAAAGAGAAAAGAGGGTATTTCACTACATGCTCTTTTGTAACATTTAATTTTTTTTACCATTTGTATAAATTGTCTATTTAAAATTATATGAATTCAAAAGCAAAATTACACTCTGACCCCATTTTAAGGCTTAATTCTAAACTCAAATATATGTTGTAAATTAAAACATGAGAAATTCCAAAACATCCAGTGCTATTCAGTAGGAGTTACATATCAGTAATAATAAGTACAGTCTATGATTTTATTAGACTACCTATGAATTTTGATAAATGTAAATATCAGAAAAAGCAGAACTGAGTATTTGAAAAGCATATTAGTTGAGGCATAAAGTTTGAAAGATAACAATAGAAAAAATAAAATGAAATCACAGGTAAAATAATGTAGAGACATGCCGTGAAGTGTGCATTACAATTTGCCACAAATCGGGTGTGATGAGCAGAGCAAAGCGCGCAGGGGTAGGACTGAGCCCAGTGGGCCTGAACACATTCGTCTTTTTGCTACAGTCACCACGAATAGAAGCAGGAATTTAAGGACACTCCAAGCACTAAGACAAAGAATCATAAGCATAGGATCCTTTTCCCTCTGCCTCCCCCTTTTCCCCCTAAAAATGAAGAGAATCACAGATGCAGGTAATTTTAGAAAGTAAGCAAGTGATTTAAGATGTCTTCTAAGAAGGTGTCTATTTGTCCACAATATTGTATGATACAATCTCTGTTTTACTGATTTTAATTATTGAAAATTCTCATAAATACTAGGTTTTAAATATTAAATAAAAATATCTAATCGTTATCTAATTACCAATTATCAAAGCAGAGTCTCTCAGAAACTATTCCATGACTTAGAGTAAGATATTTACAGATGAGACAATACCTATTGGTCTGAAAAAAAAAAGCCATTTTCCAAGACCTTCAAATGAATGACTAACACAGGCTCTATTAGCATTTACTTTATGGAGCCCAATTCCACTGGCAACTAAATGCTGGAGCACTTGTGTGCAAAAGGGAACACCAGGGTCCCCTTCTTACTGGGCTGTTTCAGGCGATTGTCTGACTAAATAAGCACCAGAGTTATTTTTACAAAGAGCCAACTTATTACCCTTTTATATCATGTACACTTTTAGAAGAAAGCTGTAAAACTTTAATTCAGGATACTGAATTAAGGGAAGGATACTGTGGGAATGTGATGTCTGTAATGGCCAGTGGAAGAGTTATTTTGGGATGACAGTCCTTTCAGACCTGTAATTGCCATCAGTCTCTGAAAGCTAGCTTTAGCTCCTCAGTCCATAAACCCCCACTGTGGTACCCATGTAAAGACAATGAGACTACTAGTTTTCTCCTCAATGCCATGAGAAGAGCAACTAATGCTGAGCATGCCCTGTGCATGTTTTACCATAAATACTTGGCAAAAGGATGTTGGTGTTTTAATTCTACAAACCTCACATGGTGAGTAGTACATCTTCCTAAAGTAAAAAGCCATGGGTTAATCACATATCAAGCAAGTCTGATATACCTCCACTTGCTATTACCTCTCCTATAGGAAAGAATTCATTACCAAGTTCTTTTTCCCTTGTTTCCTGGAAATGCAATTGCATAGGCTACATATTAAAGAAAAAGGGGGAGTAGCACCAAGTGATAGATTCCTTTCTCTCACCTTTGTTTGGTTTGGTTGGTCTGGAAAGGAAAGGGATTGTAGGGTAATCTTGTAACTGACTGCCTGACTGACTAAATGGACATCCTATCAAAAGTACAAGAGACACTATTGCTCATTATCCCACAGAAGTGGGATGAACCAAGATGAAATGTCATCCTAACTCTGGGTGGTTAAGTAGTGGCAGAGAGTTCATTGGGATTTTAAATAAAAACGTGTACTAGAGGATGTAAGTAAGCTCAAGAAACTTGCCCAGGATTGTTAGTTAGCAGGAAGGGCCAATCCACAGTGAAAAACGGGGTCACAAATTTCTTTTTAAAATGCAGAGTAGTTCAGCTATGCAACTTTGGCATAATCCATGCCAAAAATGCAAATTTGAGTAGAATATACACGGTGATGCAGCAAACCAGAAGATCTGGGTTCTTATCCTTGCTGCTCCCAATTTTCTAAAATCCTCACCCAAGGACATGTTTATAGATTTTAGAGAGAGAGAAAGGGAGTTAAAAAGAAAGAAAAAAAACATCAATATGAGAGAAAAACATCGATTGTTTACCTTCTGTGCACATCTTGACGGGGGACCAAACCTGCAGTATAGGCTCGTGACCTGAGTGGCAATCAAACCTGCAAATTATCAGTTTGTGGGATGATGCCCATCCAACTTAGCCACATTGACCAGGCTCCCAATTTTATGGTCCTTTGCAGAACAGTTAATCTCACTGTATCTTAGTTTACTCATTCAAGAATAATGGTAACTAAAACTTATCAAGAAGCAAGTTAGAGCTGGGTACCATGTTAAATGCTTTACAAACATTCTGATTTTACTATCTTAACAACCTTATGAAGAGGGTACTATTATTAACACCACTCTATAGATAAAGACTCTGATGTTCACAGAGCTTATATGTACTTCCCCATAGCACATAACTAGCAAGTGGTGGAAGTTCAAACAAGGTTCTTTGACTCAAGAAGCACACTGTTAACTGTTATGACCTGGTGGCTATAGACTACTAAGTATTTTGTTTCCCTCCAAAGCTAAAGTTTTATGATTCTGAGTAAATTTTGTTATTAAATAGTGTTGTTTAGAACAAAAGAAGTTAGAAGACAGGTATGAATCTTTATTATATGCTTCTGTACCACACGTTAAGGCAGAGATAGGTACTGGACTACTGGATTGTCAAAGATTTGTCCTTTCCTTACATACTTTAGAGTTGCTGCCCAGCTGGAGACTACATTTTCTAGTACACCCATGGGACTAGTTCTTATGGAAGGTGAACAGCAGTCATGTGGGTCACTTCCTGGCCAAGTGGGTAAGAGCTGTGCACTTTCACCATCATCTCTTTCCTTAACATGAGCTGAAGGAATAGGGCCTAGAGGAGGGCAGAGCTCCAGATGTAAGGACTCCAGGTCCCTGAATGAGACTGTGAAAGGAAAGAAGGCTTCCAAGGAGGGGCATCACATCAGACTGTGAGGGGTGAGATATAAGCTTCTGTTGCGTTAAGAGACTGAAAAGTTGGGAATTTGCTGCTATAACAGCTCACATTATCCTAACCATTACAGAGATTATAATTCTTATTACAAGTTAAGAAAATGAAGCTCAGTCAAGGTGAGTAAATAGCTCAAAGTCAGACAGAATTTCAAAAATGGTATTATTGGGTTGGGGAGGGTTACTAGGCTGAGGGATAATAAATTTCACAAGTGGTACAAATAGCTTATGTGAGGTAAGAAGTGTGGGGTAGAATCTGGGAGCTTACACTTTTGAAACTAAAGAAGGAAGCAACACTGACAAAGGGTTTAAACTTGAAAAGAGTGAATGGGGATCATACACGATATTTGTAAACAGTCCCATTCTTTGGCTGACATATATTTCACCCTTCACTGCTCCACACTGTTCTTTAAAAACATATATAAACAGAATTTAATGACCTGTCATGGCAAACTACAAGCCAAGGCATGTGTGTTTAAGGACTTAAACTGGGCTTTCAGAACTCTTGATGTTGCTTGATGATGTTGTAAGAGCCTTTGCAAATTCAGCAGAACTGTCCCAGCAGTGCACCTCACTCTCAAGTGAATAACCCCCCACCCCCACTCCACAACACTCTTTTCAAATGAGGTGGGCAGAAATTACTACATAATTGACTCCTTCGACTTTACCAACATTATTCTGGAATAAAATATAGGGTGGAAGCTGCAGAACTTGCCAATTCATAAATGATAAAAATATAGCAAGAGTATTAGAACTAGAAGAATAATATTGGTCAAATTCTTTGAAAGTTTTCTAGAGATAGAACTTTGTCCACTCTGAAAGAGTCTGGGGCTATCCTCAAATCTCAGGAAGATCAGTGCATTGGGTTAAGCAATTTTAACCCACTGTATTTTCCAGGGAGTGACATCTGATGTTGCAAATACAACATCTGAATCTCTCAGATGTTGTAAATACAGGAATGGATAAAGAAGTCATAGCAATGTGACAAACAAGGAGAAATGAAAAGAACTGCAGGCTTATGATAAGGTGGGGGTACAAGAAATGGTATTAACCATTAGGTATATATTTAAAACTTGTTGAATGAAGACATGTGGACTAAAAGGGGGTATAATTTAGTATTACATTCAGGAGACTCTAGGTTCAAATACTCATATCTAATTTCTAGGTCAGATATATCTATGTTACATGAATATAAATATTCCCTGTTCTAAATATGGGCCTTAATTTTCAAGAGAAATAAAGAACAGTCAGCCTTAAGTTCTTCATCCCATTGGTTATCAGGTGCAATGATATTTGTAACAAAAATGTTGGAAATTATTTAAGTATATTATAAATTGACACTAAGTAGCCCTCTCTTATAAATCTCTAAGGTGACCCCTAAAATAATGATTCCAATATGTTGATTTGAGAATAATTCTAGAAGGGAACTAATAGTTGAGTGACTCCATTAAAAAAAAAATACAGGGGTGGCAAATGCACATACTTACATATAATATAAAATACATCATCTGAAACCTATATAATTTTATTAACCAATGTCACCCTAATAAATTCAATAAAAATTAAAAATTTAAATAATTCCAAATAAATCTGCAAATAACATTATTTCCTATTTTAATTTTACCACTTATGTTTGAATAAAACTGTGATTTACTCCAAAAAAAAAGAGAAAGAAATACAGGGGGAATGGGTATAAAACAATAAAAAACAAAATGACTGAAAACCCAAGGCAAGCATGGAAATCTAAGAATATTATGATGAAATTACTGTTATGTTCATGACAGGGGTAGTTTTTGAAAAACATATGTTCATTTGCTAATTTTAATTCCTGTCATAAGGTACCTTACTGTTCAATGATCGGATCTTCACAAAGATTAAAGCTTCTTTGTATGGAGAGCTGGAGTAGTCCTCACACACTAATCTTTCTATGGGATTCCTATAAAAATTGCAACAATGACAAAGATGTATTCAAATCTTCTTCAGAAAAGGGCAGAGACAAGTACTATAAAGTCACAGATGGTTGACCTTCATGAGATTTATTTCTTAGTCTGGTCTATGAGGATAAAGCTAATCAGATAACATCTATCTTGTGCTCAATTACTGTATGGAATGAGGAGGGAAGTGTGATTAAATCCCAGCAATGTATTGGGTCATCACAATGTTTGAGAAAGAACAAATCTAGTCATGGCTAGACTACTCTATAAAAATTTCTTCTTTTAAAATAGATTTTATTTATTTTTTAAAGAGAGAAGAAGAGACGGAGAAAGAAAGAGAAATACCAGTTGCTTCTCACATGTCCCCAGCTGAGGAACTGGCCTGCAACCCAGGCATGTGCCCTGACTGGGAATCAAACCAGCGACCTTTCAGTTTGCAGGCTGATGCTTAACCGACTGAGTCATACTAGCCAGGGCTAAAAGTTTCAATCAAAGTTTTAAGAGACATTTAAGAAAAGGTAATTGTGATTAAAATGATATGGTGATTAAAATGCATATATGAGTTACTGTAGAAAATCCAGGAGAAAGGGGGGAGATATCAATTTTAAAATGGTGGAAAAAATAAGTAATCTTTCCCACAAAAACATAAATTTGTAAGAAAGCTGATAGACCATTTTTGCTGACTAGAAATCAAGTTTCAGAATTTCTGCTGCCTTTTGCAAAAAATTTGATTGAGGAGGAAAAGTATTACACCAAAATATTGGGGTAAAATATTACCCCAATACCCCTTTAGTTCAAAGTCTTATATTCACACCAGTTGATAGACATGGTGAAGTTTTAATTTATCACCCAAAACTGAACAAGCAAAACAAACCTGAAATAACTGAATCAGACCCATGTTAGCACAGAAAGAATCAAGGTAATAAAAGTGCCGAAGAGAAACATCAACTGTTTCAATATCCCAAGAGGATGGTAAATGAGAGTTGGGTCATCATTATTCTGCTTACATCTGGCACCCCCTACAGGACTCCAAGGACTCTGAGCCTAATTTAGCACATGGCATCTTGTTGTCACCACTAATCCACCTGAAATGTGGAAATATAAATAAATAGAAGAGTCCTAAACAATGAAGCTGCTCTTCTTGTCATCGGGGGTTACAATGAAGGTTATTTTGATTTAGGTGGAATGTCCCTGTTCTTCATATATTAAGTTCTCCTCATGTTCTAAGAAAACTTGTAGTGTTTTTAAACTGTGGGTCATGACCCATGACTCAACAGAGACTCTAGAAATAAATTTAGTGGGTATACAATCAGCATTTAAAAATAATGCAAAAATATAGAATAGAACAAAAGTATCAGAAAACATAGTAGAGTCATGAAACAAAATGTGTGTGTGTGTGTGTGTGTGTGTGTGTGTAAGACAGCATGTGTTTGAGGATCATAATAGGTGGGTAGCTGAGGGGTAGAAAAGATCCCTTTTCCCCTAAATCTCTTTTCCTCAGTTCTATCAAAGTACCTGAAATTCAACTCTAAAAGATATATTTCTCTACATCATGAATATTTTGGGGACGTCAAAAACATCTGATTAATATAAGTTGTATTTGGAAAGAATAAAATCTTGAGTTCCATCAGCAAAGCAGGCTGTGACTCCTCTGTAAGCAGAGGCCAAATGCACAGAACACTGGTGCAGCACTTTGAGATGGAGAGGCAGCTGAAAGAGTAGATGGCAAGAGCACGAGATCATTGTAGGATTCCACATATTTAACCTGCATCCTCCCCGTTAGCATCGATCGATGACTCCCACACAGGATACTCCAGTGCTTTTGGCTACTATATAAAAATCAATAAGAAGAATTTTGAATATATCCTTTTATGATTTTTCAGTTTGTACTGGCCAATACATTCACAGACATGATGGAGAAAAATCTTAAGGCCTTTACTTTTCACATCAGTTACAAATTTCCTAAGAATTTACAGTCAATCCATTCTATGAAGTAGAAAGGTCTCAAAAACCATTTAGATTAATCACCCTTAAACCTCATTATATATCAGAACCACTGGGGGTGTCTTAAATGCCCGGGCCATACCACCAGAGAGTGGTTTCAGTTGGTTAAGAGATGGGAGCAAGCATTTTAAATAAACCTCTCAGTTGATTCTACTGTGGAGTTAGGTGTAAGAACCAACCAAGTTACACCAACCATATGATTCTTAAATAACACTGATGTTTCTTGTTATATCCTGAGCAACTGTTTTGTTCTATTGTTAAATAGCTATAATTTTAATAATGTTTTCACTTAAATTGAGCAGAAATCTGTCTCCTTTTAGAATTGATTATTAGTCATTTTTTTCCACTTTGCCCTCCCCCAGCCCCCAGCCTCTCTGCACCCACTATGGATGGGTGACTGGTCTGCATCCTCCGCCACACATCAGCTGTCAGTGTCAGCACACACAGCAACCACAGCATGGCCACAGAAGACAGTAATAGTAATACTTACTACATGTTTGTGGCCAATAATATTAACATTGTGGTTGTTATCATTACAATGAGGGGACAAAACAAAGATGACTGTTAACAGCAAAATCACCAAAGCATTTTTCCAAGACAAGTGTCAAGAATACACTACTTCACAAAGTTGTACAGTAAGTCCTATATATTGATAGTCGATAAAAATGAGACATTTTTATTTATGTGTCTCACTTACTTTTTACCTCCTATAGTGCCTTATAGACAAGTGAGTAACCAGTGCAAGAAGAGTGTCACAGGTGCGTTTAAGTGAGTCTTGGCAGAAAGCCTCTTTGTTCATATTTAAAACAATAGTATTCTGAGTTACGGAAGAATTCGCCTTTGACATTCAAAAGCTCCCCACAAAGTTAAAAATGAACCTTCAATAATACTTCTTAAAAGAAGATTGAGCAAGAACATGTAAAGTTTAGTCCTCATAGAAGAAACAAAGGGGAAAAGGTAAATTAAAAAAAATAATTTCTGGAAATAGATTTCCACCACTGTCCCTACCCCACTGGTTAATGTTAGCCTTTCTGTGACTCAGGTTGTCCACCCAAAAAGCCATGGAACCTCACATCACTTTAGACATCTACTCGGTTAAAACAATGAGTTTTCAGGCTCAGTATCATGCCTAGACTACTGTGAACTCTTTATAAAGGGTTGTTACAGTATTTATCCTGTAGATCATGTTGCACTGTATAGTGAGTTAAGTCAAATTTATCTGAACTTTGAAATAAACAACAATAAAAATGACAATAGTACAGCTGATTTTTGCTGCTGATATTTAGGGTATACTTGTTAAAGTACCTAAATGTCCCATTGTTGTATTCTTCCCTACTATTGCCAAGATCAGTACATTAAATATTGTTATGAATTATCTGAGCTTTATACAATATTAAGTATAATTAATAATTATTAAAGTTATTGGAACTTTCAACTGTAAACGTCAACTATCTTGCTTAATAGTATTGACCAGTGATTTTCAACTGGTGTGCAACAAGAATTTTTTAGACAATTTTTAAAACATATAATACCTGACTATTTACCACTGGCTATTTATTCACCGACTGTTGACCACTTTTCCCTTAAATTGTCAAATAAGAAAATGATAACAGCTAACACAATAGCCATCTGGTGTGAATAAAAAAAATTACACACATTTTTGTCAGATCAGTAAAAATATATATATTTGATATGCCACAGAACCTTAAAAAGATTTTATTTATTTATTTTTAGAGAGAGGAAAAGGGAGATAGAGAAACACTGATGTGAGAGAGAACGTCGATCAGCTACCTCTCACACATGCCCTGACCAGGGACAAAACCTGCAACCCTGGCATGTGCCCTGACCAGGAATTGAACAAGTGACCCTTCGCTTTGTGGGACAATGCCTGACCAACTGAGCTACACCTGTCAGGGCTATGCTGCAGAAAATTTTAGTAATTGTTTATGCATGCCGTGAGATGAAAAAGGTTGAATATTGCTGGTATAGACACAAATTAAACAGCATATTCTACCAATCCTGAGTTTTAAAGAATTGCTAACCCTCCATGGTTACTTTGCAGAGCTGAAAAGACATACCTTCAACTAAGGAAGTGAGGAGGGTAACATTGGCTGCTTTCCGTCTTCCTGCCGGCAAGTTCAGACCCAGCCGATCCAGCTTCTCTCTCAGGCAGCGACCCCCATTCTTGGACTTTGCTCTGTCCCAAAACAAATAAAAACTAGGTTTTGACAGTTGACACTCTTGAGGAAAAAGGTCAGAAGTCTTGACCACTTGGGGAGTTCAATGCCTGACAACGGATGTAAGGGCTGAGGGCTGGGGAGTATGGTATCAGTGTAGTTAGGAGACCCGCAGTGCCAGAAATCAACATCATCTTACCTCCTCAAAATGCCTCCCAAGAGTGAAGCATTGAGGCATTCGGGTGGTGAGAGGCGTCTCTTCACCTCAGCAATGGTCACTTTGTATTTGGAAGTAGAACTGAGAAGGGACAAACGGCCAGGGACAGAGCAAAACAAGTCTGTGGGGTTGACCACACAGGTACCACCTTTGGAGGAAAAAGTACATTATATATTAATCACAGTGAGAGACAAGAACTGCATGAAAGACAGTGAATATCAAGTCACTCCTCAGGATTTAGAGATGCATGGCACAACTTTCCTTATACCTGCATCAACTGAATCATCTCAAAAAGCTACTCTGAAGATGCCATTTCAAATAACACTCAACATTTTGTCTTTCAAATATCATACAGGAAATGTTTATGATAGATTGTTTTAATTTTTTTGGTGAAATTAGCATCTTGTGGAGTATTGGCTAACCCATCAGTGTTAATTTTGACATCATCTACACCAAGAAACATTTCAATTAATTAAAAGCTCCCAAATCCCCCAAGTTAAACAAGCAAAGAGTGGGTATTATTTTTCCATGGCTGTGTGTATACCTGTGTGTGTACACATGCACACACACACATGGACTTTTTATCCATGATTTAATATATAAACAAAATTTTTAAAGCTCTTCCGAAATGTTTGAGAGTCACCATCACCTTTCCTGAGTACTTCTACCAAGTACAGGCACCAGAGTTACTCAGTCACCGGGCACCAGTGATAATCATTTGCCCACTGCCAGAAACTTCCAGCCCATGTGGGTGGATGATAGGTCAAGTCCCTGTGCCATATGTCATCCCTCCGGATCAGCACACAGAGTCAAACACAACATGTGACTAAGAATATAGTAACAGTAACCCATTAAATGTTAGTGGCCAATTACTACTATTAGGGACCAAAGCAAAGATAATTGATAACAGCAAAATCACCAAAGCAGTTTTTTTCCTGGAGCAGAAATGTTCTGTCTCCAAGGTCCAGAATGTCCTCTGAGCATCGCTGTTCTCCAGGAACAACAGAGTACATTCCCTAACTTTAGACAGCTGAAGTGGACTTGAGGACCCAAGATGATCATCGTTGGGGAGTGTTCCCTGCTGCTCAGTCCTCCTTTATTGCAAAATTCCTGAGCCAATGTCCACATTGCTAACATAGTGGCTGTATGGCCCCAGGATCCAAGGCTGCTCTCAGCACCTTCCCCCCATCCCAAGCCACTGAGAAGTCTGAGGGAAGAACTTTTGAGATTCAGTGGTAAGGTCAGATTCAAAGTTTGCTTTTCTGAGCATACATTTGGCTTCTTCAGTTTTGGGCTATCTTAAGACCCAGCTCCAGGAAAGGACAAAGTTTTATGAGGAAAAAAGAAAAGAAAAAGTAGGTGGAAAAGGAAAAATGGTCAAGGGTGTGTTGTCCAAAATCTTTGTACTCAAAGGACGATTTTCAACTGGCATCTCCTAGGAGCTTGTTAGAAATGCAGAATCTCAGGTCCAACTCCAGACATCTTAGTCAGAATCGTCATGTTAAAGCCCCTTGGGTGGCTCCTGTGTGCATTAAAGTTTGAGAAGCACTGGTCTAGGACTTACTGACTTCCCACATAACTCCTGCTGCCCTTTGATAAGCAACTCAGATGGACTGTTATGTTGGAAATATCTATGGTATTCAGATTCTGGGCACAGTGGCTAAGGAATGTGGGAGGGTATTGCAAAAAGGCAAAGGAGTCCTGGACCTGGGTGGACCCCAGGCTGACCTTGATCTAAACACCTAAAGTGTTTCTACTTATCCCTATACTTTCTGGAATTCCTCCTGGCTGTCTTTCAGTCATCTGAATTTCCCCTGAAGGTGCTGGGACCAACATCTTTCTCCTTAAGCATTCCGAGGCTTGTGATCACCTTGCATGTCCCTCAAAGACAGAACAGAGGATATAGAGAACATCAGAGGAGCTAGCCCCCTCCAGGCTAGAGAGTGGGTTTTGTACACTTGGCTAAATTGCCAATGCTAGTGCCTGGAAACCTGTCCTCAGTTAACATCTGAGAGGCCATAATCTCAATTGTGAAACTGAAATCCTTTTTCTAGTGTTAAATTTGTGGCAAACACCATGGGAAACCATGCAAATGCCTTCCTCAGGAGATAGAAATACAAATGTGCCTGTCCATCCCCACTTGGCATTCTCAGGGATGATTTTAAAAACAAATAATACAATAGCCCCCCTTATGCACAGGGGATATATTCCAAGACCCTTAGTGAAATCCTAAAACTTTATACACCAAACCTTATATATACTATGTTTTTTCCTTTATATGCACACACTTAACTACTTCTCCTTGGCATATCTGAATCTCCTGCATCACTACTCTCGGCCTTTGGGGATGTTATTAAATAAAATGAGAGTTACTTGAACACAAGCACTGTGATATAGTCTCAGTCGATCTGATAGCCCAGATGACTTCTAAGTGACTAATGGGCAGATAGCCTACAGAGCTTGGGTACACTGGACAATGGTGTGATTCACTTCCAGGGCAGGACTGAGTGGGACAGCACAAGATTTCATCACACTGCTCAGAACGGCATATAATTTAAAATTTATGAACTGTTTGTTTCTGGAATTTTCCATTTAATATTTTTAGACTGCAGTAGACCTTGAGTAATTGAAAGTAAAATCTTGGATAAGGGGGGAGTACAATAATAATAACAGTTTTCCAAGATTTCTGGGCTCAAAAACATAATTATATTTTTATACATGTTGATATATTTTCTACCTAGAGCATTTGAAAAATAAACTCGTGACCTCTCAAAAGTTGAGATGAACATGAAAATAAGCCAGATGTCAGTGAATCTGGGTTTTAGTGTCATATTGTGAGAATCATGAACCTGAAAACTTTGGAATTTAGGTCACTGTGAGGTCATCTAAAGCATAAGTATTAAAACAAAGAAATAATGTCTATAATCAAAATTCACACAGCCCTCTACTGAAAATGGGCCTTCGCCCATGTGCATTATGAATCATAAACAAATGTATATTCTTACATAAAGCCCCTCCTTCTCTTGCACACTAGCCAGTGAGGGCACAAGGAATCTCACCCAATGGGTCTCTAGTTTACTCTGAGTGAGAGATGGCTTGTGCACGTGTTGTTTTCCTGATTGCTAAGGGAAAGGACACAATTACAGACCTTTCCTATCTTTACTGATCTACAGTGGGTTAAAAACTTAATTTATAAAGATGCAGAATATTACATTTTTTGTAAAAAGAATGAAATCAAGCTTTTCCCAGTTGGAGGAAGCACCCTCTGGCAAAGGGAAACCTCATGTGCTAAAAACCAGCTGCTCCCAGGGAAGTCACTGGTGTGTTACCCAACAAAGTGCTAACTCTCTGGGCCCCAACTCTTTCTCTCCTGCATTCAGGTTGGGCTTCTGGCTTATGCTCCAACGCATTTATTAGGTAAGTTACACAGGCTGCACGTTAAGAATATGCTTTATGCACACACAAATTGCCTGGAGGATTTATTTTGTATTCATATTAGCCATCAACTCTAGAGTCTTTTATTTTTTATGTCACAGCATCTTTAAAGGGAATTTCTGTTGCTTTGATACTTGGCATTGCTGCAGCCTTGGGGAACTCTCTTGTCCTGGCTAAAGATTTGGCAACTTGTAAAGTTTACAGCAGCATGAGGAACCTGATTTTTTCTTCCCAGTGTTTGTTTGTTTTTTTCCGGAAGGAATTAAAAAGTAAAAGGTCAACTTAATAAGAGTTTCGCATTTGGAATGAAGGTTCTAGGGAGGTGGGAATTCTTTAAGGAGATCCAGAATACTAATGGCAATGATGACATTTCAGAGAAGAAAAGTCATGAAAGTCAACCATGCTGAGCCATTTACAGTGTTAATTCCCAGTGTTACTAGTTGAAATTCCTCATGGTGTCAGCTCTTACTGACATTAGCAATACTCATTCTAAATCCAGCACTCCAGTTAGGGGTGTCTCTGGTGCCACAGTCAGGTCCTCACACAGAACTTCTCTAGAGTACACCCCTTTTCCATTCACAGTGCACAGAAGCAATACTTCCACGAAGGTCATTATTTTTTAAATTGAAACCTGGAGATAGAGCTTTCTATTTCTAGTGAGGCTGCAAACTTAGATGGGTAGCTATAGTAACAGCATAAGAAATCAGGGACTATCTACTCAAGGTCACTTGTCTAGGACATGACAATCATAAAAAGGATTAACTTTGCCATTGCTATAGGAAAAAGTCAGTCAAGGACTTAACTGAGTGTTTAACAAAACCATGCACATTATATATAGAAGCAGATCCTCCAGCTGCCAGAAGAAGCTGGGGTTTGGGGCTGCGCCCTTTTTGGCCTGGCTGGAAATTCCTGGCCCTGTGTCTAAAGGCCACGGAGTGAAAGAGGACTGGGCTGCAAGTAATAGGCCGACCAACTAATGATCCATTCGACTCTAAGGCGAGTAGCTCTGGAACTCAGTCTGCTCATCTGAAAAACGGGAATGTGCACAGCTGCTTTGCTTATTTTCCCAGCTAGTGAGGAGGCGCAACATGAAATGGATGCAAGCGTGCTCAGCACCCGGAGGAAAAGCCACCCAACCCAACAATTGTGTTGATCAGTCACTATGTGCGAGCCTTGGAGAATGAAGATACCCCCACCCACCTTTTGCGCCGCTACCGGATAGAGAGCCAAGCGCTAAGGCCTGGTCTCGTTTTTTTACTCTTCCCATCCCAGGCAATTGGGGCAGAGGAAAAAGCCACGGTGGATCTCCAAGGAACCGTGACCCCCCTGGCGCCCTTAAGGCTGCCTCTAAGCCGCGCGCCCGCTCTGGGTGCTTCCCCAGTGGGAGAACAGAGAGGCTCCGCGTTTTCTCCAGGTGCGATCAGTACTTCCTGGCGGGCTTCCGGGAGCGGGGCCTGTGCGCGCAGCCTCTCCAAAGCCACAGCACCGCCCCGCACGCCACCGCTTCAGTGTTGACATAATTAGACGAAATCTTGAGAGCAAAATAAATGTTCTGTTCGCCTTACAGCCAAACAGATGTTTACAATTCAAATGAAAGAAATACAAACGGCAGGGATTTTTTTTCCTCCCCTTCTTCATCTCCAGTGATCGCTCGCTTTTTTCTGACACATTAAAAATGTGTAAGCGATTACAGGAGTTTCCTGTCCCAGTTTGTTCTGCGGGTGCATTTCTTCGAGGTAGTAAGCGTTTAAACTGGGTGGGGTAAAAACAGTCTCAGCGGCTTCCCGTCTAGCCTCTCACCCTTCTCAATCCCAATTCCTCCATGTAATCCCCTACCCCCGTGGCAACAGATACTAATTGTAATCGAATAACAGAGGGATGAGGTCTTAATTGTAATCAAATAGGCCTCAGATGCCATTTGGGCAGCGGATTGCTCTGTTTGGGGGAGGATATTCCAGGTATAACTGGATCACCAGGTCTGAAAGCGCTCCTCTCCGTGCAGATTCCAGGCAGAACAAAAGAAAGGATGTCTGCAAGCGCAGTCCTACTGGTTTAATGCGGCGGTGGGTGTGTAATAGTGTCTGCGTGTGTGTGTTCGGCGTGGGGGAAATTAGTCCCCATTTTCCAACACAGAGAGTGCTTTGGCTTTTGGTGATTTTCAAAGCAAAAAGGAAATTAGAGAGAAGGCAGTAGCTATGGAAAAGCAGCTCCCCCATTCCCGGAAAATAGATTTGCAACAAACCATACATCTAGATCTTTTGGTATGTGAATTTTAGACTTTATATAAAGGTGATTGAATTCTGCAACTGCAGCACCTGTATTTGCAGACTAATGAAGCAGGTAAGGCTCCAGGTATTTTTCCGGCTTTATTTTCACAATGAATAAGCCACAGAAATTCGTTTTGGGTATTCAAGTAAAGAGAGATCCTAGGGGCTCTGACAAAAGAAGAGGCACAAATCTTCCCACCCTCCTCCAGTCTTACTCCTTCCAGAAACTGCTGAAAGACCCAAAGGCCCTCACTAACTCTCTCCAAAGCTCAGGGGCCTGGAGAAACGCTAAGAAGCGGAGGAAAACACCTCCTCCTGCCCAAGCAGCCTGTGGGCATCCGTGAAAGCTGAGGAAGGGAAAAGCAGTCAGAGCCATCCACCCTGTTATTGGCCGACCGGGCGATTGGTTCTATGCTCCGTTTCACCGGAGCATTTTTTAAAAATTAAATCAGATCTGACAATGTTTGTACCATAGCGTAAATGCCTCCGCCTTGGCGTGCCAGTCACCTCTAAGCGATCTGAAAAACTCCAGCTCTCTGAAAACGTGTAGAGTTCACATTGTATTAATTCCCCAAAAATGTTTTGATTCAAAGTAGTTTGTATTTTGTGTAGCCACGGGCAATCCAGAAAGCGCTCCAGCCTGCCCGTGGCCGGGTCCGCTCCCTCTCTGCGTGGCCCAGAGGCTATGGAGGTATTTAAGCTTCTGAAATTAGCCTGGGGCTGCAAGGCAGAGTGATCACAAAGCGAAACAAGGGAGCTTCCCCTCTTCACTTTTTTCATTTTCCCCTTTCTTCCTTTTTTTTTTCTGAGTTTGTCATCCCGGTTTCACAAAAAAAGACCAGGGCCAAAATGTCACTTTCTGCCCAAATATGGAAAAACTGGTTTTCTCATTTCACCTGCATCCTGTTCTGAAGGCCAGAGCTCCCTGCCCAATTGAACCCCTGCCCCTCCGATTTCAGTCTGGATTCACTCATTATTAGCTTCATCATCATCGTCCTCGTCATCATCAACATTGTACTCTTACTATTGTATTCTCAGAGTGAGAAATGAAAGGGGCCAGCGCCTGACAAAGGGGAGGGTGTCATAAGGGAGTCTCAGAAGATTCCTGGGGATAAGAAGAGTGGGGTTTTCCTTTCTTTTTTTTTTTTTTTAGTGATTAAAAACACAGACGACTTCTGTAAATAGAAGCCTCATTTCTTCAAGAGATGCCTTTTGAAACTCAGTATCTGAATATTCAACGAAGGCAAAGCTCCACTCTGTACGTACAACATTAATATGATCTCTGCAGAATTTGCTACTCAGAAATATTAACATATCAAAGCCGACGCCGGAGGCGAGAGAAGCTATCGATACCCGAGCACAGGGTAAAGTAAAGATTATTGGTTCTGATGGTTGGAGTGGCGGAGCTGCAGGCAAAATCGCGCACACCATTAACCGAGAGTGAGCGCGCAGGGAGCTGCACCTCAGAGGCGGTGGCAAATATTTTATCTAGGTGGTAATTACCTCGCTGCTGCCCCCACTCTCACTCTTTCTTCGGCTAGTGGGCCTTCATTATAGGCAAAACAACGTAACTGCCACTTACCAAAGAGAGTCAGGGAAGTGATGTTTTGATCTTTACGTTCAGAAGTGGACAAATTTAAAAACGGGAACTTCCCCAACACACACACATACACACACACCACTGCAAAGTAGGACAGTCTCTCCCTGGGGAACTTATGTAGGGCATTTAGGAATCTATCTTTCTTCAGGGGTCTTTGGAAGTGAAATCTATTTTTTTCTCCCACAATAAATTCTGGAAATCATTAGAAATGTAAGTTTATCCAAGACCTTAGCAGAAGGAAAATGGCAAAAAGTTGTGCTTTTCAAGAAATTATGTTTCATGTGGACAGTTACCTGTACAGCATGGATTAGAAGAGAGACACTCCCACCTAAGCTGGCCCACAACACTGTGATAACTGCAGAGAGCGGGAGTTCAGGTCTCCTCGATTTCTGCACAACAAAGGTAACTAGAGCTATCAATAGTAAGAATCCTATGCACTACTGGGACAATAGATAGAAGAGGCTTCCTTAGCTTTTCTTCAAAAACTGGGAGTCCTGAGATGAGGAGCTGGGTGTCCTCTGTCCACCTTTTAATGCAAGACTTCCTTGATGTCCTTGCTATCCATTTGTAAATTGTCATGAACATTGATCGGTTCAGAGTAAACAAGTCAGCACACCCTGATCTCCAGGGCTATTACCAAGTTAATTGGCTTATCTTTAAGACTCACAGAAAAGGAATAAACTCAGCAGTTATAATCTGAATTCCTTCACAGGGTGGGGTTCAGTCAAACAATACAGACAAAAACCCCAAGTTACCTCCCCCTTTCTCTTCAGAGCCACGCTGGTCACAACATCAATATTTGATTTAAAACAACAGATTCGGCGCAGAATCTATTTTTTAAATTAATTTATTTTTTTGGTGAAGTGAGTTGGCACCGAATGCTACAAGAACAATAAAACATCACCTAAGGAAGGCCATTTCTGGTTCTGATAAGACTTTCTACTTGTAGTTAGTTACCCAAGAGATTTGTGATTTTTGGAGAATGGAGTAACGGGAGTTCCTTAGGATCTCCTCAAAAATTCAACTGATTACACAGCCACCTCACATTCAGCTCCCACTTTTGACCTCTAATAATTCCCACCCTTTGTCAGCTATTGTACGATATGACACAATTTAAAAGCAATTGAGAAGGTGATCAAGTGCGGGTCTGAACGCAAACACCGCAGTAGCGCCAGTGAGACTCTGGGAGGAGCCGGCTCCCGCGCTAATTAGTGGCGCTGTCCTTCAGCACCACCGACACGTTGGTGCATTCAGAGTGCTTGGCCTCACCTTCAGTGTGACCGCCCCAACTGACCCGGACCAGCCCTTCTTGTTTGACCTTCTTTTTACTCTGTAATTTTAACCCCTTCCCCCAACAGGGTGTATATTTTATTTCAATTTTCGCTAGTCTTGGGCCTATTTCATGTCATGTCAATATGGCTGAGTATTTGCCTGGCTGACAAGCTTAATATTGCTCGTTAAAAAAATATCTTTGTGGAGCAACACTAGCAGTTTTTTTTTTAGGAAAATAGTTTTAAATATCCAAGGGGTAAAACAACAGAATTAAATATCTATTTTTTCATTTAATGGAAGTTTCAAATATCCACTATGATAATAGTCAAGTTTCAAAAGGAAAGCACTCTTTGTTTTCCTTTCCCCTCAGTTTAAATGGAGTTCCACAATGGACATAGGGCTGCAAAACCTGGAGTTTAAACATGAAAGAATCCAATGCTCTCTATCAATGCATTTCTTTCTTTGGAATCTTTACAAGAGCTTTAAAAGAGATGGAGAGGGACTGAAGCACATTTATTTGGTGCCATCAGAAGACTCAGTCTTTAGTGGTTCAGTTACTAAAGACAACTGCAGCCCTGGAGCTGGAATTAGTCTTGGTGAATAGGACACATCTTATTAATTCGTATGAAGTTGGGATAACAGCTGGTCCCCTTTGCCTTGTGTGCTCCTCGGGTTACTCAGCTTGCTAGGAAAATATGCTTCAGAGGCTCTGGGTACAGTTAAGTGGGAAGCAAGCAAAATCTGCACTGCCTTGAGGCCCTTAAAATGTCATAGTTCAAAACCTTTTGTCAAAATGGAACATCTGAGACACAGCTCCCTTCAGTGTCTGAGCCAAAATCAACAGCTCCCTACTCTTGCCCCCCCCCCCCACTGCACCTTCCAGTTCCATGGCTAACTCTGGATTCAGATGTTTTCTTCAACAGATGGGAACAAGAAAGCTTTATCCAGTACAGTTAACACCACCTCCCCTTACCACCCTCCCTCAAAGAAATGTTCAGGACACTTAGAAAAATAAGGGCAGCTACAATGTTGGTGTTTCATTAGCCTTCCCTGCGGCCTCAATGAATCTAGCCTTTCACAAAATCCTTCAAAGCCTTAAGCTAACACCATCACCTCGAATACCCAGGCTGTGGCTGGCACATTTAGGACTAAAAAAGACCAGAAATTCTGCTCCATGATGAGGAAAGGGGCTGTGAGAAAGGTTTTCTTTTTGTCTTGAACTTTGATTCTGTCACTGTTCTCTGAGAAACTGCCAATCTCTTCTATCACAGGTCTTTTGGGCACAGGGTAAGTTCAAGCCTTGGTGCCGAAAAGGAGGCTTTTAAATGTGGGTATGCTTGCAATAGACATGAGTAATTGACCAAGAGTGATTGTTTTCTTAATCATCAGACAAGATGTCTGATGTTTAAAAGCACCACCAGATCTTCAAAACAAAGTAATAGATAAGAAAAGAATGTTTAGTTTTAACAGGTTGTTACTTACCTCTTCTTATCACTCCACCTTGGCCATTGAGAACAAGCCCACACTGGGCTTCCACGGAACCCTTAATAAAAGAAAAATAAAGAGAATCACTCAAATTGATACTAATAGCTATGCCCATATGAGTTAAGTCTTTCAGTCTGTCCCATCCCTGAACCTTATATCCACAAAGTCCCATAGTAGACACTTGAAAGCAACCACTGAGCTGAAGTAAGTTTGGCAACATGCATGTTTTTAAGGGAGAAAATGGCCAGAAAACCACAGTCTAAGAGTTGTATAAACCTTAAAGCGTGCATTTGACAACACCATAAAATATTACACTTCAAAGGCCTTAGTGCCTCTCATCTTGGCATAGGTGAATGAGAAACCCTTTGAGTTCCCATCAAGGCACCTAGCACATAAACAGTTTCCACAGCAGTTTCTGCATGAAATAAATTACACCAAAGATGTCAATTTTGGCACTGCAGGTTTCTTGGGAGCTCAGAGGAGCCATTTCAAGTGGAAGATTCAAGTTATCTCATGACTGTTCTGCTTTACCCCAGTTTAAGGTGCATCCTGTAGTGCTACCCAAAATGGGTCCTACGGAGGAGACACCTTCAAGTTCATTCACTCTAGATCTTTAGGCTCCTAGTGGATGGAGAGATCATTTGAACTGGGAAGAAGGTAAGGGTTTGCTGATTTTTGATTAAGAAAAATAAAATTTTCTCTCTCTGTGTCTTTTTTTTTTCTGAGTCCAAATGTGTTAAAGGCTCATTTTCCTTTACAAACAAACGAGGTATTGGACATGAAAGAGGCCTTGAAGGGTGTTAACCTACCCAACAGCCCGTGAAGAGTTAAGTAAATGCGGAGAGAGTCGGTGCATAATAAAAACCCACTTTACAAAACAACCTTTACAGCCCTGGCTCCCTCTCGCTTCCCCATTTTCACCATATTGAGGCAGGCCTGTAAGAGCCCCCTTTTCAACTGACTCACGAGCTCTTTCTTATTTTCACTGTTCTGCCTTAAAGTGATTATCAAATCAATATGAAAAAAAAAACTTGGAGACTGAGCATAAATTAAAGCAGTGATGGGAAAAGGTGTGACAGTTTCCTTTGTTGGCCATAGCAAATCTTTTTAGGGGACTCAAAGATGGAACTGAAGCCACAAGACTGTTTGCATCTGTTAGGCAGACTTAGACCGCCCTCCAAACCATTGGACTTTCACTTAAAATTCTGTGCAGGGAAAAGTATATTTACATTTGTTGCATTTGAAATGAGGCATATGCTGATGAATGTTTTAAAAAGGAAGAAATAAAAGGAGAGAGACGGGTTTCTCCCACACATCCCCCTCCCACTTCTCGTTTTAAAAGTACCTATGACTTTTCTCTTTCTTTTTCATTCTGTTGCCTGAGTCCAGGAGGAATGAAAGAAAATAACTCTAGATTTACAACTTCCTTCATATGTACACATATATAAAGTGATATATATAGATAGATATGCCTATAGACATAGCTACATAAATAGATAGTATACAATACTCAGTTTCTTCTCATATCTTGGAGTGTTACTCTCAGCATGAATATTCCTCAGTATGAGTAATACATAGGAAAAATATATAGAAATATAAAAAAACACATAGACAGGAAAAAAAAAGGCTTCAAAATATCTGAAATGTAGAAGGCAAAAGGCGGCAAACCTCTCAGATGGAGTGAACCCTTTCCCGTCCATTCTCTGGCGCATCGTTTAGATATTTATTTTGCAGAAAAAAAACAAATCTTGGACTTTTCACTTAACAAACTTTCCCCCCTTGTAAGTAAAACATGTTGTTTGGTCGGATGACATTGCATAAATGACCAGTTGAATGGCATTAAGTTGAAAATTGGATAAACTACGGTGTTCTTTTGCATGGGATTCGCTCTTTGTCTGGTGCTTGCAAATGTTCTAATCCCCTCTTTTGAAAAATGCCCGGCTTTGTGCCTAGCACAGAAAAAAAAATTTGTACAGATACAAAAAAATCAGCAGCAGACGCGGCTATTAAAAGGAGTAAATAGGTTTTAGTTGAGCTAAGCATTGAATAGCAGATTTTTTCCCCCTTGAGACATAAGGGGATCCTTGTGAAAAATGTAAAAATGCCCTGAGCATAGAAAATGATTTTGTGAATATAAATGTAGAAAGTCAAGGTTTATGGAGCCAAATCTTTTTTCTTGTGTGCCGATCTTGCGGCTATGGCTCTTTGTTGTGATTGTAAGGGTTTTCACTTCAATTTTAAAATGATCCCTTGCTTGGAGGTAAATGAGAGGAAAAGATTTTCTGTGCGCAACAAGGGATCTCTAGCGTCTCCAACTTGTGCTCTCCAACTACCTCACCTTTCCTTGTGGTGACTGTGGAGGTGGCCAGCTTTGTGCCAACTGAAAAATAGGGAATCACAGGTAGAACTAGTTGCATTTTCAGTCAAATGAAGTTGCAAATTCATGTCTTTCTGTTTTGGATATTTGTGGGCTTATTTGTCTGAAATGAAGCTGTGACAATGTGCTTACATAAGTATAAATTCTATTGTTGCAAATAATATGCGATAATGCATTAAGGAAGTAGGAGAGAGATACCAAACTGAGTGGTCACCTCCACAGTATCCAAATTCCTCCCTCCCTCCTTCTTTTTCCTTTTCTGTTTTCTCTCTTTACTCCTTTCTCCCTATTTATTTTCTCTTCCCCTCTCTTCCTCTTTATTTCTTCATTTCTTTCTTTAGGAGTTGCATCTTACACAAAAGTTAATGGGTTGGGGAAGAAAAAATAAAGTTTTAAATCAACTGGCTGGTGAGATTGGACACTCTCAGGCACAGAGAATTAGGCTCAACACTGATGAGGTGCCTTGTGCAGATTCTTTCACTGGGGTGCATTTTTGAAGATTTCACGTGCAATTCTTTGCTCTCCACATCAATCTAGTATCTTTGGTGAAACTTATGCTAGGGCTTAGGGTCCCAACCATGTCCCCCAAACAAATCAGCCCTCCCAATTCCTAATAACCTCCCTCTTTACAGCTCAGTCTGGGACAAACGCCTGAGACACACGGGTAGACCCGGCAAAGCGCGAGACTGAGGGTGCGATTGGTCATCAACTTATCGGGTCTTACTCTGAGTCCAGTTGTCTCAACCCCAACCTCCTTGATCTCCCCCACCCTACCGCCTCCCGGACGGAAATGTGGATTCACCAAAGACTTCCTCGCAGACCCACCCAAAGCGGGAAACCGCAGCTAGCCGGACTTCGGAGCGTCCAGGTGAAATGCCTTGATCCAATGAGAGGGACCGAATGGTACACGCCTCCTCTAATTGTTTTGATAACTTCCCATAAGTGGTGTGTGTGTGTGTGTGTGTGTGTGTGTGTGTGTGTGAGAGAGAGAGAGAGAGAGAGAGAGAGAGAGGGACTTGGAGAGTCGGCTTACAGTCAGAGAATTAACGGAACGGGAGGGGGAGGGCGAATAGGGGAGGGCTCAGACAAATTCACTGCATGCTTATTTACCTGCAAGTCGTCTGCTCCCGCGGCGGCCAGCCCCAGGCTGGGCCCTGGCAGGAGTCTTTGATCTGGGTGCATTCCATACTGAGAGCCATGACTCATGAGGGACAGGTCGTGGCGGCGGTAGGCATCGAGGCAGCCCAGTTCCCGCCTCTGCTCGTCCAGGCAGGACGACTTGAGCGCCCGCGCATTGTGCAGGTTAATAAAGTCGGTGGGCTCCCCGTGGTGGATCTGCTGGTAGTACTGTTGCGAGTGGTGGAGCGAGTTCAGAGAGTAGGCGTCAGGGGTGACGGCCGGGTGGCTGTGCTGAAACTCGTAATGGAAGGACTGGTGGTGGAGCGGGGTGTACTGGTGGTTAGTGGAGAAGTAGGGGGACGCGAACTCGGTGCCGGTGGTGGAGTAAGTTAAAGGAGAGGAGGAGGAATAGGCGACAGTGGAATTGGCTACGGACTCCAGACAGCCAAGCTGCATCAAACGGTAGCTGTTTGATCCGTCGTGACGTATCTGGAAGGAAGAGGGGGAAAAGGGAGAGCAGAAAAACTTGAGGTTTGTCATTGTGCAACCAAGACGCTGCTCTCCCGGAGCCAGGGTCTTTCTCTGGCTCTCCAAGGGGAGTGAGCGCGCAGGGCTCGGGCCGAGCCGCAGCCAGGGCTCAGCGCCTTTGCCAGACAGCCTTTTCGAGCAGGCGGACTGGGGGTGGGCGGCCTCGTCCTCAAAGTCGAGAGCGGAAAAAAAATCCCCCACCCTATATAGGTGCGGGTGACACCACACACACACACACACACACACACACACACACACACCCTACCCAACTTGCGCAGGGAGCTGGGCGTTGGGAGCCAGGTTTGTGACTGTCTCCGGGGCCGCGGGGAGCAGAAGGCGAGAGTCCACACGCTCAGAGCGCCTCGCCACTCCAGCCAGATACCAACCCAGATATCCGCTGCTGTCCAGGCCGAAATGTTTTGCCAGAGCTGTTCAAAATCATTGTCCATATATTTTCAAAATTCAGTCTGTGCAAATCATTCAACTTGCTCATTTCCTTAACCATTCGGGGCAAGGAATCCGACCCCCACTTTCTGCTTCACTTTCCTAGAATAAGTCCATTCCAAAAGGGGTGCGTGGTTCCCCACCCCCCTTGTCCACCTACCGCCCCCCCCATCAATCTCTTTACTTTGCCTTTCTGAGTATCTTTTTCCTATCTCTATCTTTCTCCGCGCCACCTCCTCCCTTTCTTTTTTCTTAGGATTATGTTTCCCCCTCATTATGGCAAATGTTTCTTAACGTGGCAGAGTTGCCCTTCCTGGCGACAGATGTCATAACGAACTTTTCCCCCTTTCCTTCCTTAACTTCTCCCGAAAGCCAGATTATAATTAAACGTAACGGTCCAATATAGATTAGAGACAGAGGAAGCTGCCACCGCCGCCGCTGCCACCGCCGCTGCCGCCACACACACACACACACACGCGAGCGCTCAAAAAAAAAAAAAAAGTAATAATACCTCGGCATCGTGGACTAGTCCCGGAAAGGTAGTTGACATGTTGGGTTTCTCCGAAAGCTTACGATGCAGTTTCCCCCTCCAAAAAAAGAATCGGGAAAAAAAATCCAAACTTCTTGTATTTTCCAATTTTTTTTAAGGAAAAAAATAGTCTATAGATAGAGATCTAAATTGCAGTGGCTTTGCCCGGATCAGCTAGCTCCTTGCCTCTACCCACTTAAAAACCTGTAGGAACAAAATTTTCCCTCTGCACAAAAGCAGCTCCCTGGAACAGATTTTGTACTTGCTGAGTATTTCTTTGGCTGATGTCGTAGGTCCCTTGGTAATATAGAAGTTTTGAAAATTAAGCATCAGCACTGAGAACTGGGAGGACAATAGGCAGAAGAGATTTATCCCAGGAGACAAGGAATAAATATTGTATCTTCGCCTAATAAGGAACTGGAGGTTCTTTCAACATTTTTATCCATTTTTTCCAACCTTTATCATGCTTTTCTATACCGACTGAGGTGGGGACTCATCTCTGCAGAGAGAATTTGCACACATTTTATTGTGAAGATAAAGATCTAGCCCCAATGTGTGTATATTAGAAATAGAAATATATATTAATTAAAGCTTACTTTTACATAAGTAAGTGTTCATTCCTATTGGTTCCAATCCCTGAATGCTGAAAGCTGCTTTTTGCAACAAGCACCCAAATCAGTTTCATCCAGTTTGGGGTGTCTGCCTTTACCCAACTGGAAACAATACTGCTTCTTCCATATTTACATCAAATTTGGGTTCTTTTCCCTCTTTTGGGAGGCAACACCCGGCGGTGGCTTACACTTTCTGCAGCTTTTAAAATAAATAACCATAATGGATAGTCCCAAGTTTCCATCATAAAGAAACGGTGTAACTGGCAATATATTTAAGAAAAAAACACAAGAGAATAAAGACGCGTGACAAGATTCTACATTTAGGTAAAACGTTGTCTTTCAATCCCCAACTCAACCCACTTTCCCAGTCTTTTGTTTTTCCCTTCCCTTTTGGAAACCCTGTTGGATGGGGGGTGGGGTGGACCATTTAGCAGTGGCACCAGGTATCTGAACACCATTACCCTCAAATAGCCCTTAAATGTTTGAAAGTTGTATTTTACAAAGAGAGGGCAGGAAGAAAGGGAGCGCACACCTTTCCTAGTTCTTCTGTGGGTTTCTCAACTTTCAAGCAGTATTCCAGCTTTACTTCATTCACAATTTGGCTTTCCTGCACCAAGTGGTCTAGCACCTGGAGAGGGTATCAGTGGCTACATGCCGGCAATACTGAGTCTCTGAAAGGTCCTCTTTCCAAGCCTGTCAGCCTCACAAGGACCATGTGACCCTGTAGAGTCATCTCAAAGATAGAAGGGTAATTTGGTCTTAATTGCCATTTCATTTGGTTAGCTTTTAAGTGTTTAAGCTGAGAAGGTATCTTAATAATAAGCCGCAGGCAAACAGGCATGTGGCTTTTATTTTTTTTTGGTTGGGGTTTGGGAGGGTTTATTAGGATCTGCTCATGCAGGCTAAGTGGGGCTGTCACTCAGTACTCTTTGCTTTATATAAATGGACAAAGGCGCACGACAAGAATTGGAATGCACTGTCTGAAATGGAGATCCGTGATGCTTCAGCCCCGCACAAGGGTCAGCAGCCAACACTTGCTCCCTTTTCCAAGGTGTGCAAGCACCCCCTAACTTCTTGAAATTCCTAATTTTTGTCTAAGGGTGTCAGAAGACTGAGAGCCCAATGAAAATGAAAATGAAAAGAAAAAGTGCCCACTTTGATATTTAAGTAGGAGGGGTAAGATGAGTGCTGTTGGCACTAGGGGCAATATCCCAAAATGCTTGCAGCAAAGTCTTTTGTTTGCCAGGACTGGGTGAGGCCTCTATATTCTACCCACAGATGTAATAAATAATCCTCTGTGGGAGCTCCCATGACCTTACTCTAGGAACTCCTACCCCTGCAAAGAAACAACCTTCCCCCAGAATAATGTGTAAGGCCCTCAGGTTATCTTGGGAATTGCCAGGTGTGCTTTTTTTTTTTTTTTGGATGATATTCCCAGTTAGTCCAACTCTAATAGAAAAGGATGGTTCCTTCTCAGACAAGCTGCAAACCCCTCCCCCAGCTCCCCTACTGTCAGGTACATCTTCACTGAAGGTGAAGGGACCATCTTTCCTGGGCTTAGGTCCAGGAGGTAGACGAAAATCCTCTCCCCTGGGAACAACCAGGAGAATCAGGAAGTCGTGGCCACCTGCTCTGCCTGCCATCTCAGCGTGTTTGACCTGTGCGTCTGTTCCCGTCCAGGGGAAGATCTGCACACAACCCAGAGCTTCTGACACTCTCGGTAATGAGCTCTGGCTGGAGCTGAGTACAGCCTCAGAAGGACCTCTGGTTGTCTCATCTATCTGAATACTTCAGAACATCACCAAAGAACCATTCTACTCTTTAGCTCCCCCCACAGCTTTCTGAGTGACTTCTCAGTACCAAGATAAAAGGAATCCAGGGCTTCATTTACTGTGCTTCTTGAACCCCTGTGAAATTAGAGAAAATTAAATATAATGCAGAATAAGAAAAAAACTTGTTTTCAGAGAAGATGAAGCAGAAAGGGTAAAGGGCATCTTTTTAAATTAAGGGATCTACTTTGTCAGGGCACCACGTCTCCTTTTGGGAAAGCTCTTCTGCTTACATCCTGGTGTCCCAGCTTCCCACACCAGCGTCTGAACTGTAAGGAAACTCCATTTGGCCAACTGCTTCCTCTCACCTCACCCCCCTCCACTCCCCCCCCCAAAAAGCTGCTTGTCCCTAAAAGAAAAGTTGGGGAAATCATCTGTGCCATATGCACAGACTGGTCAGCGCTCCCTTCCATCTGCTCTAGGGTTGCTTAGCGCGCCCCTTCTCTAAAGAAACACATAGAGGCAGGTGTATGGTTTGATGTCTGTGTGTGTGTGTGATGTGCGCACATGCAGGATTTGTCTGACAGTCCCCCCACCTTCTTCCCTTCCCATTTAATTAATAGTCCTGAGCAATTAATAAGTGACATCCTGCTTGACCCAAAAGCTAATTTCTCTTTCTCTGCTTTGCCCCTTTCCCGGAGACCAATTGGCCACACATTCTCCAGCGGGCGCGTAATTGAATTAACTGGCCTTGGCGAGTTGGAGACTGGTGACAATCGCCTGGGGCTCCCTCCCTCGGGAAACCAGAGTGAGCATCCTAGCCTAAGCCCCAGGCCAGTCTGGCTCCCACCCATTCGACAGAGCTCATAAAAGCGAGGGAGCGATCCTGCCAGTCCCACACCCTAGAAGCTGGAGAGGGTCCCCCTAAGACCCCAGAATTTCTGTTCTGCCTTCTGATTCCATACTCCACACTCCAGGAGGGATTGTTCTACCGCAGTTGCTTTAGGAATCTGCAGACCAATATTTGTATTTATCATTATTGTTTTGGTTAGGATCCAGAGCCAGAGAAGAGAGTTTCTGAATTGTTTTCTATAGTTCAGATGCTGGTGTGGGAAGTTCAGGTGTCTTGAGCTTCTAGGCTGATATCATACAAACCCCAGGTTTTATCCAATCTAATTTTCAGTGAAAGGGTCTGTCACCCATTGTGTGTTTGAGTTTTGGGGACAGTTACCAGCAAACAAGTGCTGATCCCTAGTATTGTATTTCTCTTCTTTCTCCTTATTCCTGCTTGGAATTTCATTTGCTTAGTAAAATGAACTTATTTGTTTTATGTAGCCTGGAAAGACATTGCCTACAAACCTGCTCACATAATGCTAAGTGAAGTAATTAAGTATTGTACTTATTTGGGTATTTTTCAACCAAAAATATTTCCTTAAGACATATTCATATACATGAATCAACCAGAACGCCCTTCTTCTTCTTCTCTCTTTCCCTCCTTCCTTCCTCTCTCCCTCTCTCCCATTTTTCCTTCCCATCTTCCTTCCCTTTTAGAGGAAGGTAGAGATAAGTTTGAATCCATTAAACTTATGCCTTAAGAGAGCACATGTGTATATTGTCTAAGAGGGAAATATAGTGTGCTCTGCTTCAGTGAGGCGTGAAATTTCCTAACCCAGACTTGCGTTTGCACAATATGAGACAACTTTCATGGGTGCTTGAGGGGAGAACTCTGAAGATCCAAAAAAGTCTGCAGATGTTCTTTCCACAAAGCAAAACAAGAAGTATAGATCTGAATATCAGTACCTATCCTTAAAGCTCCCAAGCCTCTGTCCTCCCACTGCTTATTTGGGATGCGTGGAGAGAGCAAAGGTACCTTTAGAGAATTCCAAGAAAGCCAACAACTGATGTTTCCTCTCTTAATGGTGTTCTGGTTCTATCTACCCCCTAGCACCCTTCCACCACTTTGTGAATCTACTGGCCTCTGAGGCCTCCCCAAGAGCCAACCAAGGTCCTCTCCCAAGAGGCCAGAATGTCACAGTCACTCAGGATTTTAATGACCTGGAAAGATCCTCTTATCCAAGAACCTACTCTGGTGTGCTTCTTCTAACCTCTTCCAGTTACTGCTGCTTAGGGTGGGTGGATAGGGATGACCCTTCAGGCAGTGGAAAGGCAAATATGTTGGGTCCATTACACAGCATCCCAATTCGTGGTTCATTCATTTTTACTCATTAGGCAAGGTGGCGAGAGAAGAGTGCTTCAAATGCCAGGAACATTCTGAGCAGGAGCCAGGAATCTAAAATTGACCCAGTTAAAAGAACCACATTTGAAGGGAAAAGGCATGGCAGCCTAGGTATTCATGCTCAGGCACCGAGGTCAGATCCCCACCATTTCCAAATGAATTGCTTGCCTTTCTAACTTCTATTAGCTCAAGCTGGTGCTGCCTCTAAGTGTCTTTCTAAAGGTCCCTCCCCCTCTCATTTCCAGTTGTGATTTGGATAATTCTTCTATCCGCCTCCCTCTGGGCAATCCACCCCTACCCCCAACCCCATTTCACCTGCAGAAACCCAAGGGCCACTTGGCTTAAACATTACCTAATTGCAAATGAAAAATGGCATACCATTTTTAAAAAGAGCTTTGGGATATTTAAGGGAAATTAACACTTCTGACGGACTCTCCAGTTATTTCACTTTAAGGGTTGCCATTGATTTTTTAAACTTCTTTATCTTTCTCCCTCCTCCCTCCTTTTCTGTTAAACCTCCTCCAGCTCGACCCTACCCCGCCCTCTGGGTTGTTTGTGGAAAGCCTAACACGAATCTGTATTCCTCCTTAGCCTTGCTGCCGACAGGCAACACGGATTCCATAATCGTACAGAGAAATGCATTTGCAAGCAATTAAAAAGCCTTGTGAACGTATCAGTGCAAAATTAAATGGAAGAACTCTCTCGTCTGATGTCTTCTCTTTGATAACAGTGGAATTTGGAGCTAAGGCCCTCATCTGAGAGGACAGACTCCTCGCCTGTCCGCAACAGCTGCGGAGTTGGATTCAGGCTTGGCACGGACTCGCCCACCCTCTCCCCGCAGCCTGGACGCAAGCTGAGCCGCTTAGCCAGCCCTCTGGCGTTGGAGGGCGCTCACTACCGTGTCCAGGAGGGCGCGGCACCCTGGTGGACTCGCAGCTGGCTGTGCTCTCTGTGGCAGGAAGCCGGTTCTATGGCCAAGGCCTTGCTGTCCCAAGGGGAACTTGCCCCATTTAGCCATGAAACGCGTGCACTCCAAAAGGGCTGCCGTCTGTCCTCTTACCCGTCCTTCAGTTGTCTGTAGTGCACTAGAGGTTTTTGAAAATTCACTTGCCGGCATTCAGATCATATATGGAGCCTAGGCTTACTAAGCACTTTTACAAGTATTGGCTCATTTGCTCCTGACAACATTCCTCCCCACAACTCAAGTAGGGAGGACATGAGTAATTATTATTCCTTTTATAGGTCCACAATAACCGCAAACTCACAGCAACAGCTAACATTTATTGACCATTTTTTACATGCATCAGGTCCTGTTCCAGGCTCTTTACAAGCATTATATCATTTTATCTTTACAACAACCCTATGAAGCATGTATTACCTGGTAGGTGTAGTACGTATTAGTATTGGTATGAGGTATTAGTGCAAATGAGGACACTGAAGCACCTGTGAAATTGAGGCGCAAAGAAGTGTAATTGCCAAGGTCACGCGGAGCTTTGAAATCAATGATTTGGGCTTCAAATTCATTGATTTTTTTCCCCCTAGCACATCTGGCCTCTGTCGCTGCATATAACGTTTCTCTCCATTCCTCTCCAGACGTCTAACAGAAAATACAAACATGGAGGCCCAGTCCAGTTTCTTTTGTTGTAAAGGACTTTGCCTTGGGCAGAAGTTTTCCGGAGTCATGTGGCAGAAAACTCGGCCTCCCTGATCTTATTCCTCTTTTTTCTGGTGTGTACGGGTGGGGGTGGGGTGGGGTTCAGTCTTTGGCTCTGTCTCCCGGAGCCAGTGGCTCCAGCTGGCCCCTCATAGATCCTCAGAGGCTGCAGCACGCACCCGGAGCCGGGCCTTAGGGGCGACCAGTGGTGCGCTCCAGTTTCCTGCACCCGTTCTCCAGCGTGCTGGCGCCTGTGGCTGTGTAGATCCAGCGCTGGTCTCTGTGACTCCGTAGTCGCAAAGGTTGCTAATTGTTCTGCAATAGGGACGCTGGATCTGGAACCACGGGGTCTGCACGCCAATCCTGATTCTACTGGAGAGTTAATTTTCTCACTGGTCAAATGGGAAAAATAATACTAACAATATTAACAGCTCCTTTGGCTGTTGTGAGGCTTAAGAGATTGTATATATGTACACATACATCAGCCTGGCCCAGAGGGAAGTGTTTAATAAATGTTGAGTGTTTTTATTGGAAGGAGCGTGTTGTTAAGGAGGTGACTGAACAGAGGCTTTATTAGCAGGGCATCCTTGCTTCCCTAGGGTCCATTTTCTCAGCCCTTGGACAGATGGCACCAAACTAAATAAATAGGGCTGGCAGAGACTTCAAAGGCCATAACACCTTACCCTTTGCTTCAGAAAAGGTATAAAATCACAGGACTAAGCAGGAGACAAGACCAGAGCTGGAACTAGAACTCTCATGCTTGCATCCACTGGGTTCAAAACCTCTCATTTAGAGCCCAGGGAACAGACAGCTCAGTTTCCTCCCTCCACTCAAGTTCCGTCTCCTACATGGCTAATGAGTACTTGTTCCTGGCTTAATTAACATTTTGGTCTTCTAAATTGTTGAATTTCATTTTTGTCCTCTCTATTTTCCCTCCCTCTCTCCCTCCTCTCTCTCTTCCTCTGTCTCTGTCCTCCTCATCCTCCTCTCCTCCCACTATTGCCTAGATTCCACACACACCCCTAAGTCAGGTATAACTTCCTGAGATTCTGTTCTGATTTAATTCCCTCCCTTTTACCAAAGGTTTATCTCACTTTCACCTCAATATCCTGGGCATCTTCTCAGTGACATGGGGGTGGCAGGGGTGGGGGTGGGAGAGATGCTTCTTCAACTGCAGTACTTCAAGTTCTGGTCATCCTGGTATGTATGTATCTCCTCCTTTACCTTCAAACCAACCCCTGTGGATTTGTACTGTTGCCAATCCCAAGCCCCTTTCAACCTTTGTGGCAATCAAGTCCTCCAGTTGCTTTTTTTTGTTTAACTAAAAGAGCTTTGTCTGCTCTACTATCAATTACCTGAGCAGCCTCTCAGAGGTTCCATTTACTTTTCCATTGACCTTTTCTTCCTTATGTACCAGAACAACGCCTTATAATTTTATTTATCTTAATCTCTGGTGCAATCTCCTTTTATTCTCCAACTTGGCTGTGCTAGTGTTTGCCTTTACACTTTCTTGACTGCATTGTGTACTCTCACCGATTCTCCTTGCTCTGTGCATGTTTAGACCTCACATCTGTCTTTTACTTACCCTTGAATAGTTTTGTTTTAAAACTAGTGGTCCATCCATGTTTACCTTATTCCTTTGTTTCTTAATCTGTCTGCTGTCTGGAATGCCCAGGGACATTGTCCAGGAATTTGTATAAGTTCTGCTTTATGACACATCTTATACAACAGGACATTCCATTAAAAATTTTTTCCTGCCATTTTTTGGCAGTCTCTTTTCCCAACGTTAGTCCTGGTTATAAGCAACAGCTGTGTACCAGAGAATCGCTAAGATGAATTTCTCACTTTTAATTTTGCTTTGATGGTGAAGACTGCACATATTCTACCACTGATCAGCTTTGTGACTTTGAGCAAGTCACTTAACCACTCTGTTCTCTCTCACAGCCAGGGTGAATTAAATGGTGGTAAATATTATGAAATAACTTGTAACCGATAATGTGTTTTAAAATGGCTAGGTATGATGTATTTCTGTAAATTACCTTCCTGCTGGTGGGCCAAGCCTTCTCATTGGGTTTGTAACCCTAATAGTAATGAAAAGTATTGCTTCTCTTCCATGACCTATCCTTTTCAACACTAAATCCTCATTTGTCTGGCTTCATTGTAGACATTTCTATTGATTTCACATCAGAAGACTGTGTTCTAGAAGTCTAGATTCAGAAGGTGATACCTTTTGCTCAAGCTTCTTCATTCTGGTGTCATGAAACCCTATAGGCACCTCGACCCCCTCTCCCCCCACCCCCGCCAGTCCCTTCTGTCTCTCAATGATCTGTGCAAAAGATGGAGGTTGCAGTCCCAGAGACAGCCTATCACCTCTCCCACCCTTAGGTAATCCTCTCTCCATCAGTGTCCTCTCCTGCTCTCAACCTCTTTCTCTGTCTTCACACAGAGAGTCTTTACTGAAGAAGTAATCACAGAAAAGAAGACCACCCACTCTATTAGCTCTTGGATTCTCTTTCCCTTAGGTGTATCCTGTCAACTTGGCTGGTAGTAGGTCATATCATAGAAATGTCCATTTTAAGTTGTATAAAGTGGGGCAGAATGAGTTTATGCTTTGGTATCTTCAGGTGTAAAATGACACCTCTCAAGACCCCCTTTTTGGAGACTGATTCTAGCATTGAGACTTCTCTCTAGTACAAGGCATTTAAATATATATAGCCTGTGATGTATTAAATGTGCACCATATATTAGAAACATTTGTAAAGAATGCAGACATTCTGATCAATAATACAGTGTCAGGTTCTCTGTATGATTGAACACTATCTACTTTTCATATATTTTTGTGCCAGCAGTTAAAGAGAACAGGTTCCTTTTGCTAGTCAAATACATCGAAACAGCATTAGTCTTTCAGGAGTGTATTCTAACCCAAATGCTGAAGTTCAGATGGAGACAAAATTAAGCACATGTAGGTGTTCTGCCCCAGTCCATTCAGTTTTGACATACAGGAAGAGTCTCTTCCATTAGTTTCCTGGACTCTTTTGGTGGAGGAGAAATGACAATGCAGAATGTTAAGAGGCATCATTTAAGTGTACTTTTCATTGACAAAGTCAAGTATGTCTCAGATTCAGTCAAAGGCAAAATTCAAAATTTTTGAGACATAGCCCTGGCTGGTGTAGCTCAGTGGATTGAGCATGGGCCTTTGAACCAAAGGATCGAAGTTCGATTCCCAGTCAGGGCACATGCCTGGGTTGCAGGCCAGTTCCCAGCAGGGGACGCATAAGCAGTGACCACACATTGATATTTCTCTCCGTCTCTTCTTCCCTTCGCCTCTAAAGATAAATAAATTAAAAAATTAAAAAAAATTTTTTGAGACATAGAAATTGTATACCTTGACACTGAGTTTATTTATCATTGCCATATAGATTATGGTAGCCAAAATGATCCAAGATTTAAAGAGCTCTTGGATTTCAAATTCTTCACTCTAATACTTTTCTTTCTTTTCAAAATCAGCAAACCAAAATCACTCCAAAATCTCTGTTTTTTTCCCTGAGAACATGGAACCTACTCATATTTCCACAGTTAAATAAGACCATTGGCCTATTAAGAAATAAGTAGAGAAAGTTTATTGTATTCCTCTCCAAGATAGTATATATAACATGAGATAGAGGCTATTTTATAACTCTTACTAGGTTGGGAAGAGTGCTGGTTAGGTGTCTTGTAATGACAGAGTTAATGTTCTTATGATACTACAAAGTATAATGTTAAGAAATGATTCATTGACTGGACATTAAAAAACGCTAAAGGGCATGGAGGTGTTTCACTTACTATATTGAACTGCTTATGCAACTCCACCCCATTGTAGAAAATTGGGCAAAGAGTTTTAATTGCAGAACTATACTGTGAAATCAGTGCATTACCAACAGGAAAAGGAGATAATGAAAAGGGAGACCAAAGAAAATCCAGAGCTCCTTCACCAGCAGTGAAACTCACAAAATCTTTTTGACTTCACTGAGAAATGTCTTCACTCAATGTGAGTTTCTGGCAAATAGATATAATCAATTTCAGATGGTCTATAACTGTCTTATGTGAAAATGTAGATGTTGAGCACTGTTGTGGACTGAGTTGTTTTCCTCAATTTTTTTTTTTACTGTAGCCTTAACCCCCAATGTAATTATACTTGGAGATGAGGCCTTTAAGGAGGTAATTAAAGTTAGATGATGTCATAAGGGTGGGGCCCTAATCTAATAGGATGCTTGGCCTTACTATTTGTTTTTTTTTTTTTTAACTCCAGAGAGAGAGAGGAAGGGATGGGGAGGGTAGAGAGAGAGAAACATTGATTGGTTGCCTCCCACATGGGCCTTGAATAGGGGACTGAACCTACAACGTAGGAATGTGCTCTGACCAGGTATTGAACCTGCAACCTTTTGGTTTATGGGATAATGCTTCAACCAACTGACCCATACCGGCCAAGGTGGTGTATGTCCTTATGAGAAGAGAATGAGGCACCAGCAATGTGTATCCACAGAAGAAAAGCCATGTGAGGACATAGCAGGAAGGTGGCCATCTGCAGGCCAAGAAGAGGAGCCTTTGGAGAAAGCAAAACTGCTGACACTTCAAGCCTCAACAACTGTAAGAAAATAAACTTCTGTTGTTTAAGCTCTAGTGTGTGATATTTTGTTATTGCAGCTCTAGCAGACTAATATAAGCACTTTGAGAAAAAAAAAACAAAGCAAACAGCAAAATGGCCCATGTCATCCAGATTTGGACTTGCGTTACCAGCTAGGCCATGGTGTCACTACAGGGTGACCTGACACTCACAGTGAGGTCTTGGTGTTCTGTTGCCAACCACCTCACAAAACTTTATCAGTGCTACTCCAATCATGATAGATCAAGATGAAAATAAGACTACAACATACTCATGTCTGAACACAGACCAAACATGAACATTGCCTAAACCTCAAAATACCAAGACATACTCCTTTCCTGTCTCTACTAGTTACAGCTTTAGTTTTAGTCTTCCCTCTCTGTAAAAAGTTTATTGAGATATCGAATCATAAATTTCTCCTTTTTTTCTGAGAGCACTCAATCCAGTGTGAACCTGTGCTTCTTGTACCATCCTTGAAATCACCCAACTGAAGTCCAAATCCTATAACCAGCCCTTCCTAACATCCCATTTATTGAAATGTTCCATGGCTTCCCATGATGGGTATCCTTCATTGCTGCAAGTTATGAATCCAATTTCTTCAATTATAGGTATATATTTGGTGGTCTTTCGCTAAAAGACATTAGCAATTTGAAATGAAGCTTCTTGCCTTGGCTGGTGTGGCTCCATGGACTGAGTACTGCCTGTGAACCAGATGGTCAGGGGTTCGATTCCCAGTCAGGGCACATGCCTGGGATGGGGGCCAGGTCCCCAGTGGGGGGTGTGTGAGAGGCAACCATACATGGATGTGTCCCTCCCTTCCCCTGTCTAAAAAGAAAATCTTTTTTAAAAAAATAAAATGAAACTTCTTCAAACTAAGGTGTATTATAAGTATAAAATACACACCAGGTTTTCAAATACTCAGTATGAAAAATAATGTAAATATTTCATAATTTTCTTGAATATATTTATAACATTTTACATATGTTGATCAATATATTATTAGATGTAAAATCATATGCTTTTAAAAATATTGATATTAGAAAATTTGAAATTACTTATGTGGCTTTGGTTTTATTTCTGTTGAACAACATAGGTTTATAATGCCCAATGACAATTCTGACCATGAGCAGCTTACTATCTTTTTCTTTTAAAGGGGTTTATTGGTCAGATTAGGATGTGCTGCTCCATGGTAACAATCAATTCAAAAATCTCTGTGACTTAACAACAAATGTTTATTTCTATCAAGCACCCAATCCACTGTGGGTTTGGACAACTCCCCAGGGCTACTATGCTCCATTTAGAGCCTCAGGGATTTATTGAGATCTTTATCTCTGCATTAGCAGAAGATGAAGGTTGGGGAGGGGGCTGGAGGGTCTTGCACGAGTAAATATGTCCTTCGTTTCAGAAACACATTAGCCAGATCCAGTTATGTGTTTCTGCTTAACTATAGGTCAAGGAGAGAGCGTAATCTTCCCATATGCTCAGAAGAAAAGGAGAGTGAGATTTAAAGAACAATAAGAATATTTACCATAAGGGGAGAAATGTAAATACAAAAGCATGTTCTAGGTCTTAGTTTAACAGAAATGTATGACATTTTATATAAAAATATCCTTACATTTTCCAATTTAGTTTCCATGATATTTTTAAATGAATGCAATGTGCGATTACCAATAGTTCACAGTTTCTTACCTCTTTTTCTTATTCCAAGATGAACTTTAAAACAAAGTTCAAACTTTGTTTTATATTAGTATGTAATGATTAAAAAGAAAAGAAACTTTCAAGATCATTGATATTTTTAAGTTGGTTGATCAGGCTCTATATGGCTATATCTACATCTATTTCCATCTCTATACACACATATGAACATATATATTACTTTATTCAACAAGGTTTTGTAACATAAATAGCAAATGTGATGCTGGAGATTTCATTAATTTGAATCTTAACATCTGCAGGAGGGACTCCTAAAATGTAAGCACACTTGCCTTTCTTATCTTCAAAGGTCTCCCCTGAGCATCAGATAAGTTTTTTGTAGTAAGCCCAGGGGAGGGAGGAGGGCCTGACAAGCTTTTTCTTCCCCTTTTGTGGCTGAACTGAGAGAGCTTCTAGTATGACTAAGATTACCAATGTAGATCAGTAGGTTAATTTTGGGAGGAGGCAATCCTATGACTGACTGTATAAGAAGGAGGGGGGACTCAGCACTTGATCTCACTCTCACACCCCCTCTTTCTCTCCTCTTTCCAGGATCCGCACTGCCTCATAGACAGCAAGTCTTCAGTGCACAGCCTAAGAGAAAGGAGCTGTCCGTTCAGTACCAGGGCCACATGCAACCTGCCCGCCAAAACACAAAGAACTGAAATATTAATTAAAAAAAAGCCAATCTGCTCAATCCTCCGCCCGCAGGCAGGCTCTAACGGAAAACCGCATATGCTTTCCCTTTCTCCTCAATAAATCTTCATGTGGGCATTAAAATACCTAAAAGGATTAGTCATTAAATGCTTGTACATTTGGCTTTAATTCACAAGAAACTGTATGTCACAGGGTTCCATCAGAACTGCAGTTTAATCTAATTTGTAGTATTTGTGTAAATGCTTTATTTCTTTTGCTGGTTGTTCCAGAGGATAATATTAATATCCCAAGTGTCCAGAGGGAGAAGGTTAACATACCAGCACAGAAATGAGCTGGATGCTGACTGATGTATTTTAAAAAAATCAAAGCTTCTTTTAAGGTAAAACACAAAAAAGAATAAATGGAAGGGTGGCTTTTCCTTCTCAAGCTGCATTTATTATTATTATTATTTATTTGATCTTAAGGTAATAAGGAAAATGTGTTTTGTGAAAAGGATTTTTGCACTTCAGTTGGGTATGCTGTCCTTAATATCACATTCAAAAGCTGTCTATATGGAAAGAGTGAAACTAGTCTTCAAAGGATTTAATTGCAGAATCACTCTTATTTTTCTTCTGAGGAGTGTCTGTTGTAGGATCAACATCCAGTCCAGTTATAAGAACCACTCCTTCCCCCACACCCCTTGCCAAGCACTTTGCCTTCCACTGAACTACTGGGGCATGTATTGTCTGTATTATGCATTTACATTTGGCCCTGATAACTTACTTTTTGGTACTCCTACTTATTTTTGCACAAGGTTTTTATAACTCTACTAGACAGTGAATTCCCAGGTTAAAAGGTATAAAAGCCTCAACACTTTAGAGACAATGATTTTATTTATTAAATACATATTTATTGATTACCTGCTTTGTGTGATAAGTAATCAATAAATTACCTACTGCTGATTTTTACTCACAGTGTATTTTCTGAAATTATTTTTGATTACATATTTTGGACACAACCTAAGTTAATGAAAAAATGCTTAACTTAGATTAATTCTTGCTGTCTTTAGCCAGAATACAAGCTAATGCATTTATTTAAAATGCATTTGAAAAAATCAAGGTTCATGTAAATTTTAGTAGACTTGGTTTTTAACAATACAATGAGATATTTGCATATGAAGTCAATACTTGATTGCTTGAACTTATCTATTGGTGAAAAGTAGCCTCGGATTGGCAGTGTCCACTTCAATCAAGGTTTTTCCTCTGTTCATTACATATTGTACAACATAGACGATGATGTTTCCTTTACCAAGTAGGAATGTTAAGTTTATAATATATTCACATATTGTTCAGGTGGTGAAAAAGATGATAAATGACAGTTTGAGGCATTCTTTAGATGGGGAGTTTTCTAAAAGGGATTCAAAATAACAGCTTTTACAATTGAGCCAGAGTGCATTATTATGCATGCATGATAAAAGGATGAATGTCTGTGTTTGTGGTTAAAGAGCACACACGGAAAGTTAGATGGGTTTATTTTCTCTTCCTGGTTTAGTCACTGATTTTTACACTCACAGCAAATCTCTTGGTTGCTGAGTCCTTTTTCTTACATTAGGCAGATATACTAGGGATCTTCAAGATTTCTTCCTGTCCCGGTCTTCTGTTAGTCTAATGGAATATCTTCAGCTTCTGCAGTTTTCATTCCACATTTTATCATGATATTCTTATGTAAGGTAAAAGTTTTCTTTTAGTCATTCTTTTTGTTTGTTTTTAATACAGAGATAAATAATATGGAAATTTTAGTTAGCAATCAAAGCTGATCTCATCAGAATTATTTTGGCTTTTATTAATTTTTTCTCATAATTTAAACTTTATTTGTTATTTTTACTTTTATCTCCTTTATTTCATACTATTGCTGAATAACTAATCTTTGTCAAAAATAAATAATTATTATTGCTTTTTAAAAACTTCAAAATAATAAATGATTACTATTAAATATTTTTTAAATTTTCAGGATATGTTTTTATTGATTTTAGGGAGGGAGGGAGAGAGAGAGAGAGAGAGAGGTATTGATCACTTGCCTGTGTACTGTCAGAAACTGAGGTATGTGCCCTGACCAGGTATTGAACCACAACCTTTTGATGTATGAGCCAACTAACTGAACCACCTGGCCAGGGCTGGTTATTATTGCTTTTTCCAATAGTCAGTCAGGGCCATGGGTTGATTTATTTATCATTGAAATTTTGTTTTAATTTAAAGAGACTAGTTATGCAAAATTAAAATTATTCTGACACTCAATGTTAGTTTTTACCTTCTTTAGATGTAAGTTTAACAGGTTAATTTTCAATAATTTATTTAAATTCAAACTAAACAACTAAATAAGTAAGCCTCTATTATATTTGTATCTAATATTTTATTAGATAATGAAGAAGGCATTAGAAAGTGACTAAAACATTTTCAGTATTTGGGGGAACTTACAACCCTGTGGGGAAGCAGTATCCACATATAAAAAAAGTTCATTAACAACATAAAACAGATTGTAATGAATGTCAAGATGTGGGAACAAAATGTAATATCATGGAGTGTGGCAGAGAGTGTAGCGGGGCTTTTTTGGCCTCAGTGAAGAGGAACATTCTACAACACTGTCAAAGCCTAGGCATTGATATGTGGCCATAGCAATCAAGGTCTCTGCATCATAACATTTACCTACATTTATCTCCACTCTCCAATTTTTCTTCATTGTCCACTCTTCCTTACAGATCATTTTATTTTCCCACTTTTATATTGGAACATGGCTATCATTTTGTCCTTCATATAAAACTTTTTTCTTTCCAGGAAACTCTCATGTTTTCTTTGCTCCACAGAAGGAAATGATACTCTCATTCAAAGCATAAACCTGAACTTCCCACAGGGTGGTAACTGGATTAGAGAATTACATTAGGGCAGAAGTGTGGGTCACATTATATTAAACAGAAAACATGAGTCTAGAGTCAAGTTTGGTAAATTTTTTTGAATTCAATCATCTGCAGTCTAGCTCTATAATTTAAAGGCTTCCCTAAATAAGGATAATATTCTCATCACTGAACAGTAACTTGAGTTTCTTTTGAAGTAATAAACTTGCAAATAGAGTACCACAGTCTCAGAAATTAGACTTGATCTGGAACAAATTGAGGTGAATAAATTAAAATATTGGCAATTAAAATATGTGAACCATAGAATTGATTACACAAGATTTAGGCTTAAGGATTCTATTTTTTAACAAGCACATCATTTCTAATGCACTGGTAATTCTAGGGAGAGAAATTTTGGGGGAGGAAATGATCTACAAGACTATTTAATATCATCTGTTGTCTACAAAAATGCATAGCATTTACATCTAATTTGTATTTTTAACAATATTTTGAGAAAGTTCTTGCTATGACAAATGCTTTTTTGCTAATATATTCTGTCTGTTACATTTGATATATATTTACAAACTCTGAAAAAAGAACTTAGGGTAAAGGACAAATAATAATTTAAAAATACTTATTATGTGATTTGTAAAAGTTTTTTATCTTAAAAAAGATTTTATTTATTTATTTTTAGAGAGAGGGGAAGGGAGGGAGAAAGAGGAGAGAAACATCAATGTATAGTTACCTCTTGCACGCCCCCTACTGGAGACCTGGCCCACAACCCAGGCATGTGCCCTGACTGGGAATCGAACCAACAACCCTTTAGTTCACAGGCTGGCACTCAATCCACTGAGCCACACTAGCCAGGGCTATAATAGTTTTTTAAAAAATAACATTTAAGCTGCAGTCTTAGATCTCAAAATACGTGATGTGTTCTCAGACTCAGTATACATATATACAAACTTAGGACCTGACTCCAAAAATATAATAATACATCATGTGGTGTTCTTAAAACTTGTCCATAGAATCTTTTACATGCTTTCCATCAAGAAGTGTGTGTGTCAATTAAAGTCCTAGAGGAGAACATAGGCAGGAAAATCTCAGATATTGCACGCAGAAACTTTTTTACCGACACATCCCCTAGAGCAAGGGACATAAAGGAAAGAATAAACAAATGGGATCTCATCAAAATAAAAGGCTTCTGCATGGCTAAAGAAAACAGTATTAAAATCAAAAGAGGCCCTGGCTGGCGTAGCTCAGTGGATTGAGCGCGGGCTGCGAACCAAAGCATCGCAAGTTCGATTCCCAGTCAGGGCACATGCCTGGGTTGCCGGCCAGGTCCCCAGTGGGGACCACATGAGAGGCAACCACACATTGATGTTTCTCTCTCCTTCCCCCTCCCTTCACCTCTCTAAA
>CM052541.1:109581412-109613063 GCA_028533065.1 Trachops cirrhosus | reverse complement strand
GCTATCAGAGAGATGCAAATTAAAACCACAATGAGATACCACTTCACACCGGTCAGAATTGCCATCATAAACAAAACAACAAACAACAAGTGTTGGAGAGGTTGTGGAGAAACGGGAACCCTAGTGCACTGCTGGTGGGATTGCAGACTGGTACAACCACTATGGAAAACAGTATGGAACTTCCTCAGAAAACTAAAAATGGATCTGCCATTTGACCCAGCAATTCCACTGCTGGGACTATATCCTAAGAGCCCTGAAACACCAATCCAAAAGAACCTATGCACCCCAATGTGCATAGCAGCACAATTTACAATAGCTAAGTGCTGGAAACAACCTAGGTGCACATCAGTAAATGAGCGGATTAAAAAAACTATGGTACATTTACACAATGGATTACTACGCAGCTGAAAGAAAGAAGGAGCTCCTACCCTTTGCAACAGCATGGATGGAGCTGGGAAGCATTATGCTAAGCGAAATAAGCCAGGCAGTGAAAGACAAATACCATATGATCTCGCCTTTAACAGGAACCTAAACAACAAAACAAAGAAACAAGCAAAATATAGCCAAAGACACTGAAATAGAGAACAGGTTGACAGTGATCAGATGGGAGAGGGGAGGAAATTTCAGGGGAACTTCAGGGGAGAATGGGAAGGGTTTACAGGAACAAATACAAAGGATATACAGACAAAAACTAGGGGTGTTGGAAATGGGAGGGAGGAGGGGAGGTATGAGTGGGGTGGCTGGAATGGAAGTAAAGGATACAAACTGTACTTGAATAATGATTAAAAATAAATTAAAAAATCATAAAAAAAGAATGTGTGTGTGTTGCTTATTGTATTTTTTATTTTATTGAATTTATCGGGGTGGCATTGGTTATTAAATTTACACAGGTTTCAGGTGTACATTCTATGACATATCATCTGTGTATTGTATTGTGTATTTACCACCACAAGGCAAATCTCCTTCCATCACCATTTATCACCTATTTACCCTCTTTACCTCTTCCCACCCTACTTTGTGTTACTTATTCTGGAATATGGCTGACTTCAGCGATTCTTTCTGACTAACAGAATACTGTGAGAGTGATTGTGCGTGACTTCCCAAACTGGAAAAGCTTCTGTCCTGTAAGCGAGGACACTTGTTTTGGAGCTTTTTATTTTTCTTGTCCATCCCAAGAATTTCTACACTGTTCTAAAATCACTTAAAATTGGGAAGAAGCAATAAGTGGCTGCTAGAGTTTTGTCATATTCTCTATGCCAACTTTTAAAGTAGTTTAAGGAGGTCATTGCTCTTTTGTTTCTTCCTATTTTTGTACATTTGTGTCTCTGTCTTTCTTCTGATGCTCTCCACTAGAAGTTTAAAGTCCCTAAGTCATCCTCATTCCAGGTGAAGGTGAACAAAAGAATATGGCTATCTTCATGAAGTTTACTACTATTACTACTACTACTCTTAAACTACTCAGTCCAACAGCTGATCATGGTGGGGCTTACTATGGTGTTTGGCTCCAACCTACTTTTCTTGGAAAATGCAAACCTATCTTTGCCTTACTTGGTTCCCATAGAAATGCAGTTATTAATAATAATTGATTTTGGCACATCCTATTTTCCATATATTAACTCCTTTATATATGTTGCCTTTTTTTATTTATCACCAAAATTCTATGAAGTAGTCATTACTGTTGTTCATAATTCATAGATAAAACAGTCTTATAGAGATTGTCGCTAACTCAAGTGAATATATAGTGGGGGCAGGAGTCAGGATTTAAACCTAACTGTCTTACTCCAGAGTCTGTGATTATCTGTGTTTCATTTCCTCAGTCTTGTTAAGCAACACATACACACACACGCATTGCTACAGCAATTATGGAAAACAGTATGGAGATTCCCCAAAACAGTAAAAATAAAACTACTATATGATCCAGAAGTTTTATTTCTGGGTATATATCCAAAGGAAATAAAATTACTCTCTCAAAGATATATCTGTAGTTCCATGTTCATTGCAGCATTATTCATAATAGCCAAGATATGGAAACAACCTAAATATTCATCAATGCATGAATGAGTAAAGAAAGTGTGGTGTATGTACACAATGAAATACCACTCAGTCTTTAAAGGGAAGGGGATTTTGCCATTTGGGACATCATGGATAAACTTGGAGGGCTTTATGATTCATGAAATGAACCAGACAGCAAGGTGAATACTGTATAATCTCACTTACATGTGCAATCTTAAAAAAGAAAAAGAAAGGAAAAAAGCTGAACTGGTAGTTACAGAGAGTAGAAGAGTAGTTTCCAGAGACTAGGAGGGAGGAGATATGGGGAGTTATGGTTTAATGAGTACAGAGTTTCAGTTTTGCAAGATGAAAAGTGTTCTGGAAAAGGATGATGGTTTTGGTTGCACAACAATATGACTATACTTAATACCAGTGAACTGTACACTTAAAGTGGTTAAGATACTAAATTTTATATTATGTGTATTTTACCACAAAAAAAATTGGAAAAGAATTAAAGAAAATTGTGTGTTGCAGTGTATTTGCTTTCTTATTCCTGGGGTGGTTATCTCTCAGCTGCAACCAAGCAGAAGATAATATCCCAGATATGAAAGAAGAACAAGATGGCAAGAACATGGGTTGTGGAATGACCACACTGAACAGACCTACTCCACCGGTGTGAGCCACTTTTTATATGCTCCATTATGTGTGAGAGAAGTAAACTACTCTCTCATTGGAGCCATTGTGTTTTTATATTTCTTTGGTGTCACAGTTTAGCCTCTAAAATAATCAATTCAGTCTTTGAAGGTCAGCTCTAACAGCAAAATAAGGAAGCCTAGAGGAATTCAAAAATTAATATAAGATACATAGATCTGCCAGTCTCCATGTTCCATGCTTGCTCTGTGGCACCACACTAGTTCAGACACAATGGGAAGGGTCCTATAAACTACAGTGAAATAGATTGGGAGGTCCTTGTAAACCAGACATCTGCCCTGGCTGGTGTGGCTGATTGGATTGAGCACTGGCCTATGAACCAAAGGGTTGCTGGTTTGATTCCCAGTCAGGGTACACACCTGGATTGTGGGGCAGGTCAGGCCCCCAGTAGAGGGTGCATGAGAGGCAACCACACATTTATGTTTCTCTCTCTCTCTTTCTCCTTCTCTTTCCCTTTCTCTAAAAATAAATAAATAAAATCTTTTTTTAAAAAAAAGAAAAGAAAACCAGACATCTATAGTTCAAGGGTGGAAGCTGTCTGGTAGCTTTTCCTTTACTCTGAGTTTAGACCAGACAATATATTCTAAGAACTTTTTGTGTGCTAGGCACTCTGTTAATCACTGGGATTAAAAGATGAGTAAGATCCAGCCTCTGTCCTTGAACTACCATATCAGTCAGTGTTATTATGGCAGGAAAGAGAGTTCAGCTTAGGTGACATAAAAAATGAGACTTTCATGAAGGGACTATTTATAGAAATGTGGCTAGGGTTAAAAGAAAGAAGGATGTTAAGTTAACACCAATTGTAAGAGGCCATAGAAAAGACAACAGCAGGAGACCACTGCTAGCTAGGACTGAAGGGGAAAAAATCAAAGAAATAGTGTAATTGAAGACTGGTGATAACTGAGTCATATATCATAGAGGGGGACTTTGAGAAGGAGCTGAGGTCAAGGTAAGACATATTTTCTGCTAAAGATATTGTATTATTATTGCCATCCATTGACAAATCCAAACAGTAAAATAAAAAGCTATGGAGTCCAAATGATAGTCTACAGGGTAAGCCTACTGGGTGGGGCATAGAGAAGGGAACAGAAAGGTGGAGAATAATCATTTTGATCCCAGAGGAAGCTAGTTGAGAATAACTAGCATGAAAACTTTACAGTCTATTTGGGAGGAGAGATTGGGGCAGTGACCACATGTATGGATAGACAGAATACAATTTTAGGAATGTATTTCAAGTCTATAAAATCTATACCCATAATCTAAAATCTACACTCATTACTGATTAGAAGAGGTAGTCAGCCTCCAGGTTGCCTATTGAGTCAATAGGTGGAAGTCATGGAGAAAGCAGCCTGTCAAGGGAAAGCTGTTCACTACTTATTTAGTTTAATTTTAGAGTGACCAGCTATTACTATTTCATTCAGGTAATTCTGACTAGGAGACTGGATACCATGTTTCCTTCAAAGGTTGCCATACACCACTGCTAGCATATTTCATAACTTGATATCTTACCTGCAAAGACCTACATTTCCATCATTCATGGAATCATGCACTAATCAGGATTCATTGTTACAAACAACTCCTGATTTTAGCTGATTATGCATTCTAAGTGGTTTAGTGAGTTGCCAGAAGATTAGGGAACAGGCAAGACAAAGAAGTGTAAACCTCTGGCCTAAGTGATGCCTTAGAACCATTCTGGTAAGGGCAAGTCTGAGTCTATGCTCGTTGAGCACTAGAGGCTATTCTAAGCATTGTTACTGTGTCCAGCATAGATCCTCTACCACTCTTGAGTTTTTTTTTTTAACCTCTCACCCAAGGCTGTGATTATTGGTTTTAGAAAGAGAGGAAGGGAGGGAGGGGGAGAGAGAGAGAGAGAATCAGTTGCCTCCCATAGGTGCCCTGACTGGAAATCAAACCTGAAACCTAGGTATATGCTCTGACCAGGAATAGAACCCACAACCATTTTGGTGTAAGGGATGAGCTTCAACCACTGAGCAACCCATCCAGGTCTTGAATTTTGTTTTACTGTCTCTAGGAATCAAACCTTGAGCAGCTATCTCTGCCAAATCCTAGTTTGTGTGTCCTACTTAGCTGTGAGAGGCCTCAAAACTCTCTTCCCCCTGGGACACTGACCTACCAAGACCTACACAGTGAGGAATTTTTAAAATATAGAAATGAGCCCTCGCCTGTGTGGCTCAGTTAGTTGGAGTGTCATCCCATGACCTAAGGGTTGCAGGTTCTATTTCTGGTGCACGTGTACAACCCCTGGTCCCACTGTGTATCAGAGGCAACCAATCCATATTTCCCTTCCTCCCTTTTTCTCTCTAAAAAGTAATGAAAATTTGTCCTTGGGTGAGGATAAAAATTATATATAACATGTATTATATTTATATCTGTATGTATAATATATATTATTACTTTAAAGTTATTAAATATATAATATAAATATGTAAATTTAATAATATATGATTAAAACACTGGGAGTCACACATTTTTACTTCATGCAGTACACATTTTACATCTATACCCTTATATAATATATAATGTAAATAAACAAATATATAGCTATTACACATATTTATATATATTATATGTGACCATAATGTATGTTAGGGGTGGAAAACAATGACAATTATGAACTGATGTTCTGGCAGCTCTAAACATAATATTGATATGTCAATGATGAGACTGATCTTTTTAAAAGAAAAAATTAGTACTGATATAGAGTAAATAAAATCATTTAACACTTGCATTAATTTCTGCTACATCTAACTGAAGAGAGAAATACAAGTTATGGTATCCCAAGCATTGCTTAGAAGGTCCACACATGGTTAATAAGGTTTTGTGAATTTCATCTTAAATCTTTGGATCATGGATTCAACCAATTGTCTAGGTTTAGTTTTAGACCATACCTATTACGTATTTTGTACTGCTTAAAGCACATTTTAACAGCTATGACTTTTAAAAGGGCTTAATTATCAATACACCAGCAAAATTTGAATTGTTCTCAAAGTCAAATTAACTTATGAAGCTATAGATTTTCTCATGTTGTCTTGGGATCTGGGACTAAAATGAGTACTTGGACTCTATACTAGTGTTCATGTTCCACGTGGCGTGCTTGAGGAGAAATTGCTAGGACTATTGTTCTCCTCATGAAGAAAAGAATTCTTGAGTTATAGGCCTCAACCCCTTGGAACGTTGGCTATAATCACACAATTGTAAGAAAATATCATTTCTTTTGAATAGGGTAGACAATGCTGAGGCATTTAAATTTCATTTTGAGATGACCCAGAAGTATTCAGAGAGTAGCTTAGATGCACACGTAATATGTTGGAAAAGTTCATGTTTAAATTTTATGTGAAATAACAAGGATATCTGTTTTGAATAATGATTCAGGGGTGATTTGCTGGTTAGGAGATAATATACTTCAAACTTATGTTATTCAAGATTGGAACAATTTGCAGAGTCTAGTCTTAAATTATTTCTGAGAATGTCCAGTGTAAGGAGAGTGAATTAGAAAGGATCTGATGAAGAAAATTCATTTGCATCCCATGTATAGCAGCAAACCAACTGAATGACATTTAAAAGAAGATTAAAGCTAATTTCAGACAAGCTCTAGGATAATCAGATTTCTAAGCTGAAACAGAATTAGGATTTCCGACTCCTTTACAAAGTAACTGATGTCATTGACCAGAGCCCTCTCAATGAATTTGCTTCTGGATATATGATCCTTCTATCTTTTTTTTTAAATCCTCACATGAGGATGGGTTTATTGATTTTAGAGAGACAGAGAGGGAAGGAGAGAGCAAAAGAAACAGAGAGAGAGAAACATTGGTCGGTTTCCTCCTGTCTAAGCCCTGAGCAGGGATCAAACCTGTAACCTTTTGGTACACATGATGACACCCCAACCAACTGAGCCACCCAGGCATCACTGATCCCTCTATCTTTTTACCTCCTTCAGGACTTTGCTTCTTTCCAACAGTTTAATGAGAGGGGGATAAGGATGTGTTGTTTTGTGCTGTTGCTGTTATTGATACACAAACCCTATAATGGTATCTTATTTATGTATATACTTTTATCTTCACTGAGGATATGTATATTATTTTATTTTTAAGTTTTTATTTATTTATTTTTAGAGAGAGGGGGAGGGAGGGAGAAATAGAGGAATAGAAACATTGATGCCTCTTGCTTGCCCCCAACCAGGGGTCTGGCCCACAGCCCAGGCATGTGCCCTGACTGGGAATGAAATCAGCGACCTTTAGGTTTGCAGTATGATGCCCAGTCCACTAAGCCACACCAGTCAGGGCTGTTTATTGATTTGAGAGAGAGAGAGAGAGAGTGAGAGAGAGAGTGAGAGAGAAGGAGGGAGAGAGAGAGACAGCAAAAGAGAAAGAGAGAGAGAGTGGAAGAGAAACATCAATCAGCTGCCCCCCGAATGCACACTGACCAGAGACAGAAACTGCAGCCTAGATTTGTGCCCTGACTGGGAATTTGGGAATCAAACTCTCAGACTTCTTGTGTATGGGACAATGATCCAACCAACTGAGCAACCTGGTCAGGGCTAGAATGGCATTTTTATAGTCAAGACAAATTAGGCCATGACATGGTTCTATAGGTTCTATTTACTTGAAGAGCACAGATCCTTAGTTTAATAAATACTGAAGATGTAAGCACACTATTGAATGGAGCCTATTCCTTGTGTGAGTAACAATGTGGCCATTGTCATATGTCAATGTGATGCATGCTTTTCAGATCACGCCAGTCCCCTTTTGGAAGCTAGGTGCTGAAGTCTAGTTCATCTCCTCGGGGATAGCCTGATGTTCCCATTATATTTTCTCTCTGTATTTGTTAAATTTGACTCTGTTTATTTTAAAGTAAAAAAAAAATGAATCTTAAGTATAATTTTTGGCTATCTCCTTTATAATGAGAATCTTTACTCACACTCTTTCTTTAAAAAAAACTGAGACACAATTAGCACTAGATACAAGTTTAACGTGTGTCAGCATGTTGGTTTGATGCACTTGCATATTGCAATATGATTACTGTCTTAGCATTAGCTAACACTTCTAACGTGTAATTATCAGTCTTATATTTTTGTGGTGAGAAAAATTAAAATCTAGTCTCTTAGCAGCTTTGAAGTTTATAATACTGTGTTTTTTACTATAATCACTGTGCTGTGCATTAGATCTCCAGAACTTATTTATCTACTAGTCACAACTCTGAATCCTTACACAACATCTCACCAACCTCCCCACCCCTCAGGCTCTGGGAACTGCCACTGCACTCTCTGTTTTTATATATTTGGCTTTCTTAGATTCCACATGTAAGTGATATCATCCAGTATTCATCTTTGTCTGACGTATCTCATTTAGGATAATGCCCTCAAGATCTATCTATGTTGTCTCAAATGGCAAGATTTCTTCCCCATACCCTTCCTTGTTTTAAACTTCTCACCTTCCGTGTAATTTGGTGTGATAAGTTAATTGTTCAACACATATTCACTCCCTTTTCTTGCTGAGGGTAGAATGGAGTGTATTTTACTGCCCCATTTAATGTTGCCTTTGGTCATGTGACTTGCTTTGGCCTATGGAATGTTATAGAAGTCTAAAATATGCTTTCACAGCCTTGCTTTGCTCTTGTACTTCTGCTATTACTATGATAATATGTCCTGGTGGCTGCTTCCCCTTCAGCTGGACCCGAGAATGAAACCCACAGAATAGGCCTGACCAGCCAAGCTTACCTGAATCTGCCTGAGATTAGCAAAACTTCAACTCCATGAACAAGAAAAATAGGTATTTGTTGATTCAAGCGACTGAAATGATGAGATTGTTTGTTACTCAGTGCTATTATGGCACTGATTATACAAATGGATAAAGTCACTGATCTAACATTTCATGATAGATATATCAAGACAAGGAAAAATAATTCCCAGAGTGTAATTCATCACTAAGAAGACACTGGGACTAATTGATAGTTACAAAATAGGCACAGGGATGTAAGGTAAAGCACAGGGAACATAGTTAACAGAACTGTAATAACGATGTATGGATCCAGGTAGACACTTGAATTATTGAAGGGAATAATTTGTAACCTATATGAATGTCTATTCACTGTGCTATACACCTGAAACTTATATGAAATAGTGTTAAATACAAAACCTTAATCAAGAAATAAAATTTAGCTCTGGCTGCTGTGCCTCAGTGGATTGAGTGTCAGCCTGCAAACTGAAAGTTCACCAATGCAGTTCCCTGTCAGGACACATGCCTGGGTTGTCAGCCGGGTCCCTGAATAGGGGCATGCGAAAGGCAGTCAATTGGTGTGTCTCTCGCACACTGATGTTACTTGCTTTCTCCCTCCCTTCTCCTCTCTCTGACGGTAAATGAATAAAATCTTGTTAAAAAAATTTAAAAACTGAAAAAATAAAGGTATAAAAAATAAAACAATAACATAAAAAAAGAAGACATGATCTATCACTCTGTTATTTTGAGAATAAATTGCTTTACATTATTATGGATGATACTTAAAACCAATTGATATTTAAAACTATATTCTAAACTGTGCTAAATGCTTTACACAGAGTACCTTATTTAATCTTCACTATAAATATGAGAGGTAGACCAAGTTATCACCAAGTTAGAGCTAAGAAAATGAAGGCATAGAGAGGTTAAGATGTAACTTGGCCACAATAACTTAGCTGGTATGTGATGAGTCCAGTATTCAAATATGGGTAACCCACACTCTTGACACTAATATAATAAAGAAATACATCTTTGGGTGAGATAAAAGTCCATTGTGCTCAGTTTGACTCACCAACAGAAATATAAAATAGTATCTTGTGTGAAAATAGCATTGTCTTTATTTAGTTTGACTTTTTAATAAGGTTTTATTCATTTATTTTTAGAGAGAGGGGAAGGGAGGGAGAAAGAGGGAGAGAAACATCAGTGTGTGATTGCTTCTTATGTGGCCCCCGCTGGGGACCTGGCCTGCAACCCAGGGACGTGCCTTGACTGAGAATCAAACAGGCAACTCTTTGGTTCACAGTCCGCACTCAATCCACTCAACTACACCATCCAGGGCTATTTAGTTTCACCTTAAAACACTCAGAAACATATATTCAGTTTTCCTTTATCTAGCTATAGGTTTGCCATTTCAATGTCTTTTCAATATATAATCAATACTTCTAGTTTATGCCACTCACTGTAATCTGTATGATAAATTTACTACTCACATAGGTGATTTTGTTGATCCTAAAATTATCTCCTTTAAAATTCATGGTTTCAGTCTGGTTGTGAAATTTTTTTTTAAACAAATGTTTTTTTTTTAAAGATTTTTATTTATTTATTTTTAGAAAGGGGAAGGGAAGGAGGAGAGAGAAACATCAATGTGTGGCTGCCTCTCATGTGGTCCCCACTGGGGACCTGGCCCGCAACCCAGGCATGTGCCCTGACTGGGAATCGAACCTGCAATGCTTTGGTTCGCAGCCCGCGCTCAATCCACTGAGCTATGCCAGCCAGGGCTGGTTGTGAAATTTTTGAATGTGGTGAAAAGTGTAATCACCTTTATTCATAGCTTTCATATAAATCACAAACCTTGATACCTTCTTAAATTTTATTCCTATAAGATTCTCCCATCTCTCTAATTTAGCTATTTTTTGTTGTTGTTGAATTTCCTCCAAACCCTTTCTTCAGGGAGTAGTCCTAATTTTGCACCAGAGTTAAGTACTAATTTCACTTTGGTTTCCAACTATTGGTTTGGAAAATCTCCAAAACTATCCTGAAGCTTCAGGCCTTGGCCTTACCATCTTCAGGGAGGTGCATTCTTTAAAAGAAATTTCACTGACATTTTGAAATATTCAGCAGCAGTAAGGCCAAATATCATCAATGATACTTCACTTTTTCTAAAATAGGTTGCCTATCAAATTAATGTGATTCACTTGAGGTTCTCTCTCTGGTAAGGATACCCAGAGTACAACAAGGTTTTGATAATGAAAATACATGCTGAGGAAGTATCTTTATATATTATAGGTGCTTTTGAAATACCCTTGACAAATGTCATGTAATAAGAGAATTGTAAGGAGATCCTTGCCAGAGTGTGTTTGGCGGTGGTGGTGAGTTGTCATGAGAAATCGTGTTGTATATCTGCTTGGCTACAATCATCTTGCCGCTGCGAGAGAAACAAGAGAGGACATATAAATATCAAGATAGTAGTCAGGTAGAATTCATGTTTAGTGGGGCGAATTAAAACAATTACATGAAATCTAAAGCAGCAAAATCTAATATATAGATTGGGTTAGGATTGGGATTTAATTCAGGGTAGGTTTTGTTAATTGTGATTTATGTGACTTCTATTCCTTCAGTGGGAATGTGTTGGATAGTTTTCATAGTGATAAAGTAGCCCTTGCAAAATGTATGAGCACAAAGTAGCACAATACAGACTCTCTGCCCCCACAAACACAGATGGCCTGTGTTCCCTGTCAACTGGACTACTTACGTATATGTAGTTTATTCCCTTCAGCCAAGTTTTCACAAGCTTGTGATTGGGGGCTTTGGACTCAAGACCAGTCATATGATAATAGCATCATTCTAGATAGGTTTTATTTTCCTCCCCTTTCTTGGTCTATCATAAATACAAATAGAACAGACTAATAAGTCTGAAAAACTCATTTTCATGTATCCTGATAGCAAATATGACTTTAACATTTAATATTTTATATTCTTAAGAAAGGCTTACAGACTTCCATGAAAATATGTGGGACGTGACACTCATTATGTGGCAGTTTGTCATGGAATGGAGGCTGGCATTAGTTTGAGGTTTTTTCCTTATTCACCAGGGGAAATGCACAGAAACATAACCAAAAGAAAGAAAGGAGAAATTGTATTTCTTCTACCCCAAAAAGGGAGTACTGAAGAAGCTGGAGAACTGATTCTCAGCATGATTTTTATAACTGTTCCCACTTTAGTTGGAATTGGTTTTGAGTGGAGCTAGAGGTTATACACATGTAACAGTGGTTTTTGTGCAAGGTTGGGGAAAATTGTTCTTACACTGATTTCTTTTTCTAGGAGCAGCAAGGGCCTTGGATCATCTTTTCTCTGTCACTCAGGTTTATAACTAACTGGAGAGGAAGACTCTGTAGGAAATAAAGGGACATTCTTCCCCCTTTCCCATCTCTCCAGAGAGACCTTCAAAGAGTAGAAAGTCAAAACCACTGGATATCTACAATGTATTTTCATAACTGTAGCTAATTTCTGCCTGTGACCAGCGACCTTATATTCTTCCTTTCATCTTCCTGTACGCACCCCTGGACAATACTCTGAAAAGAAAGAGGGAGGGTGCTTTGATGGGTCAATGAAAAACCATCCACTATACAATAGATTCAGCAACATCTTTGAAAGAAAGTAATATAATGTCCTGAGGAAGAGTAAATCACTAGAACAAACAAAAGTAGCAAGTCACTTTCTGCTTCCCCCAGTTTTCAATCAGCAGCCCTCATTTTGAGCAGCTCAGCTTCAGTTCGAGTTCATTTGAAAGCGGGAAAGTTTGGCCCTCTGGATTACAAACTAATTTCATAGTTCTTTATTTTTAAAAAACCCTCTTTCTTTGTTTTCCCAAATCTCTCCAGACTTTGCTGAACTTCAGTTCTCCACTGTCATTCCAGTAGCTTATATTCAGAAGCTTCCCTCCAGGCGAAGAAATCATCAGAAGGTGGCCACATATCTTCTTCCCTCAAACAAAAATAATGATTGCATTTCTTTTCACTTAACGTTTATTTACATTATATGATGAGACACTGATAACCAAGTCACCACCCTGTCACCCTTTAATATCCAGAAAGCAGTTTAAAATCTAAATTCAACTATTCTTATGTTCATGACTTATATTTTTCAGTCCTTCCAAATTTAAAATGCTAAACATCTGCAACAGTAATAGTAAATCATGAATAGATCATTCATGAAGGCAATGTCAAAGTAGCAAACCTTCTTTCCTAAAAAACAGTAAAACATGTAAAAAAGAAAATTGTAAGGTTTATTCTACTTAGTGAATGAATCCCTTTCTTACAATTACATAATTGGGATAAGCATTTTAAGATGCTTAGGGAAGTACTTTGATTATGATATGGCAAATGGCTTGGCTAATAAATAGGAAAAATACTTTACATAATAATAATAAATAATAATAATAATAATGACAAACATACTAGAAAAATGGACCTTCCATTTACTATTTCTACTGTGCCATATGTTTTGGTGTGTTATCTAATTTTCTTTTCTTTAGTTGGTGAAGATCAAATTTAAATAATATTTTAATTGCTTCTTCTTTTTCCTGGGTCCTCACAGAGAAAAGAAGAATTGTAGCTCAAATCTATAGCAAAGATGAATGATCATTTTTATGCAAAATTTTTACCTATTGATATTTCTCATTCTCAAGGAACAATTCTTCAAGCTATTTTAAGTATGTTATTAGCATCCAATTGTTTCCAAAAAGTTTGTAGGTTAATTACAAATAACTCTTACTTATTATAGAAACACTTTAGAGGTCTTTCTTAAACAATGCCTCAGAAATCTGTTTCAGACATTTGAAAATAAGTTTCATTTCTAAAAAATTGTTTCTAATTCAAACTTGGTGTTATTGTTACTCCCTTTCTTTCATTTATTAAATATATATTCACCAAGATCTTACTATGTTCCAGAATAGAACAGAAAAGGGGATTAGAGACTGCTGGGGTTTGGAGGAGAGAGATGAAAATTTTAGATAAGAAGGACAGGGAAGATCTCATTGAGTTGACATTCAAGTAAAACCTGAAGGAAGCAAGGAGAGAGCAAGTCACCTGGGAAAAGAGGGTTGTAGGAAGAGGAAGCAGCAGAAGAAAAGGCCTAACTAGGAACCTATCTGAAGTGCTCAAGGAATAGCTAACAGGCCACTGAGGCTGCAGGGCACATAGCTAAGGGGAATGTAGGTCAGAGAAGTTATGAGGACCCAGTAATTTTGATGAGACTTTTTTTCTTGTGATTTTACTTTGAGTGAGATAAAAAAATACATATAGAACTCAAACCTAATTTGACATAATAGGATCATTCTAGTTGCTGTGCTGAGGATATTCTCAAGGCATGCATAAGCAAAAGAAGTTAGCTATTGCAGTAATTCAGGTGAGAGATGATGCTGATTTGGGTCAGAATGGTAAAGGTGAAGGTGGTTGAAAGTGGATGGGTTCTGGATATATTTTAAAGATATATCTGATAGGGTTTGATTACAGATAGGGATGTGAGGGAAAGAAATCAAGAATAACCCCACAGTGTTTGGCTTGAGTAACTGGAATTGCTGAGCTATAATTATTCATGATACAGAAGCTTGAGAAAAGAACACATTAAAGAAGTTATGACTTTGATTTGAAGATGTACTGAGTTTGAGAAGCTTATCAGATTTCAAAGTGGAGATGTTAAGGAGGTAATTGGATGTACAAGTCTGGATATTAGGAGATAGGTTAGATTTAAGGTATTAATTTGGTATAAATTTTAAAATTATCAGCATTTTGTTGATTTTAAAGCCCATGGGACTGGTTCAGATGAAAAACAGAGATAGAAAAACAGAAGTCCAATGCCTAGGGCCCTGGAGCCCACCACTGTTTACAGTTTGGGAAGATGAGAGATTAGCAAAGGAGGTTGAGGAGGAATGCAATGAAGTAGAAGATCCAGCAGACTGTGTGTATTGGGGGATAAATAAGAAAAGTGTTTTAAGGAGGAAGGAGGGATCAACCAAGCTCTTTCCTGCTGACAGATCAGGTAGGATGAGGACAGAATTGGCAGCTATAATTTAGGAAGTGGAGGTCATTGGTGACTTTGATAAGAGCAGATTCAGTAGGAAAAGGGCAGAGTGGGGGGGCTACACTCACAGGACGCTCCCCACTCCCACCAGCTGCCACGATGAGAATAAGTCTACCAAGACATAGTCTGCATGGGGAGGAAAGGTGGCTAATCTCTCCAAGGAGAAGGGCCAAGAGCCTTTTCCTCAATAGGCTTTTTTTTGGTTCAATTTGGAATGGAATACAGGTAAAGCTCATCAATCACTGTCAGGCAGTAAGGATCAAACAATAGATAACATATAAAGAACTATAAGGGCTTATTCTGAGTCAGGGTCTGTTAGCTAAAAGGCTATAAAACTTTGGGAAGCAAACTCATTTCATGCTTGGACCTTTATCAGAAAATTGAAGGCATTCTTAGCAAAGTAGGTTTCAAAGGATTTTGTGTATTCTTTCTTAGACCTGATCATCTGTGGGGATGGAATCCTCCCTTTCCAGCACAGGGCTGCACCCACCTCTGATATTGTTTCAGGCTTAAGTCAGGCAGGGGAAGTAAGGCAGCCAAGAGATTAGGAGACTTCTTACAGACAGAATGAGGACTCAGGCTATGTCAAAGCGAGGGGAAAGGGTCCATCACCCCCTTTTTCTGTAGCCTCCCAAGTCCTTACCCAAGGGCCCCCTGCAATCATGCCTGTCTTAGGTTGTCCCTCCCTTGGGGAATCTTGCCCATCCTTGACTAACGGGTCAGGCTTGGGGCCAAGCAGGGTGAAGTAAAGAGGGCAGAGGCAGTGCCCCTGACAGGGAGATAAGCTTTGTCTCTTTAGTGGCTTATGGTCCCAAGGTCTCTCACTCAGCCTTAGCCATTGGGGGTTACAGCTTCTGAAACCAGGCAGGGCAGTTCCCAACAGCGCAGGTCTCATTGAAGTAGGTTCAAAATATGCAATCAAGCAGTGGGATCAAGGGAGAGTTTTATTTTTAATATGAGAAAAATAATAATATGTTTGTACACTGAACAAAAGATGCAGTAGAGAGGGGGAACATGATGTTTCAATACAGAGCAAGGAATGACTGAAGAAATTATTATTGAAAAAGCACTTGTTTTTGTGTTGGTGTGAGAGGATGACACCTGTTGTACAAGTGGAGAGGTTGACTTGCCCAGAAGCATAAACAGTTCGTCCTTAATATTAGCAGGAAGACATATCGTGTGGGTATAGGTGTTGATAGGAATGCATATGGGAGCTTGTGGATGTTCCCTTTTGAAACAAGCCTGGGATAGAAGCCCTTGGAGGATTGAGGATAGAAAACAAAGTCTGAAATAGACATTTACGAGTGTTGCCTGAATGAGGCAGGGAAATATGGTATGATTTCCAGAAAGCACTGATGACCCTCTTGAGGTTTGTGGTCATGAATTGGAAGTGAGATCAGTCAGCATGCTTTTCTTCCACACGCTTTTCTCTAGCCTAGATAAACTGTTCAGGTTAATTATTTAAAGCACTTATTTTTTTTTTCATGCTAAATGTCTTGCACTGGGGACGTAAAAAAGACTAAGAAATAGCATCTGTTTCAGAGGAGCTCATAGTCTACTGAATTTGAAGGACATGTAAACTGATCATTTAAAAAATATTGTGACAATTTCTATAGTAGTTGTGCAAAGTGTGTTCATGACTTACTTTACGCTGAATGAAACTCAGTCAATTGATCATAGTAAAGAAAAAATTACCTTCAGAAAATGCTTATTTACTTTGATATTCGGCACGTCTGTGTGAAATGTATCTGTGGTATTTGTAATGATTGCAAAGTACATGCTTTAGGGAAATTGTTAAAATTACAGAAAAATTTGAGCTGGAATGAAACATATAAGTTGACAAATGAAGAAGCTGAGTCTCAGAGATGGAAGGCAAATTTCTTAAAAGGACATGCCTGGTTGCTGTCAACCCAAGGCTCTGTGGTAATTCTTGTTACCATTTTAACTGGCCCCAGTACAGGACTTCTCTGCCTTGCATGACTTTCCAGCCTTCTGGAGTCTGAGAACAGAATGCTCTGGTTTACTAAAGCAGGAAAGAACTAAAGCAACCCAGAAGTGAAAAAGAGACAAAAGCAAAGGAAAGTAGGGAACTCTTTAGGATAGAGTCACAAAGGGGATTTAAATTTTCTCACAATTCCTGCTTGTTCTTAGAAAATAACACATATTAGTAGAGCTTTATTATTTATTGTCAGGCATCATGTAGCACATAGAAAAATACAGAAGGTCCTCATTTTTGAGAAAATTAAAATCTATGGGCTAAGTGAAGAACTCACTTATCCCTCTATTCTGCCATTCTTGCTTTTGTAGTCTTCTTCAGTCATATTCCAGACTAATAGAAGCTCAAATGGGGAAAGGAAGCATTAAATGTAATGAACTCAGTCATTAACTTCCACCTTAAATCTCTAAAAATATCAACTGAGCTTGGGGAAACAGTATATAATGTTAAAGAAGGAAGACTTTTTTTATCTCCCTAAAGAACATAGCAAAGACACATATTCCAGTCAGTCCAATTATTCAATTAGTTAACAATTAAGTCAACATAATTAAATTAACATATTGAGTGTCTATTTTATACCCTGTACTGTTTTAGATGCTAAAATATATGCATCAACCATCCATGAATAATATATAACATGAAATTGATGGTTGGTGATGAGTTTAGGTAGATAAAATATTTCTTAAATAATTTTTATGTTTATATACTGAAATAAGAATCTTCAATTTGTATTTTTTGTCATATACTTGTTAGTGAAATTAACACAAGCTGAAAACATAATTCTCTCTATATATTCCAATACAAGTTGGAAACATTTTATATATATTTATATATTTTATATATAATACACATATAAGTGGTAAAAAATAATATGATGATATATTTGATGACTTAGTTTGGTATTTGGGAATGGAGGCTGCTGAGAATTATGGAAGCCAAGGCCTGAATGGAGTGCACAAAAATCCTTCTTAATGTTCATAAAAAAAATAGCTGGATGGGATATTATTATTATTACTATTATTATTAATTTTTGGCTTGTGTTTTCCTATTAACAGACAAAACACAAAAACTGAAAAACCATATCCATCTTGCACCATTAATATTGCTTTTTCCTACTGGTGAACAAACTTGCCTAGTTCTCCTTTCCTTTAATTGGTCCTTGGAGAGCCCTCTGAACCTTTACAATGACATTCAGTGAACATTTCTGAGTGGTGCCAAGTCAGAATCTCTGTGATAGCTCACAAATTATAGATTGAACTAAAGCTGTATTACTTCTTTTACAATGTTTAATGCATGAGTTTTCTTATTTGGTATGGCTAAGCTGATGACATAAAATCTTTTTTTCTCCTTAGAGCTTCAAGAATTCTGTGAATATGATTTAAAATATGTTCTTTAAAAATGATTACATGGCAAAGCTTTCTTTCTATTGTTTCCTCTGCACATGGTTTGAAGCCAAATGATTACGCATGGATGCTATATTTCTGAAAAAGTAGAAATAGTTGGCAGAGATGGATTTAAGACACTTAAAAGTCACTGATTCTGCTTTGACAGTTTTACACAAAGAAAAGTGACTTTTGGAATATTTGCAGATCTCTTCAACATCTCATAAATGAAATAAAAGGCATATTTTGTTGCATATATTACATCAGCTTCAAAATATTGACTAGATAGGTTTTAGATGTAGGGGAAAACTTCAACAACTTTTTTGATAATGGAGAAAGGAAATACATTTCAAAAATTATTCATGATGATTGTGATTTTCTTTCTATGTTTCTCTATACTTCAAAATTATTGAGTGTACTGTGTATAAAAGTCCAACAAATGTGATTTTTAAAAACACTTATTGACATTAAATAATGCACTTCTATCTCCCTTACACTTCTTCCTTTTTTATTTGTTCACCATTTATCATTATTGGACATATTTTATATATTTTGGTTCTTATGTTTACTGTCTTTCTCTACAGGCTAGACTGAGAGCTCCAAGAAACCAGGGACTTGGTTGATTTTATTGACTGCTGTATCCCCAGTTCCTAGGGAAGAGGTGACCTTGGCCCTATCCAAACAATATATAATAGAGCCTCAATTGGGAAAGATATTTTTTAAGGAATTAAGAGCTGCTAGACAGATAAAACAGCAGTCTACTATATTGGATGTATTGGTTTCTTGAGCCCTCATGCAGGGACACATATAGTTGCACATGTGTGCTCTTCCCCATGTATGATTTTAAAGAACTATCTAGTTGCAACTAAAAATGCACTCACTGCATGCTACTGGGAGACACATCTTGTCTCTTCTAGCTACAGCATCTACTTCCAATGCCACATATGTTTTCCTTGACTTCAAGTCCAGGTATGGCTCCACATGATTTAACAAGGAATTGATTACAAATTTACCTGTTCCTAACACTGTCCTGGGCAGGAAGAATGAAAAATCTTTGCCTTGGCAGGGGAGATGGCTTCCTAGTGAGCCCAACAGAAGATTCTGCCTGCTCATGGTTTTCCATGACCACAACTGAAATAGATGGAGAAGAATTTCTCTTTTAGAAGCTGAACCAGTTTAGCCTCTCACCACTGTAGGTGTGACTTGCTGGGGGGCAACACACAGAGAATTGGTTGCTAGGCCTAGGCTATGAACAATGAGAAACCTTTTGTTTACCAAACCTGGCCATTTTTTTTCTTGGCAATGCAAATCCTGAAAATGTCTAATCAATTGCTATTTTATCAACAAATTCTTTTTTTCACAAAGAATCAGCTATCCATCACTCTAGGTGTTCTTATCTAGTCATGGTCCTTGAATATCTGCTTCATCAAAAATTTCACCCTTGCTTCGATTTGTAGTTTTTGTTCCTTAGAAACTGGTTTGAGAACTCTGTCCATTTCCCTAATCCTCCTAACATTGGCTTTAATCTCTGTTCCTTAGGTCATCAGGAAAGTATGGGTTGATAAGACCTGTCCCTAAGCTTTTTCTCTGTGGATGGTGCTTATGCTGTAGATAATCACTACTTTTCTCAGGCTGTAGTATGTTGCAAAAAGGGTTTGGAGAGACCTGTTGGATCATGCTCATCCATTTCTCTGACTCTTCCCATAGCACAAGTTAATTTTCCCCAAGTCCTCCCCTCCCACACTTACTTTTTCTTATACTTTATTTGGCTTGTCACTGCCTTATTAGGCTTTTGTAAATTCTGAAAAATGCATGATTAATATGACCCATAGTATTCTTGAATTTCTTGTTTAGGGTAAATAATATTTCTTATAACAAAAATTCTTGCTTTTACCTTCTCCTTTTTCAAGTGATAGATCAGTTTAAAGAGTCTCCTTTTGACCACATGTATTGAAGTAGCACAATTAACAGTATAATATTTTTCTATCACATTTCTTAAGTTTCCAGTCCAAGTATGAGTATGTGTTGCAAGATACAAAATTCTACAAAATATGTAAATATAAGATCATTCCAAAACTACTTTCTCTGAGCATAGTAAAAGAAGGAAAACTTCATCATTCTTTTAATGAAACAAGAATAAACTGATATAAACACCTGATGAAAATTATACCAAAAAGAAAACTATAGCTTATCAATACTAAGTTTATAAAGCAGATATTAGCAAACAGATTCTGAGACCGCTTAAAAAAACACCTCATAAGAGAACTCTTGGTCCAGATGGAGGCGCAGGTAGATATGCTTTGTCTCCTCGTGTGGCCACAGAGACAATTCCAACTAAACCTCAAAACAAATAATACCCAGAACTGTCAGAAAATCGAAAATTATAGAATTTTGTTCTGACAACCAAAGATTCAAAGAAGCCAAATTCATCCAGATGGGTAAGAGGGGCAGCCAGGTGGAGATGGGTGGAGAGGTGAGGAGATGCAGAGTGGTGTAGAGAGGTGGCAGTGGCGGCGAACAGGGGGTCCCACGTTCATGTGTGGTGGATAAAAATTGAGAAGTATACATTGGAACTGAGCCATCCCAGTCCCAGGCCAGACCACACAGCCCAGGATTCCAGTGCTGAGAAGGTAAATCCCCATTACTTCTGGCTGTAAAAAACACAGGGGGTTGGGGCAACAGAAAAAACTGCCAGGTTTCTAGGAGACTCCACATAAATGGCTGCACAATCTTAGAACATATGCAACCCCCCCACACTCTGGGATTCGGCACCAGGACAAAAGCTGTAAGGGAGCCAGTTGCATACTGGGAGTGGGGTGAAGTGACTGGAAATGGGGTGAGTGCTGGGAAACCTTTGGAAGCCAGGCAGCGGCACTGTCCCCTCTCCAAGCCTGCCCCCAAACAGAACCACAAAGTGGTGTAGGTGGCCCCATCCTGGTGATTATTTAAGTCTCCATGCCACAGAATTTATAGGTGCTTTTCTACAATAGGTTATACTCCCAAGACAGGAAATCAAAGCAGCTCTAACTAATACACAAAAACAAACACAAGGAAGCTAACAAATTAGGAGGCAAAGAAATAGGGCCCAAATGAAAGAACAGAACAAAACTTCAGAAAAAGAACTAAACAAAATGGAGATAACCAACCTATCAGGTGCAGAGTTCAAAACACTGGTGATCAAGATGCTCAAAGAACTCATTGAGCCCTGGCTGGTGTTGCTCAGTGGTTGAGTGCCAGCCTGTGAATCAACAGGAGGGTTGCCGGTTCGATTCCCAGTCTAGGGCACATGCCTGGGTTGCTGACCAGGTCCCCAGTGGGGGGTGCAGGAGAGGCAACTACACATTGATGTTTCTCTCTCTCTTTCTTTCCTTTTTCTTTCCTCTCTCTAAAACATAAAGTAAATAAAATCTTAAAAAATAAAAGAACTCATTCAGTACAGCAACAGCATAAAGGAAGAAATGAAGGTTACATTAAATGAAAGAGAAAATCCTACAGGGAACCAACAGTGAAGGGGTGGAAGCCAGGATTCAAATATTCAAATCAAGAATTTGGAACATAAAGAAGAAATAAGAATTCAACTAGAACAGTAAGAAGAAACAAGAATTAAAAACAAAACAAAACAAGGATAGTATAAGAAGCCTCTGGGACATCTCCAAATGTATCAACATCTGAATCATAGTGGTACCAGAAAAAGAAGAGGAAGAGTAAGAACTTGAAAACTTATTTGAAAAAATAAAGAAAGAAAACTTTCCTAATTTGGCAAAGGAAATAGTCATACAAGTCCAGGAAGCACAGAGAGTCCCAAACAAGTTGGATCCAAAGAGGACCACACCAAGACACATCATAAAATGCCAAAGATTAAAGATAAAGAGAGAATCTTAAAAGCAGCAAAAGAAAAGCAGAAGTAACCTACAAAGAAGTTCCCATAAGACTATCAGCTGGTTTCTCAAAGGAAATTTTGAAGGAAAGGAGGGACTGGCAAGAAGTATTTAAAGTGATAAAAAGCAAGGACCTACAAGTTAGATTACTGTATCCAGCAAAGCCATCATTCAGAATTGAAGGGCAGATAAAGTGCTTCCTAGACAAGATAAAGCTAAAGGAGTTCATCATCACCAAGACATTATTACATGAAATGTTAAAAGGACTTGTTTAAGAAAAAGAAGAAAATCAAAACTATGAACATTAAAATGGTAAGAAATTCACAATTATCAGCAATTTAATCTAAAAAACCAAACTAACAAACAAGCAGAACAGGAACAAAATCATAGATATGGAGATCATTTATAGGGTTATCAGCTGGGAGGGGGAGGGGGGACAATGGAGGAAAAGGTACAGGGATTAAGAAGCATAATTGGTAGGTACAAAATAAATAGGGGGAGGTTAAGAACAGTATAAGAAATGGAAAAGCCAAAGAACTTACATGCACGACACATAGACATGAAGTAAGGGGGGATTGCTGGAAGGAAGAGGGGTACTGGGTGGAAGGGGCAAAGGGGGAAAATTGAGACAATTGTAATAACAAAATCAATAAAATATATTTAAAAAATGCATCATGACCAAGTGGAGTTTATTTTAGGAATGCAAGGACAGTTCAAAAGGAATATAATTCATATAATTTAACATATTAATAGAGCTAAGGAGAAAAACATTATTTGACAAGAAAAAAGCATTTGACAATATCAACAGTTATTAATGTAAAAAATACATAATCAATTTTAATTTGATAATTACTTCCTTAATCTGATTATATATTCATCTACATATACACACATACTTAAGTCCAGAAGAGTCAACATTTTACTTAATGGGAAAACACTAGAGGCTTTTCTTCTCTGCTGAAGTATGGAAAAAAACAAGAATGTCCTCTATCTACTATTTAATACAGTATAAGTCAATAAACTTGGATAAGTGAAAGCAAATAAAAACATAAAAATGTGGCAGAAAGAAATAAAACTTTTTGCATAAATGTGGTTATCTGGAAAAGTAAAAATAATTGGTGGAAGCACTACTATGAATAATAAAGAAATTTAATAAAATTAAATAGTAAAACATTATTAAGTAATCAATAACCTGGGCCTGTCTGGTGAGGCTCAGTTGTTTGAAGCATCCTCCCATAAACCAAAAGGTCGCAGGTTTGATTCTTGGTCAGGGAACATACCTAGGTTACAGTTCAGTCCCTGGTCAGGGCAAGTACAGGAGGCAACTAATCAATGTTTCTGTCTCACATCAATGTTTCTACAACTCTCTCTAAAATCAATAAGCATGTCCTCGAGTGAGGATTAAAAATAATCAATGGTCTGGCTATATTCAAATAATAACCAGTTGGAAGAAACAGTGGAAAATAGACTCTTGTTACAATGACAAAAATAAAATATCTTGACACAAACTTAACAAGAAATAGATAAAAGCTACTATAGAAAGCAATATAAAATTCCTAAAAGACTTAAAAAGTACAAAATTATGTATGAGTTAACCTCAAGAAATTACTTCTTAAAATTTATCCCATAGATACACTGCTGAAACAAAACAAAAGGAAACAAATTATGCATGTACGTGACTATTCACTGCCACACTATTTGTAATAACAAAAGACTGGAAATAACCCCATGTCCATTAATAGTGGACTGATTTTTAAAAAGGCACGTTCACACAAAAGAGTACTCTGAAGCTGTAAAAAGGGATGGGCAAGATCTCTCATTCATTTATGGAGTGAGTGACAGAATACATAGTAAGTTAAAGAAAGCAATATGAAAATAGTGTTTATAGAGTGCTTCCTTTGTGTAAGATGTGGATGAAATATGTAATGGGGAGACTCTAAGATGACCCCCAATGATCTGTGCCTCCTGGTATTCATGCTCTTATACAATACCCTTGAGTGTTGATGGACAGTGATTTGTTTGAGAGCAATAGCATATGACAAATATGTTGGGATGTCACTTCTATGATTATGTTATTTTTCTCTGCCTTTCTAGTACGTGGGGGTTCTTTATAGTTTCTGGATTATGCAGGGGTGGGCAAAAGTAGGTTTATAGTGTTTGTATGGAAAAAGATGCGGAGGTTATGATGATTACAATAGCTTTCTTAACTCTGTGTTTCCCGTGCTCACAACTGTACACCTATTTTTTTCTTACCCCTGTACAAACATATAATTTTCCCTCTCTTATTTTTTCTTTTTGATAAATAGATGTTTTTAATTTTAATAATGTTGAATTTTAATGACATTGATATTTTCTTTTTGATTAGTTTTTCTGTGTATTGTTTTTAAGAAATCTTTGACTATCTGAAGGCTATAAATATATTCTCTTACATTCTCAAAGATTTTATCTTTAGCTTTCACATTTAAGCTTATTGGCCTTCTCAAACTAAGTTTCTCTTTGATAAGAACTAGAGATCAATAACCACTTTTATTTTCCATGTAGATACCCATGACCCAGATCCATGTATTGAAAACATCATCCTTTCCCTACAGAATTGAAACAGTCTCCTAACTGGTAGGAGAGGTCTTTTTGCCTTTAGTTTTGCCTCTTCTACAGTTGGTTCTCCATGTAGCACCAGGATGATTTTTAAAGATTGTGCATTGTACAATATCATCTTAATGCTCAAACTCTCCAATAACTTTCCATCACAGTCTAAATAAAATTAAAGAATCCCACAACCCACAAGAATCTATGTTATCTGGTTCCTACACAACTGGATTCCATGTTTGACCTCATGTTCTGCCACTCTTTCCATCACTCATTCTGCAGTAGCCACACTGGCCCCTTGCTGTTCCTTGAACTCTCCAAGCGTGTTCTGCCTCAGGGCCTTTGAACTAGTGTTTCCCTCTATTTGCATAACTCACTAAACTACAGCACCTCCAATGCCATTTCCCTAAAGAGGCCTCCTCTGAACAATTGTTCCTGGTGGTCTGTAATAGCGCCATTTTTCTATTTCTACACTGTTACTTTTCTTCATGGCACATTTCACATCCTGCCATCACACTTGTTTGATTATTGCCTGTGTGTCCCCACATTAGAATGTAAGCTCCCCAAGGGCAAGGGCTTTGCTGTACTTACCTCTGTCCTCCAACACTAGGATATCACCAGACAAATAGCAGGTGCCCACTCAATACTTGTTAAATGAATTACTGAATAAATAGAAAAAGAAAAATTAGTGTTGTGATGTTGAAAGACATGAAAGGAAGTAGGGAGAAGAGGAGGGTTGAAAATATTCCTCTCTCTTGCCTTTGAGCTTTTAATTAGTTCATATTTCGATGCTGCTGCTTCCTACATGTGCTTTGCTGTTGCATGTATAGCAAAGTGCAGAAAGGTTTGGGTTCAAATCTTAATTTCATTATGGACCAGTTCAGTGATCTTTGAAACTGTCTGAGCCTCAATTTTCCTATCAAGTGAAAATTAAAAATACCTGCCTTGCCATGTCATTACTTTTAGGATTATAAATGACTTATGTAAAACATCTACCCAGAGGTATTTATGTAAGATTGTAAAAAATATAATTGTTTTTACTATTATATCATTTCTTGTTTATAAATTAAATGAGAACATCATTTATTTTTAAAAAAAAAAACCTCTCTTTACATCTTCCACAGTTGTTAGTAGATTTTTTTGCACATATTAAGAACACAATAAATGTTTGTTGAGTAAATGCATAGATGCAGACAGGCTCGTAAAAAGTGGAATTGCAACAGAAATCTGTTTCCTTCTTTCCCTCTGTATCTTACATCAATTTATTGATTAATAATGGAATTAATCTATCCTTGGGCTAATTAGAAAAATTTTTGGATTAAAAAAGTCCCCATTTTACAAAGTCTGTTAGTCCTTACAAAATATCTTTGACTTCTTTTTTCTTTTTTACTTTAGAACTAGAGCTTTTTGATTCCTCAGTACACACAACTGCAATTTCACTGATTTTTTTCAATAGGCAAAATGCATCACCCTCTTCCCTTTCCACTTCTAAAACCTCACAAGCTGTTAAAATGTCCATCCCTTCTGCTCCATTTCCTCATGAAAATCCTATAACATACCATATGAATTTTTAACCCTAACACCTGTCTACCCACATGGTTCCAGAGGGGTAAATTAAAAAACAACAATAAAGCCAGCACATTTCCCTGTGTAACTATCCCATAAGCCTGTAAAACACAGCTTTCGACATTGACTGCATACCGTATATATAACCCCAGTGGCCAGAAGAACACAAGTTTTATATGGAAAAAGATCATTACTTTTTCACTTTCCTTGGTTCCTGAGCAATGACTTTGTGGTTCTTCAATTTGTATAGCTTCCAAAACCTGAATTTTGTTGTTTTTGCCTCCTCATCCAGGTGCCAAGCAATCTTTTAGGCCATAGAACAAGATGTGTATGGCAGTAAAGAATTTAATTTGATTCAGTAATTAAATGCATGCTTAATATTATAATTTTCTTATTGTTGTATTGGGACTGGGTAGGGAAATGTTTAAAGAAAGCTTTTGTATGAAGCCCTAGTTCTGTGAATATTTGAATTTCCATATACTGTGAATCAGTTAATGCCTCTGTAGGAGAGTTTCTGGAATGACTGACAAGCTTCTCCTCCAAGCATCCTTTATTATCTTGTACATGTTTACATTAACCTCATTTATGTTTCCATTCTGATGATCCAGTTGGGAATCAAGGGGAAATGATGATGTGTGGGAGTAACTTGCTCTGGTGGGAAGGGTATTACTAACATTGTTCAGAAATGCTGATACATGGTGATTAAAAAATAACAAAATGACCAACTTTTAGTTGGTTGTATCATCATTTAAAAATTTTCTAAAGGCATTGTTATCGCTGGCTCTCAGGGCACACCACTACCAACCCCCACCCTTGTCCACCCACCACACACACACAGTCGTTGTTGTCATACTGTTGTTAGTTTGCCACTATTGATGTCTTGAGAGATACTGAAATTTATCATTGGGAGTTCAATTCAGCAATAAGAGGATGACTATTTTGATGGGTAGAAGAGAAAGAGTTATTTTAATCTCACTCTATTTTAGTTATTTTATTTAGGGAATTATGTTTAGCTGGATTTTCTTTTTTCTTGGTTAATTCTCTTGTTTTGGAAAATTTCATGCTTAAGAAGCTTGTTAGTTAGTCAAGGGAGTCAATTTGTTAATAATTTCAGTATCCTGGTCTACACTTCTCTTCCTGCTCAAAGGGTCACCAAAAAAGAATAAAATAAAAACACTAAATTTGGTAGAGCAGATTTGTGGGAAGCAATGCTTTTTGTTACTGTTAGTATAATTCTCATGAGGCCAAGTTTAAGAATCCTAATTCAGTCATTTTCTTAGCTATGTTTGACAGCCACAGGGCACAGTCCAATTCTAATTTTGATTATTTACCCTGAGAAAACATGTCCTCTTTCGTAAGGTGTTAGGGTTATAATGGACACAGGTACCATGGACTCTATTAACATTTTGGAAAAACAACTCAGAAGAATATCTTGTCCAGTGACATATCATATTTAACCACATCTCATGTGCCTTTGACTATAAGATGCACTTTCATGATGCCAATTATATATGATACAATGCTTTCTTATTGCTAACATTTTATATTTTTATGTTTTGAAAACTTGTTTTGATATCACACCTGTACACCTGTTTTGGACATGTATATAAAAATATAAATAAAATGAATTATTTGAGATATTTTTAGTTTTTTCACTCACATTCTATTTTATTTGGGATCATTTTAAAACTTAGGGCTGTCAATGTCTACATTTTTCCAGACAATACTGTCCTCTATGGTCACTAAGAGTTTCGGTAATTTAGATAAAACACTTCGACTTCTGTTTTTCTGACATTTATTTTTCCCTTTGACTCTTTGTGTGTGTGTGTGTATGTATGTGTGTGTGTGTGTGTGTGTGTGTGTGTGTGTTTTAATGGAAGAGGAGGGTCACCTGGCGAGGGACTGAAAGAGGTCCCTGATCGATAGCCAATGGGTCCAATAGCTCTCAGGGAACTGAATCCTATCAACAGCTGCTGAATGAGCTTTGCTCTCTTCTGAATGTTTATGTCTCCCTCAGATTCCGGTGTTAAAATCCTAACTGGCAAAGGTGATGGTACTAATAGGTGAGGCCTTTGGAAGGTGATAGGTTGTGAGGGTGGAGCCCTTTTAAATGAGATCAACACTTTTGTAAAAGAGACTCCTCAGAGGAGCTTAGCCCTTTGAACAACAAAAGGACACAGAGAGAAGTCTGCGACTCAGAAGAGAACCCTTTCCTGACTGACCATGCTGACTTCATGGTCTTGGACTTCCAGCCTCCAGAACTATGAGAAATAAATGTCTGTTTTTTATAAGCCACCCAGGCTGTGTTATTTTGTTATGGAAGCCAGAATGAGTTTGAAAGCTGATCCTACCCCACTGGAACCTCAAGATCCCTGCAGCTCTGGCTGACACCTTAATTGCAACCTTTTAGGAGAGCTTAATACAGAGGACCCACATAAGCCACATTCAGATTCCTGAGAAACTGTGAGATAGTCAATATGCATTGTTTTAAGCTCTTAAATTTGAGACAAATGTGTTACATAATAGACAACTAATACAAACCTAAGGGCTGAGTAGGCACTTGGTCTGCAGCCCACATTATCACAGATGACAGTTTTGTCAAATGTTTTGCCACCTCAAAACATGGATCTCATTGAACATCTGATATTAATGTCCTTGCCAACTACCACCCAAATACTGACCTGCTGCAAAATAGTTTTAGGTGTTTATATGGAAGCTTTCTGTGTTTTGGACCATTTTCCATATTAAATACGGCAAAACTAATTTCTGTAATACATGCCCTCAAATTTTAGTGATTCCTCCCTCATGTAGAGGTGCAATGTAGATATTCCTGGTTAATGATAGGGGGATACCTCTTTATGATTCTTTGGAATCTGAAGATTTTTATACTTTATGACTTTCCTTTCCCTTAGGTACCAAGAGGCTTTTCACCAGTGGACAGTGGAGGGGGTGTGGCTACTTCTTAACAACCTTGGCTAAAGCGACACACTTCAGTTTTCCTTACATTCCACTGATGAAAACCTGTCCTGTGGCCACATCTGATATAAGCGTGGCTGGGAAGTGTAATCTCTGCCTGGACAACCATCTCAGTGACAATTCCACATCCTGGGAAGTGGAGCACAAATTTCTAGTGGATAGTTAAGCACTTCTTCCAAGGCAGGAAGACACAATACAATTCAAGCTTTATTGTTTTTATTAATCTTCATTGTATTTTTTTCCCATTACATTTAGCGCCCTCACACTCAATCTTTCCAGCAATCACCACACTGTTGTCCATGTCCATGAGGCCTTTTTGCTTTTTGTTCAATCCCTCCACCCGCTAACCTCTACCCCACTAGTTGTTGTCCTGCTCTTTGTCTATGATTCTGTCCCCATTTTCCTTGTTAGTCCCATTTGTTCGTTAGATTCCATACATGAGTGAAATCATATGGTATTTGTCTTCCTCTGAATGCCTTATTTCACTTAGCATAATGTTCTCCAGGTACATCCATACTGTTACAGAGGGTAAAATTTTTTTATCAGATCAGGCTCCCAGGCAAGGGAATAATAAATGGGACTACATCAAACTAAAAAGTTTTTGCATAGCAAAGGAAATCATCAACAAAATAACAATACAACCTACAGAATGGGAGAACATATTCACCGATATATGTGTTATGTCTGATAAGCGGTTAATATCCAAACTTTATGAAGAACTTACAAAACTCAACACCAAAAAAAACAAACAAAAAACAAAAAAATAACTCAATTAAAAAATGGACAAAGGACCTGAATAGACACTTCTCTAAAGGGGACATACAAATGGCTAATAGCATGTAAAAAGATGCTCCATATCACTAATCATCAGAGAGGCAAATTAAAACCATAGTGAGATACCATCTCCCACCTGTCAGAATGGCTATTGTCAATAAATCAACAAACCAGTGCTGGTAAGGATGTGGAGAAAAGGGAACTCTTTTGCACTGTTGGTGGGAAAGCAGATTGGTACAGCCACGGTGGAAAGCAGTATAGAGAGACTTCAAAAAAATAAAAATGGATCTGCCTTTCAACCCAGCAATCCCACTTCTAGGAATATATCTGAAGGAACCCAAAACACTAATTTGAAAGAACATAAGCACCCCTATGTTCATTGCAGCATTATTTACAATCGCCAAGATATGGAAGCAGCCCAAGTGCTCATCAGATGAATGGATAAAAAAAGCTATGGGACATTTACACAATGGAATTCTACTTGGCTATAAAAAATCAGGCTTCATTGTTGATGTGTCTGACTTGTTGCTGTTTGCTGATTTTCTGGCTGGGACAGACTTAAGGCTGGTCTCTCTGTCGAAGATCTTTGGTGCCCAAGGCTGAGTGGTGCTTGGACAGGTCAAAACCAACAATTAATGGCTCTCAGAATGAGATACAAACTCTTTATCTTGTCATTTATAGCCTTCTATACACTAAAGTAAAGATATCTGTATAGCTTTTAAATCTCATCACTCTGTTTCACATGTCATAAGTTCTGGCTAAACAACATGGCTGCCCAGACCAGTCTCCGTACTTTGAATTGTGCTGTGTTGTTCTTCTAGAAGTATTTGTCCTTAAAAATCCTTTCTTTTAATGCTTAGCTCAAATGCTATCTTCTTCATAAAGCAACAATCTCTCCCTTTCAATCTTTTATTTTTACCTATTTTGAACCTTCCTATACCCACATATAGAGGGTAGTGTTTCCCAAATATAAGGAATAATTTTTCCTCTTAAAATATATTTGTAAAATGAGGAAAACAATGCATTTATTAAATGTTTTGTATTTTTCTCTTAATTTTCCCTTAAGAAATGTATACACAAGGTAAATACTAGAAGTTTCCAGAGTGACGACCTGACACGAAAACCTGCATCATAGAGATGCACAGGCATTCATCCCCAGCCGCCCAGTGCCTAAACATATCACATGTCTATGTGATGACTAGTGGTTTGAGCCGTGAAACTTGTTTGATCACTTCAATCAATGTGTTATTCTTAATAAAAGTTCTAATTTCTCTAATTTGTTATTTGTTGTGATATAAAGCTATAAAATAGATTGCATTTTGATATTTTCTTTTTTTTTTGTTTATGAGATCACTTTGACTATCACCAAAATTTAAGCATGCATTAGTTTTAATGTGTTCCTGTCAAATCAGTATTATCTTAAAATTATTCAGTGGTCAAAATATGTTTGAGCTCTGGCTGGTGTAGCTCAGTGGATTGAGCGCGGGCTGTGAACCAAAGCATTGCAGGTTCGATTCCCAGTCAGGGCACATGCCTGGGTTGTGGGCCAGGTTCCCAGTGGGAACCACATGAGAGGCAGCCACACATTGATGTTTCTCTCTCTCTCCTTCTCCCTCCCTTCCCCTCTGTAAAAATAAATAAATAAAATCTTTAAAAAATTAAAAAAAATATGTTTGAAAATATGTTTCTATGTAATGAAACTGATTTCACCTTGCATTATAGACATTTGTGCACTTGTTTCATGTCCTTTATTAGATTTTAATTGTTTTTGGTGGTAGACATTGTGTCGTACTCATTTCTGAATCCCCAGAGGTGCCCAACATAATGCTTTTCATTAAAAATTAACTTGTTGGATTTTAAAGGCAGTTTAGAGCTCATTTACTCCAGTGATTGTTAAACTATGCTGGTGAAAATATAGAATTTCTTCTGCTTTGGACACCTGACTCTGCTGTAATCAAGGTGCCTCTTCTACTT
>CM052541.1:109518429-109580912 GCA_028533065.1 Trachops cirrhosus | reverse complement strand
TGTCCTTTATGGTAGTTCCTGAAACCTCTTCTCCCCACTGTCCCCTTCCCCCTCCCCTCTGGCTATTGTTAGATTGTTCTTAATTTCAATGTCTCTGCTTATATTGTGTTTGCTTTCTTCTTTTGCTGATTATGTTCCAGTTAAAGGTGAGATCATATGGTATTTGTCCCTCACCACCTGGCTTATTTCACTTAGCATAATGCTCTCCAGTTCCTTCCATGATGTTGCAAAGGGTAGGAGCTCCTTCTCTCTTTCTGCTGCATAGAATTCCATTGTGTAAATGTACCATAGTTTTTTGATCCACTCATTTACTGATGGGCACTTAGGTTGCTTCCAGCACTTGGCTATGGTAAATTGTGCTGCTAACAAACTCTTTTCTTAAATATTGTTACACCTATTGGGAACATAGCTTCAAGGTCATGATTAGCTGCATGTTTGTATGTAACTAATGTTAAGCCATAACATTTAAACTGTCTTATATTTGATAGAAAATTGTATCTGAGAGATACTGTGAACTCTGAAGTCACAGTTGGTGTAGTTGTTTTTTTCATGAGCTTCAAAGTCAGTGTTGTGTTTTATTCTTTTTTTTCATTTAACATTGAAAATGGCTGAAAAAATATATTGGTTCGATAATTCAATAAATTTGTTAGCAATATCCGTTTCTGTTATTTAAAAAGAAAAAATTAATTTTTTGTTTCTATATTTCTCTTTTTAATAATTTCTAGATTATAATGGGAAATAAATTTATAAATCAGTTATTTTATTATATAAATATAACAAATGCAAATTTGCAGTTTTTTCGATTTTTTTCGCACTTCAGCACATACTAGTAATGAACGTATCTCTTGGGTACACCTGACCTACTCTGTAAATTTTTTTTGACTGTGACCTCCAAGGGTTAACTGGGGTATGTATGTGAGGGTATCTGTGATTATGCACAAGGGCATGTGTGACTCCTGGCACCGAGGTTGGTTCACTTTCCATTATTTTAAATAATTGTTAAATGTAGTCTAAATTCTCTTTTCAATCATTTACTTGCAAGAAATATTTTAAACGTAGTTTGGTCAACATCTTTTAAAAATGACTATACTTGGACCTGGTTAGTGCGGCTCAGTTGACTGGAATGTCGTCCCACAAGCTGAAAGATTGTTTATTCTGTCCCAGGTCAGGGCGAGTGTGAGAGGCAACTGATGGATGCTTCTCTCTCACATCAATGTTTCTCTGATTCCCTTTTCCTCCTCCTCTCCTCTCTAAACTCGTTAAGCATGTCCTTGGGTGAGGATAAAAAAATAATTATACTTTGAACATAGTTGTCACTTCTACTTTACCTTCCCTGGTTGAAATTCCAGTTCCATTAAGTTTTGTGATGACATTTGCCAAATAAAGCTTATCAGTTAATAATTATAAGTGTTTACAAGTTTTGCTTTTCATTTGAGTCTAGCTGTATCATTGACTTTATGGACCTTAGGCAGTCATGTGAATGGTTGTTTTAAATACATTGTGGCTGATGATATGGCTGCATAGAGATCATTTAATAGTCAATAGTTTATAGTGTGGATCCACATGTAGGGGACCATGCAGTTGCTAAGTGACCATTACTGGGCATGTTGTCACAGCTGAAACATAAAGAACTAGATAAGAACAATGATAACATAAGCCTAGACTTAGGTCCTTAAATTATGACTTCTTATATCCTCATGTCCTAGTATCAATACTGACTCTTGACTTTTCATAGACACTGAGCCTATAGGGAAGGGAAAATACTTTGAATTTTGGGTGGAGAAATGTGGGGTGGAAAAGAGGCAAATTTCAGCACACATTTGAGTCATTCAGTCAACCTTATATAATTGACACATTTCCCCCTTTTTGTTTGGTGATCCTTCTTTGTTTAGACATAGGCCCCTGTTTTCTGTTTTAAAATTACTCTGCCAAGGATAGCCCCCCAAAAACTAACCCCTTTCACTTGGATATGAACAAAATTAAGGAGAGAGTCTAAATTCTTGAGTCCTTATCAACATCTTTGGAAATAGCTGAGAGGTCTCTAGAATAATTAAAGAAACTGTGATGGAAACTTTCTTTAAAGATTATTTGCAAGTACAGATTGTAGCTAAGAAGGTTTAGTTATGAGTTCTGTTAAGAATACATTACAAAGTAATGTGACTTCAGGCTATGGAAGTATTTGTGGTTTTGAGTATCAGAAGGGTACCAAAGACTCATGCTATCTCTCAGTGTGTCATGTAGAGAGTTTCCAGACAGACAGATACACCATGTTCCTCATGTTTTTGTTTTGAGAAAAAGTACTCCCAAACCACATCCTATTCCAATGCTGCATCTGAGAAGATGCCTGGAATTGCAGCATTAATTGCAAAATGCCCCTTTCAGTAGCCAGACCCTCACTGGCTGTGATCATCCTGTCAGATCCAACCAAGAGTCTAGCCAAGTGGACCACAAAGGAGGGATGCTCTTTTTTTCATGCAAGTGGAAAAGATGCATGTGCTAAGCTCCTGCACAGTAGAGATTCACTCTTGCATATCTTATGTCTCTCAGTGACACCTCCAAGGATTTCATTCCTCTAGAACTTGAGAGATCTTTGAGGAGATAAAGAGTGAGGATTATCAGGCAGTCACTTAAAGAACAACAGACAGAGGCAGAGACATCAGAAGTACACCAGGGCCTGCACACATCAATGCCTTTGTTGTGATAGCAGATCATGTTAATTTTCAAATGTTGTCATTTGGCAAATTGGATCTTCAAACAGGTGACAAAGTTCACCTTAAAAAAATAGTACTTTCACACAGAGACTGATTGCTCTTTTTTGTACATTTTTTCTGAGTGTTTATGTGTGTTTAATGCTCTACCCTTTGTTTTCCCAGCCCCATAGAAAGTGTGCTACTCTCTGCTGGTTTCCTGTGATAGCTTTGCTCACTGATGCAGAGCAGCCCCTGGAACTGTTCAATACATCTGGCTGGCAGCCATCCTCAGTGCAGCAGAAAGACCTCGAGAACATGCTCCCTGCCCCTGTCTCTAAGACACGGCTAGAATTAATAAAAATTTATTAGCTTTTACCTGTTTAAATTGTATATTATCAAAGACAATCACACATTTTTTTCAAGCATGGAATGGTTTTTCTTCCTTTTTAGTGGAATTAAATAGCTAAATTAGAAATAATTTATTTGCTAAATGCATCTAAGATTTTCACCTTTGCCTTTTAAATAAAAGATTACACAATGCTTTATTTTTGAGACAAAGGAAATAAGTCATATTAATTATCACAAATTATTAAAAATGTAATGCTGGGACTGTGCTGACTGGCTTACCCTAGTAAAGCTGATCTGTGTAATTTATTTTAAAAGAATGAAATGTTACAGTGAATGATTAACCAAAGATAATCTAAAATTATCTTTTGTAATATCAAAAATGTAATAAAAAATCCTATATGTATCTAATCAATAAGTCATTGGTAATACTGATGATTAAGCAGCTTGCTATTGTTGGGTTTGAATAAAAGTGAAAAAGATTTAGCAGCTGTGAGGAGTAATAAGTGATCAAGATCAACAGTACGGCCAGTCCCCAATCAGCCTCAAGAGAATTGACACAAAATTTTCCAAACCTTCTGTTTTTATTTTCAATAGTCAACACCAAATGTGTAAGATCCCTGAGCTTCTCGTGTTGCCACACTATTATTCCCATAGTGCTCTATCTTCCTTGTTCTTTCTTTCTTACTTTCAATCCTCAAATCTAACTATTGTGCCTTCTATAATTACTACTCCATACCTAACCACTCATTTATATATTCAACTCATCCCCCAAAGCTTCTTACTTTTGCTTCATTGGAACTGAACAATATTCCCATTGGAGGTACCTCATCCTCTGTAGTCCTTCCATACAGGGCTTTCTATTAGGAGCCGATGTGCTTGGTGTCCATGGATTCTCACTGTCTCTCCACCATCTTATACAATTCCTGGTCTCTTGAGGTGTCTTTCACTGCACCATGCTCTCCCCCTTCTCACCAGAGTCACTCTACTTTATTTTTTGAAGACTCTAGAATACAATTGCAGACCACTCTCACAAAGTCTCTGCCTATCATCTTGGGGGTTCAGTGTCCTGTGGATGGTTTATCCAATACTATGGCCTCTCAGTTCTTCAAGTTCTGTATCACCAATGACCTTACTTCTTTGCTAGCTCAGAACTTGGACTTTATCAACAGCCAGAAATTCTCCTCTTTCAAAATTACTCTTTTACTTCTCTAATCCTAATATTTTCCCCATTTAGCTTGCTGGTTTAGTTGTTCACACTATTCCACACTTGTATCTCATCAAGACCCATGATCTACTAGTCATTCTATTTTCTCCCTATCTATACATTCTCTCATTTTTGTCATTTCCCTCAGTTTTCATCTTATATTCACATGGTTTGTAGTATCAAAAGCCCTCTAATTAATACCATATAATTACTTGGCCCTCTCTCTTTTTGTTCTATTCTTCTGGCAAAGTTGCAGCCCTAATCTTGGAAAATTCTGTATTTTTGCATTTAAAAGCTAAGAGCTATTGAACTAAAATGGTTTTACTTAAGTTCATAATCAATGTCAAGTGGATTGTCAACACTGACCAATAATACTACTGTAACTCTCCCTCTTACATCATGGCTATTTCAAGCCTCTTCTGGGATCCTTAAACCTATGACTGATCTTCACCCCCCTCCCTTCATCTGCCTCTAGTTTTATTGACAAAATGGTCACCATCTGTTGGAAATTTCCTCATCATCCCCATAAAAAGAACCAAGATCCATTCACATCTTCCATTACTGTATTCTCTTCATTTCTGTGACATGAGAGGATTCTTTCTCTTCTTGAGGTTAATATGTCCTTGATTTTGAGTCCATCTCATCCTCTGAACCTACTCTATTTTATCCTTGCTAAAGTTTCAACCTCTCTTTCCAGTGGATCTTTCCTGTTGCCTTTCTTTTTAAAATATTTTATTTGTTCATTTTTAGAGAGAGGAAATGGGAGAGAGAAGGAGAAGGGGAGATATATCAACATGAGAGAGAAACATCAATGGTCACCTCTTGTATGCTCCCTGACTGAGGACTGGATGGAGAACTGAACCCTTAACCCAGGCATGTGCCCTCACTGGGAATCAAACTGGTGACCTTTCACTTGGTGGGACAAGTTCAACAACTGAGCCACACTGGTGAGGACATTCCTGTTGTTTTTTAAAAATCAACATATCCCCCATGAAAAATGTTACTGAATACTTCATTTTTTTTTCTTTAGCAGCCAATCTACCTTTTTCTCTTCAAATATAAACTTCACAAAGTGTTGTCTACATTGTCTCTTTTTTAATGAATCCATTCATCAAACAAACATTAATTTAGTAGCTATTATGTATCATGTACTATTCTAAAACTGATTTGAGATTTATGCTCAAGACAGAACAAATAATTCAAAATGTTTTTTGAGATGAAATTTAATTCAAGTTTCTCCATGCAAATTATTATATACTCATAGCATAACTATAATGACTGTCAAGAGGACTTTTCTCTGACTCTCACCTTGTTTGGCACATTTCTACTTTTCTTTTTGTTTTACTGTGTTGATTAACCCATGTTTATTATGACAGTCAACTCAATCTATGTCTGTGTCCACATTATACTTTATTGTTTTTCACTTATGTTACATAATCTAAGTCCCTAGAACCACATGACAGATAACTGAGGCATTTTGCTCTTTTGGGGAAGTAGATTTGCATGGGCTGTGAAGATTGTGCCTCCCTCATTTTTGCAGGGAGAGGAGTTCTCTGTGAAGTGTCTAGATGATATCACCAAAGAGTTACTTACAATATTGTATGTGTATGTCGGTGGGAAAAGTGCCTTCTCACTCATTACCATGATCCTTTTGCCTCTCTGGAAGTACGACTGGCACAACACAGCAAAAATATGGACAGAAAGGTTCTATACTGAGATCAAACAAGGGTCTCCTAAGCCCTGGAATAAGATAGAAATGATAGAAATACTATGTAGTGTAATACACATAGACATGATAAAATTAACTGTGAGAAAGAATCAATAAAGCAAAAATATATTTCCAGGAAGGGAAATAAAACCTTTTATTTTCTTGAACAAGCTCATATTATAAGTTACAAAGAATTATAGCTGATTGTGATTTTGGTCTGTTTTGTATTACTAGTGATAGTTAATACTCTTGAAAGGACTTGTTAATTTCTCTTAAAAAATAAGTTTTCATGGGCTGACTCTCAGTGGTGCTATTAAAATTTCAATATAGTACAACCAGATGGATTTAAATAGGGAAAATACACTGCCATGGAGTCAGTCATAACTAGACCCCGTCATTAATCTAAGACTGTTCAACATTGCTTGTTGGTGCCACCCCATTGTTCTTACACATAAAATATAACGTTATAGTTCTTAGAGAGTCTACCAATAAGAAATATTAGGAGCCAGTAAGTGAATTATTGCAATCATAGGTATGCTCAGAAAGAAGTTGTAGAGAATAATTAATGAATACAAAATTATTGATAAAAATTAATTTTGTAAGTTACTCCTTTCCCTAGCAAAATGTCAGTTATGTTTTACAAGTGATGCTGGCAGAAATTATAATGTAATCTCTGAAGATATAATGGGTTTTGAGCTCTTTTCATTGTTGGAAATGTTTGGCTGCATCATACTCTCTCTCCTCCTCTCAATGAAGTATAAAATCTTGTCAGCCCTTGTTAGTTCCTTACTTCATCTTGTGTTAACCCCATACCTTAGAGCAGGTTACCAAGCAACAACTAGCTATCTCTAAGAGTGTCTGCAGCAGCTGTATCTCCTGATACCTCCTGTCACAATGTCTCCTGTTAAGTTGTCAAGATTGGGGCACTAGCATGGTTGCCATAGTCACTCTTAGCAGTGGCCTATGCCTGCTGGACTGAGTTCCCAAGTTAATTAATGAAATAGTAATGGAACAGGCTATTCTGGCTGTTACTGTTTTTTGAACTGAACAAATTTCATGAGTATGAAGAGACTAACACCATTAAAGTGTTTGTGAATATTGAGATAATACTAGCTTCAATATTTGAGGTAGATGAAATATTCTGTCTATAATATAACATTTGCAAGTGTGGCATTTAGGCGTCAATGAAGTATCCCACAAAGTAAGTCACATTAGCAATCACTATGGCTACTTTATGTATATTAGAAAGAAACCCTTTTAAGAACCAGAATTTTGACTTTTTAAATTGTTTTTCCATGGTGAGTAGCTTCATCTTCATTTAGTGAGACCTGTAAACATGTGTAGTGACTAGTGGTACTTAATCAGAGTGAGTGTTGCTAATGGAAATAATGGCAGCAGTTTGTACCATTTCTCAGTTGTTTGCAATGTCTCAGAGCCTGTGCTCATGCCATCATTTCTTCATCCAGTCTCCACTTGACCAGAATGTGGGCTGTCAGCTTAACTTTTTAGAAAATGCAGAATTATTTTCCAAAGTGATTGTTTTATATTGTGTCCTTTCCAATATGAGACTGTTTTGTTTTCCCCACTATAATATGTGTTGTAGTGCTAATATCCCATCGTGATTTAAATTTTCATTTCCCTAATGACTAACTTTGTTGGCCTCTTTGCCTGTGCTGATTTATAATCTATATAACTTTTTTTGGTAAAGTATCTGTTTAAATCTTTTGCCCCCCCTTTTTTAAAGGGGTTGTTTCCTTACTATTGGGTTTTGAGAGAACTGTACATATTCTAGATAAAAGTCCTTTACCAAGATTGTGATTTGCAGGGGATAAAAATTTATCCCAATCCATGGCTTATTTTTCAATTTTCTTTTACAAAATCTTTCGGGGGTAGCACTTAATATTGATGAAGTTCAATTATTGATTTTTAAAAATGGATTGTATTTTTTGGCCTTATATCTAACAAAACTTTTCCTAACTCAAAGTCACAAAGGTTTTCCTCTATGTCTTAAAGTTTTATATATTACAAGTAATCCTATAATTCATTGTGAGTTAGTTATTTTGTATAATGTGTGATTAATTTTACATTTTGGGTGGTACAGCATATGGATATTCACTTTTTCCAGAAACATTAATTGATAAGACTATCAGTTCTCCATTGTTCTCCACTGGCTGTTTATATATGGATCAATTTTTGGACTCTGCTCTATTACAGAAGGGTCTGTAAGTCTGTCCCTTCTCTAATATCACATTCTCCTTATAATCTAGCTTTAGAGTAAGTAAATGAGGCCTTGTGAGTCTTTCAATTTTGTTCTTATGTTTTCAGAAAAATGTGGCTCTCATAGATTCTTTGCCTTTCCGTATAAATTTTAGAATCAGCTAATTGACTTTGACCAAAAAAATCCCACTGAGATATATGATTATAATTTTATTTCATCAATAGAAAAGTTTGGGGAAAATTGACATCCTTACTGACTCATCCATTCTATGGATATTCTATGTTTATGCATTTTTTTAATTTTTAAGTTTTTTCAGCAGTTTTCTTTTTGTTTTATCATAGCAATACTACACTTAACCTAAATATTTTTATTTTGACCTATTATAATGAATGGAAATTTAAATAAATAATTTGTGACAAAATTACATGAAATTCAAGTTTCAGTGCTATAAATAAATTTTATCAGACATAAAAAAGAAATACAGTTGATTTTTGTATAGTGGCTTTATTAAATCCATTTATTAGATTTATTTATTTTATAGATTTATTTTAATAGATTTGTGTATTCCATTGATTCCTCTATGTAGATGAGCATGTCTCCTGAGGATAAAGAGAGTTTTGTTTTTATTTTCTAAACTGTAGCCTTTTAATTTTTTTATACCTAGTTACCTTATCTAGGATATCCAGTACAATGATGAATATGGGTGATGAGAGTGCAGGTCCTTCTCTTGTTTCTGGTCTTTAGGGAAAAGCATTCAGATTTTAACCATTAAATATAATGTTAGCTGCAGGTAATGTACAGATGATCTTAAGCAGATTGAAGGATTTCCTTTCCCTTTTTAGTTTGCTAAAAGTCTTCATTAGGAATAGATATTGGATTTTGTTAAATGTTTTCTATGTCTGTTGAGGTGATTATGTAGTTTTTCATCATTAGCCTGGTGGCAGGTGATGTACATTGATAGATTTTAAAAAAATGGTGAACCTGTTTTTATAAACCCTGCTTTTTCTTAGAATAATACCTGCTTGGTCAGGATATGTAATTTCTTTTTATATACTGTTGAAATCAGTTTGCCAGTACTTTATTGAGGGGTTTGTGTCTGTATTTATTAAATCTATTGATCTGTAGTTTTGTTTTGTTATAATGTTTTTGCCTGGTTTGGTATAAGGGGAATACTTGCTTCATAAAATGAGTTGCAGTGTGTCCTCCTTGCTTGTATTTGGAAAAAGCTTGGGCAGAGTTGGTATTATGTGTTTCTTGTATGTTTGGTAGAATATGTCATTAAAGTTATCTAGGCTTGAAATTTTCTTTTCAAATTGTTTTAAACTATAAGTTCTGTTCCTAATAAATATTGAAATATTCAGGTCATCATAGATCTTTAGCACCTTCTATCTTAAGGAATTTATCCATTTATCTAAGTTGTCAAATTTATGGACAGATAATTGTTTATAATGTTCACCTGTGGTAACCTCCCCTGTAACTATATAGTAATAAGCATTGTTCTCATGATTATGTTATGTTACATAACAAAAGGAATTTTTGCAGATGAAGTTAAGGTTATTAGATGATCTGAAGATAGGAAGATTATCTGGGTGGATCAGTCCTGTGTAGGTGCACCCTTTAAAATAAGGACATTTTCCACTGGCTGGTAGCAGAAGACAAAGTCAGAGATATTTGAAGCATCAGAAGGACTCTGAATTATAATAACCAAACTCAGGTCTGGCTGCCTGCCACAATAAAAGCTAAACTCGTGAGACAGGTGCTGGTGAGAAGGAAAGTGGTTTATTCAGGTGCTGTTCATCTGAGAAGATGTGGGACTCACGTCCCAAGGCCCATTTAATATCTCAATACAGGCAGAAGTTTTTATATGGAGGGAGAGGGAAAACAGAACAAAGAGATGGAGGAGAGGGAGTTGAAAAGTTTTCTGTGTTCAGACCAGCACAATCCCTTCTGATAAGGATCTCAAAACTGGTCAAGCTATGATCTGGTGTGCATCATCCTGGTTTTACAGTTGAAGGTCAGCAAATCTCTCAAAACTGGGATGGCTAAAGGTTTAAGTCTGTATTTTTTGAAGTTACTTGTTAGCGTTCTCATAAAAACATGCTATTTATATACAAGCTACATATTAGTCAGAGTCAGCATTTACAGAAAAAATGTCAAAAGAATGGTGGGGTTACAGTTCCCCACTGTTACATTATTGCTGGCTTGAAGGTGGACTAGGCTCATGTAAGAAGAAATGTGGGTGGTCTCCAGGAGCTGTGGGAAACCCCAATGATAGTAAGGAAAGAGACAGCGATCTCAGTCCTATAATCTCAAGGAACTGAATTCTGGCAACTATAATGAGCTGGTAGGAGGTTCTTCCCCAGAGCTTCTAGGTAGGAAACAGCCTAGTCAACACCTTGAATTTTGTCTTGTGGAACTCTAAGGAGAAAATCATTTGAGCTCATCTGAATTTCTGACCTACAGAACTGGGAGATAATAAATGAGTCTTGTTTGATTCACTAAATTTATGATGAGTAGCTATTCCAGTGACTGACAACTAAAACACCTTTACTAACCATAAAATATATATAGGATCTTCAGTGATGTCCCTTCATTTGTATCAGATTTTGGTAGTTGGATCTCCCCTGTTTTGTTCTTTAGAAATCAGACTGGAGGTTAATAAGTTTATCTCCCTAGCAAGAAGTTAAGATTTCTTAGATCCTCTCAAATATCTAGCATTTTGTTTCATTAATTTTCTCTATTATTTATCTGCTCTCATTTTTTCTCTTTATTATTTTCTTCCTTTGTGCTTGCTTTGCATTTAGTGTTATCTTTTTTCTAGCTTATTAAAGTGGAGTTGTAGATAATTGATTTGAGACCTCTTTTATTTTTAACATAAGCATTTAGTGCTGTAAATTTTTCTCTAAGCACTGTTTTAGTGCATCCCACACATTTTGGTATGGAGTGTTTTCATTTTTATTTAATTCAGAATATATTCTAACATCTTCTGTGTTCTTATTTAACCCTTGAGACATTTAAAAATGTGTTGTTTGCTTTCCAAATATATGGGGATTTCCTAGTTATATTTCTGTTTTTTTTATCAGTCTTCAAACCATGGCCAGAACATATTCTTTGTGTGATTTTAATACTTTTAAATTTGTTGAAGTTTTTTTTTTCAGCCTACAATATTCTTGATCTTGGTGAATGTTGCATGTGTTTTTGAAGAAAATGCGTATTCTGCTGTTGTTGGATAGATTGTTCTATAAATGACAACTAGGCCGTGTTTTGATAGAAATAATTAGGTTCTCTCCATTTATATTGATAGGGATTGCACTGAATCTGTAGGTCACTTGGGTATATGGATGTTTTAACAATATGATGTTTTTTAATTCATGAACATGAAATATCTTTCCATTTATTTTTCTTCTTTAATATTTTCATCAGTTTTATCATTTTAAGTGCAGAGGTCTTTCACCATCTTGGTTAAATTTATTCCTAAGTATTTTATTGTTTTTGATGTTATTTTAAATGAGACTGTTTTCTTATAGTTAAAAAAAAATTGTAGCTAGTGTTTAGAAATGCAACTCATTTTTGTATGTTGATTTTGTATCCTGAAATTTTACTGAATTGTTTATTAGTTCTAACAGTTTGTGTGTGTGTGTGTGTGTGTGTGTGTGTGTGTGTGTAGTTGCTAGGGTTTTCTCTATGTAAGATCTTGTCATCTACAATCAGAGACAATTTAACTTCTTCCTTTCCAATTTGAATGTCTTTAATCTCTTTTTTGCCAAATTACTCTGGTTAAGACTTCCTTGCCTTCCTATAAGGCTATGTGAATAAATTTAGGAATTTCATTTTGAGCCCTGTCTGGTGTGGCTCAGTGGATTGAGTGCTGGCTTGTGAACCAAAGGGTTGCTCGTTCAATTCCCAGTCAGGGCACATGCCTGGGTTGAGGGCCAGGTCCCCAGTGAGGGGAAGCACAAAAGGCAATTACACATTGATGTTTCTCTCCCTCTCTTTCTCTCTCCCTTCCCCTCTTTCTAGAAATAAATAAAATCTTTTTAAAATAGAATTCCATTTTGATACATCTATTCTGTTTTTGACTCTTTGTATAACTTTATAGTGGTTGTACAAGTATTACATGAAGTATACACCACTTATCCCAGACTACTTGTATCATAATTTTACCAGTTTCACTGAAGTGTAAAAACTTAATCTCCTTTTATATCCCCTCTCCCTGTATTCACTTATAATTGTTTTAAGTATATTCTCTCCACACACTTAGAATAACATTAGTGTTATAATTTATCTTCAATCCTCAAACATAATTTAGGAAACTCAGTAGGAGAAGGCAAGTTTATTGTGTTTACCCACATTTTTTGTATGTTTTTCTACCTTCCTGATGTTCCAAGATTCCTTTTTATATTTTCCTTTTGGTTAGAGAACTTTGCTTAGTCATTCTCTTAGGATAGACATGCTTGAGATAATTTTTAAAAGTTTCATTTGAGAATAATTCAATTTCCTTTTACGGGAAATGAATATTTTCATTCAGTGTAGAATTCTGGACTGACAGTTCTTTTCTTTCCCCACTAGGAAATCTTGTTCCTCTTTCTTCTGTGCTCCATGGTTTCTCATAAGAAGTCTGCTACCATTCAAATGATCTTTCCCTTTAAGATTTTTTTGTCTTTAGCTTTCAGAATTTGACTGTGATGTGTCCTGGTGTAGGTGTTGTTGAGTTTATTCTGTTGAGATTTATCAGGAATTTGAATTTGCAGATTTGTTTCTTTTGCTATATTTAGAAATTTTCAGCAGTTCTTTCTTTTTTTTTTAAATTTTACCTTTTTTTCTACTTTTCTTACAGGACTCCAAGGACACAGCTGAATATTTTGTTATAATCTTACTGTTCCCCGAGGCACTGCTCATCTTTTTCTAGTTTATTTTCTCTCTTCAGTTCAGATTCGGTAATTTCTACTATTTTTTTCTTCCAGTTAACTTATCCCTTTCTCTTTTCCTTTCATACTACCATTGAGGCCATCCACTGATTTTTTTTTAAATATGTTTATTGATTTTAGAGAGAGTTAGTAAGAGAGTAAAAGAAACATTGATGTGAGAGAGAAACATCAATTGGTTGCCTCCCATACATGCTCCAACCAGGGATTGAACCCGCAACCTAAGAATGTGCACTGACTGGAAATTGAACCCCCAATCTTTTGGTTATGGGACAATGCTTAAACTAACTGAACCACACTGGAAAATGCTCCATTGAGATTTTAAGTTCTTTTTATTTTGGTTATTTTTAGTTGTGTAATTTCCATTTGATTTTTTTTCCCTGAGAATTTGTGTTTTTTCATTTGTTTCAACCATGGTTATAATTGCTTGTGAAGCATTTTCATGATGGCTGTTTTAAATTCCTTGTCAAACAATTTTAACATTTCTGTCATCTTGGTATGGTGTTTATTGATTGTCCTTTTTAAACTCAAGATAATAAGATATTTCTGGCTCTTTGTATGACAAGTCATTTTCTATTAAAATCTGTACAATTTGGGTATTATGTTATGAGATTCTGATGCTATGTAAGTCTTTGGCTTTAGCTGTGTTCCTCTAACATTGCTCTGGAGAGCAACACCTCACTACTACCAGGTATTCGTATGCTACTGACACCTGAGCAAGAGAGAACTCTATTGTTACTGTTAAGCTATTGTTACTATTGTTACTGTTAATAAGGTGTATGAATTTTGGCTCCACAGTAGTAACATCTCACTGGTTGACAGGGTTAGGAGTACCTTATTACTGCTTCCCACATTGTTGCTGACATCATAAGTAAAAGATGTTACCACTTGTGGTGGTTAAAGTCCTGACTTTCCAATATGCTCCTCAGACATCATTCTAGTAAGGAAAAAGTGCACCTCAATGCTGCTGAGTGTGGGTAGAAGTCTCACTCCCTATGTGATTTCTGCAGATGTTTCAGGGGTTGAGGTATATGAGGGAGACTCTGTCGAGGAAGAAACTTCCTGGCTTCCTACTTGGCCTTCTCTGATGTCACCCTGGTGGTGACAGAGGAGGGATACATGGGAATTTAAAGTTTTACGTTATTGCCTAGGAAGTATAGGCTCCCAGCTTAGCCTTTCTTCACCTGTGTGGGGTAGTGCTATACTTATTTTTTCCTTGTGGCATTTGGCTGGAACAATTATTACCTAAGAGTTTTATGTCTTCTTAGGCTGGTGTTTCTACTGGTCCCTTGAATAGAGAAAGAGAGTTTTGAAAAAAAAATATTAGAGTTTATTTTATCTGTGGCTTTTGGCATTTCTGGGTTACTGACTGCTTCCACTCCAAGTTTGAGATATGAGGCAAAAAGAAAATGGAGGAAAGTCACTATCATGTATTCCTTGAAATCTAAGATGCCCAGCTGGTCTACCTTCTTTCCCCCACCTGCATTTAGCAGGAAAAGTACATATATTCCATATTCCCATAAAGATGGATTTAAAAATGTGTTTTCCCAGTTGTTCTATGGCAAAGCTAAAATTGCATGGGACAGAGTTAAACAGTCAAGGATGAAATTATTCAAGGCTGCTGCAATGAGAGAGAGGCCACAAGTTAGTAAAGTTCCATTCTGCTGTAGAGTTTTTAAGAGCTGGTGTGGGGAAAATAGCAGGACATCTGTGTTTGCTCATTGGCATAATCCAAGCAAAAGAAAGGGTTCTGGTATCTTTATAACAAGAAGTTATTTGATATCTTGCAGAAAGGAAACCACTGAAGTTAGCATCCTATACTCCCATATAAACTGAAAGATAGGAGTACTATCTTCCTAGATGATTGCATTTCAAAGAGATGGCTCCCAGGTCTTTGAGAAAACATTCCTGGGTTGTACAACTGTCAAGAAAAGATTTACATCTCAAGGAGCACAGGCAGAATTTATTATTACACATTTTCTAAAATAAATGTTCTAAGAAAAGGGAGGTAGAGGCCTGTAGTCAGGAAGTCTATCTACAGTTCAGTCAAACTAGGTCACCTGTAGGAGCCAAGTGTCAGCCATCCTCTTAACTGAGGCATAGTGATTCCCCTTCTTCTATCTCCTATATGCACATTTCATGGATAATGTGCATAAATATCATTATCACACATTGTTCTTTCTCCATCCATTTAGCTGGATCTAAGTTCTGTGCCTCTAATATGCACATGGAAAGAAACCTGTTAAATATCAGGGGGTAGGTGAATAAAAGATAGTTACAATCCCTGTAAGAAAATATTTATCAGAGTCATTCCATTGATCCTCTTGAGATTCCTTGAGCTTTCTGACTGGCACCTTTAAAGGTGTTTCTTCCTTTTCTTGAATGGTCTTCTATTGCTGATTCTACCACTTGACTTGCCTATCACATAATGCAAGGAGTCTGATTCCTGGTTGAATATCCCCATTAGTGAAGTATATCTTTAAATAGAGTCTTTGACAAGACTTCTCTTGTGGGATGAGACACCGACACAGTAATAACCACAACCATACCCACTTTATGCTCAAGTTTAGGGAAGGAGTGTGAGGGCAGCTGGCCAGAGACTACTGAAATCCTATCATTTGCTTATAACATCTCTATACACATTCCATATTCTAACAGCCAAGTTTATTTTGAATGGGAGAATGGAATTTAGTAAGCAATGATACAAAAAAGAAGAAAAGAACCAGAATATGTATTTGTACATTTTATTGAACTTACTGTTCAAATGGATATTGGCAGCCTTAAAAAAACAAACATCACACATATCTCAGAGGCCACATTCATCTTTTAGATGCTACAAAGAATGCATTGTTTTTAAATATAGAGTTGAGTTGAATCAAAAGTTGCTTAGATCTCCCTTTCTTGGGCTGGCTCAAGAAATAATTGATGCATAGAAAGGGCTGCTTCTTTCACAAAGGAAGTTTTCATAAACTTATGAGCTCAAAAGCCAATAGTGTAAAGCAATACACTTATGCGTTTCAAATGGCTCTTATATAGTAATTATAAAGACAGAGAAATCTTTATTATGCTTGGAGGTTACAGTATATATTACAGTATTTAAAAGTAGCCTGATAACTGCTTTATTCTCTCCTTCCAAAGGACCCCCACTGGGGATATGTAACTTAAAGGTGATAACTTAAAAGGCCATAGTGTAGTGTTTCAGAAATCGTGCACAAGATAAAGAAAAGGCATCTGGCTCCTAGTGTAATTTTGCTGCAACTTAGGGAAAAAAGTCCTTTTATTTTTTAAACTTAATTCATTATATTTAGAAAGTATTTCAGAGAACATTTATTAACTAGTTTTAAGGAAAATGACATTTAGTCTGCAGTTTAATTAACCTAAAAGGACTTTTTATACATGTTATGTCTTCAATCATGATATGATGCCTGGTATATTTAAATCTAGAATAAAAACTAATCTTATTAAAATGAGATTTGGTTAATACCTTACCTCACTAGAGAACAGTATGACAAGTTAGACCATCTCTGTAAAAATGTTCTGGATGTAAAATGTCCTAGATAAAATGGAGAAAAGTGATATCTAAATTTAAGGTATTCTTTAGAACTTGTATAATTTTTAAATATTAGAACATAAGTCATTAGGAACATTCAGCAAATATTTTGCTATTGTTATCCCAAAGGTCATTTAGTTAACAAGTGGTAGAACCAGGATTTGCAACCCAATTGTCTACCCACAGAGCCTGAGCACGTAACTCCCACACATGAGGTACTCAGCTTGGGTGTAGGTTTTGAGTGCAAAGATAGATGAGATCTTTACTAAGCACTAAAGTAATATTAAGGTAAAACAGGCAATAAGAAAATATGTCCTAGACTAAGCTGAATCTTAATTGCTACCATGTATGTGGTTTGTGATTTACAACTATCTGGTTGAAATTTTTAAAAAATTTTCATTTGTATTAGGTTTTCCAAGATTGTCACAGGTACCAATCTTATTCCTCTACAAAACAGACTCAGGCAATGAAACAGTGCTATTGATTTATACTTTTCTCCTGGCTTTGGTTTTCTTACCTATAAAAGGAAGAAGCTGGAATAAATGTATACTACCTTTTGTTCTTTCTATTTGTAATCACTTGATTCTGTAACTTTAAAGTTCAGGGAATATTCCGTTCACCTGGAAATTGAAATTCCAACTGCTGAAAGCAGTTACTACCTCTATGTCATGAGTGATAAAAAGGAAATGAAGACTTTCAACACTTCCTACAGGAATAGAGTTGTGTGTATGCTCATTTCCATTAAACTTAGGATTCATCATAAGGAAGAGAAATGCCCAAGTAACTTGCATTCATGGTATACTGTTGGGAGCCACCCTGCCTGGTTTCAGGAGCTGTAATCCCCCATGGCTAAGGCTGAGTGAGTTACCTTCGGACCATAAGCCACTAAGGAGACAAAGCTTATCTCCCTGGCAGGAGCACCGCTTCTGCTCCTTTTACTTCATCCATAACTGGCCCCCAATGCTTGATCAGTTAGCCAGTGATGGATAAGATTCTCCAAGAAGAGAACAACCTAAGACAGGCATGATCATGTGGAGGCCCCAGGGAAAGACTTGGGGGGCTATGTAGAAAAGGGGTGATGGACCCTTGTCCATCAGCTTTGACAAAGCCTGAGTCCCCATTCTGTCTTCAAGAAGTCTCCTAATTTCTTGGCTATCTTGCCTCCTCTGCCCAACTTAATCCTGAAACAATGACAGAGGGCAATATAGCCTTGTGCTGGGAAGGGCAGGCTCCCCGGGTAATCAGGCCTGAGAAAGAATACATAAACTCCTTGAAACCTGCTTTGCTAAGAATGATCTTAATTAAATGATAAAGGTCTGAGCAGGAAACAAGTTTGTTTCCCAAAGTTTTGTAGCCCTTTAGCTAATAGAGCCTGACTCAGAATAGGCTCTCAGAGTTCTTTGTATATTATTTATTGTTTGATCCTTACTGCTTGACAATGATTAATGAACTTTACCTATATTCCTGTGCAATTTAAAAGCCAATAAAAACCTGTGAAGGGAAGGATCGGAGTGCTCTCTCCTAGAGAGAGTGGCCAGGCTACTCCGAGGCACTCTTCCCTTGAGAGAGTAGCCATGCTGTCCCTTTTCCTCCACTGGACTCCCTCATCTATGTGAATTTATCTAGTGTCTCATCCATAACGCCGCGGACACTGCCAGCCAGTGTCTGTGTCAGTATACTGGAAGAATTTTGCTCTGGTTCTGCTCTATATTTCAATAAGATACAGATCGCAATATTCCTTGTCATGGCATTCTTGGGAAAATGCTCAAATGGAGTCTGAGAACCTGGTACCTTCGTATAATAATCTTCTCTCAGGAATGGATGTGGGTAGTAGATTATAGCCATTGTTCTTAAGCAGAGAATGCCATATGCCCCTTGCTCTTTCCTAAAAGTATCACTGTGTAACCATGGAGGGAACATGAATGACATTTTGAAATATTCTGCTTAAACATAATTGTTTAGGAATCCTGATTTCTTTCTCTTTTCAATATTATACATTCAGATAAATTAGAAGAAAATTAGCCCTTTGTATTCCAAATACGGTAAAAAAAATCATTGAATTCTAAACAAAGGCCACAATTTTTGCTCTTGAGAAAATAGATGGGGGTGCTGAACAATATAAAAGACTCCGCCTTTTCCTCCAGGGGTTCCTCCCCACCTATTGGGTTCATTTTGCCTGCCACCTGAGGAAAGATGTCTCTTAATACCAGAGATCAGTGAAAAGGAAAGGAATTTTTTATTTATTTGAAATAACACAAACTAAAGTTCCCCACAAATGCACACAGTCCTCCTGGTACCCTCCACATGGCAAAAGGAGCACTTCCAAAACCTCGTGGTCCTGACTCTCACCCAAGCCGAGTGGTCCTAAACAGACGGGTGGTCCCAAAAAGGGAGATGCTCAATGGATGTCATGCCTCAGTTTAAATCCCAGCGCCAATCTTCTTCTGCAGCCTCAATTCTGGCTCCTCCCACAATTGGCCACAGCTGCCAGCATTCCGGGAGCCAATTATCTTCAAGCTCTTCTGGACCCTATTACACATCCCTATTTGGGGCTCCCCTCTTGATTGCACCCTGTTACATTAGTACTATTTAAAGAGTAGTTTGCCTCCTCTATTTGTTCAATCCTCCATTTGTTAGGGGTAGGGCTAGAAGCTGGGGCAGACTCAGGTCATCAGTGCCAATCACTAGGGAAAGTCTTCTCCTAAATTTGGGAATGTTTGTGCTTTAAAGGAGTCATCTATCTGGGCAGAGAACTGGAGGAAGTACTGAATATCCTAACAACAAGATATTCTTTGATACTGCATGCATTTGATATATAATACAGGACTTGTGAATGCTTTGACCAGCAGCCTGTGGGTTTTAAAGACCAATTTTTGCTTTAAAGTCACTGAAAATTTTGAGACTGGATAGGCCTAGGGAAAAGAACTATTCCTAAATTTGGCAGGTCCTAGAGAAAAAATATGGAGAACCAGTTGCACTCCTGACCAAGACTTTTCATACCTCAATCATTTTTAGATCTTCCTGCTTCTTCTATGAATGTATCTTATTTTTTCCTTTTTGCTTATTAATTTTCTATTCCTTACAAGCTAGCCAATAGTGTTATTTAATATCTCTGAGGCTTTTTCCCATTTGCAAATTAAAGATGATATTATCTGCCTTACCTAATTTAAAGGGAGAGATGTAAGTAATAAAAAGGAAAATATTTTAAAGAATGCCTTTAAATTGAGAAATAATTATATGAATGGTAGTAATAATAGCAGTAGTTGTAGTAGTATCTGTGGGAATAATATTAATAATAGTCATAGTTATTGTTAAACCACATGGGTTAGTAGTGGTGTGAAAGAGGGACAATACAGAAAATATATCTGGAGATATCTCTGTAGTATCGTGTATTTGCTTTAGCTCTTAGTACAATCAGCTGATATCATTAAATGCTCTCAGGTTCAAAACTCTAGTCTGTTTTGACTTGACTAAAGATTTTCCAGGAAAATTATTACATTATAAACATATGAAAATATTTTATTTAATGTTAATAATGTAATATTAAATTAGAAGAGATTCCCTGCCGTATTTCACCTAGTATGGTCTATTAATTTACTAAATGTTAATACAAATTTCTCCCAGACTTTCATTCTTTTGGTAAAAATTGTGCTGTTTGTCAAATTCTGGAACTTGGGAAGGTAATTGAAAGTTGATTTTTTGCTCACCTCCAGCTTGTTCAAACTCAACAAAGTGTCCTCTCATTGTTAATTTAACGTCCTTTCTACTTTAGGCTCACTTGCTCCTTGTATGGTTTTTCTTTGGACTGGCTGCTCTCCTCCTTAATCTTATGCATCTTCCGGATTGCCTACATTGACTGAAAGGGCTTGGTTTAACGTCTCTTCCAAGTGATTTGGAAATAGCTTTATCACACTGTTAATTTTTAGCCCTGTTAAATAGAGTTATTATAGTTGGAAATTGGATTTTTTAAATATTGGAATAATGTCGAGCAGATGAGCTTTGGTTGTGCATAGATCCCATTAAATGCACTTAAGATGAGGTTCTCTATTAGTGTTTCTTTTTTAAAATTATACTTTATTAATTATGCTACTACAGTTGTCCTGATTTTTTTCTTTCTGCCCCCCCCCACCAGCACCCTGCACTCCCTCAGGCAATCCCCCCTCCATTGTTTATGTCCATCGGTCATGTGTATAAGTACTTTGGATATTCCATTTCCTATACTGTACTTTACAAACCCATGTCTACTCTGTAACTAGCTATTTGTACTTCTCAATCCCCTCACCTCTTCACCCATTCACCAAATTAAGGAAATTTTCTTTCACTATTTTTTCAAATAGATTTCCAATTTCTTGCTCTTTCTCTTCTTCTGGCCCCACTATGAAGTGAATGTTAGACTTCTTCAAGTTTTCCCAGAGGCTGTTTATATTATCCTCATTTTTTGGGATTTTTTTCTTCTTGTTGTTCTGATTGGTTGCTTTTTGCTTCCTTATGTTCCAAATCATTGATTTGATTCTTGGCTTCATCCACTGTACTGTGTTGTTTCCTTATAAATTGTTCTTTATTTCACTTAGTGTACCCTTAGTTTCTGACTGGATCTTTTTTCTTCTGTTGAGATCCTCCCTAAGTTCCTTGCTCATCCTTGTAACCAGTATTTTCAAAGGATAGATAGCTTATCTCCATTTCGTTTAGCTCTTTTTCCAGAGTTTTGATCTGTTGTTTCATTTGGGCCATGTTTCTATGTCTCCTCATTTTGGCAGCCTGTCTTTGTTTGTTTCTATGTATTAGGTAGAGCTGCTTTGACTCCACAGTGTGTGGCCTAATGTAGTAGGTGTTCTGTTGGGTCCAGTAGCACAGCTTCCCTTATCACCCAAGCTGGGTACTTGAGGTACACCCTTTGTGTGAGCTGCGTACACACCCCTCTTATAGTTGAGCCTTGGTTGCTTTTGGCAGATCAATGGGAGGGATTTACCCAGGCCAGTCAGCTGCCAGGACTGGCTGTGACCACTGACCACCAACCTCCATCCTTTCTAGAGGATCAGTTGTGCAGGGGCAGGGTGGTGGTGTTTTGATGTGGTCTGTAGCTGTCCACTGGGTGTGCCGGCCCTGAGATTTCCCAGGTGTTGCAGGCCAAAGTCAGCCCCCACCTTGTTTTGCCCAGGGTACCCTGCCTGAGCTGCAAAGCAATCTGAGATGGTTGCTACTTGTGCTGGCCTTGGAGATTCCCAGGTGAAGCCATGTGGTAAATCTAAGCTGGCTGCTGCTAGTTCTGGAACTGGGGCTCACTGAAGCCAACTGTTGCTTGTTTGATAAGATGTAGGGAGTTGTGAAGCATGAGCCAAGACCAGCCATTCATTTGGAAAAGCAGCTTCGGTGGGCCAATAAGTTGGGTGGGGCAGAGTATCTGGGGATCTCCAAGGCAGGTCAAACAATGTTAGCCAGGTTGATGGCATCTCAGATATGGTACCAGCTTGCTTGTTCCATGGAGGGAGGTTTGAAAAAGAGATGATCACCTCTGCTCACTTTTATGGCAGATAATTCAGTTTCTCCTTGTATACCACTGGTGCCTTTCAAGCTGTTACCCCAATGCTGGAGCTCAGAGGGAGTGATTCTGAGTGGGTGAGTCCCTGTATGTGTTCCTAAGAGGAACTGCATAGGGTTGCAGCAGTTTCTTCCACTGACTCCATCCCTGCTGGTTTTTGCAGCTAGAAGTTGTGGGGACTTATCTTTCTGGCACTGGAACTCTGGGCTGGGGAGCCTGGTATGGGGCTGGGACTTCTCACTTCTGAGATATCCCTCCTGGATTTTTATTCACCACATGTGGGAGTGGAACCAGCCCATTCAGTGTCTGCACCCCTCGGACCAGTCTGGATATATGTGGTTTCTTTAATTCTGTAGTTGTCAGACTTCCATTCAACTCGATTTGTGATGGTTTTGAGTGATGGTTGTTCTATACTTTAGTTGTAATTTTTATGTGGTTGTGTGAAGAGGTGAGCCATGTCTGCTTACACTGCCATCTTGACCAGGGATCCCTCTATTCGTGTTTCTTAAAGCTAGACCATTTTCTTCAGAATCACCTGGAGTATTGGACTGAAGACCTTCCTAGTCAGAATCTGCATTTTTAACAAGCTCTCCCTGTGGAGTTTGTGTGCAAACTAAAATTTGATAAACATTGTTGTCAGTGTTGGAATCATAAAAGAATTATGCTTATTTCCAAAATAGCAATAAGAATTTTATGTGATTAATAGATTAAATCATATTAGAATGTGAGCTCTTCTAGAACGGAAGACATAGCTTATTTATTTGTGTCCAAAGTAGATACTCAATAAATATTTTAGACATGTATATTAAAGTGAATCTACCAAGGAATACCTCGGGCACCCCAGTGATCCCCCTTTTTCAAATAGGAGACTAAATGGTTGGAAAGCACATGAGTATGGCTTGTCATCTTCTGTTAACAACGGTCCTGGAGCTAAGACAATAATTATGAAACATTAGAGGTAGATCAGAAACTGGAACGACCCTTTCATATTACTGATGAGGAAACTTACACCTACAATTGTTGAGACTTAGTCAAGCTATCAAAGCTAGTAAGCTATAGACCCAGGAGCAGAATTTACAACTTCAAACTCCTAGATTATTCCTCTTTACTATCACTTCTCTGATATCTTTCACTTTTTGATGCTTAATGGAAGGATACTTAAGTCTAGTTAAACTAATGTTCTTTTTGTAAGTGCCAGTATGAATAGTCCATTATTTTGTTAAATAGGTGCACATTTATGAAAAATAAGTCATGTCAACTTTGTATAGCTATTGTTTAATATTTTAAAGAAAGTTTGATACCTGTAAATGGTATCTGATCGGTAAATCCAAGATGAAGGTAAATGAATGATTGTCTGTATGACCTTTCAGTATGTCCTCAAAGCCTATTCTTGCCAATTATAGGGACGATGGCTCCCTTAGTTGAGGTTTCTCTTCCTGGTTTCAGACCCCTCATTCTCCTATGGCACCGATTCTCTGTGACACTCTGCTGAGATCGAGAGGCAAGAATCGAGAGCATGCTTGCCCTCCATGTGTGGTTTTATATCCTGCTTCTGACACTTTCTGGTTCTGTGCTTTTTACTTCTTTGTACTTCAATTTCCTCAGTACTTGAAAGGGAGCGATAATAGTACTTGCCTCATAAGGGTTGTTGTGAGGAATAAATGAGCTAATAATAAGCACTTAAAACAGAACCAGGAATGTGTCAGTTATTTAATAAATATTGACTGATTTTCTGCCCTCACATCCCTCTGCCACTGTTACTGTCCTCCACAAGTTAAAATAATGGAAAGTTAAAATTGAAAGAGCCTGCGACTTTTCAAAGGGAACTTTTACGTGCAGAGAAACTGAAGCCTAGATTTGCTGTTAGAGACAGAAATGGCATTAGAAGCTAATTCCCTTGCAGAACACATGAAATTTCAATGGTTGGATGGGGAAGCCTGGAGCAAGGGGCTCCTTCCTTCCTGTCCCTTAGGGGGAGACTTGCAACTTCCCATGTCCAGTAACTTACTTTGGTGCTTTAGGGTCCCGGTCAGCTTTGCAACAGGTATCGATGCTCCTCCTAACATCGCTGGTTGATTTAAAAAAAACTGTTTTGTCAGGCACAAGAAATGCCCAGTTTTGTGAATTAGGTGAACCACATAATTCTATATGTGATGCCATCTTCAAACATGGAAGCGTATTGTTTTTTCAATTGCATGTAGACAATATGAAAAAGTTAGAAGATAAATGGAAAGTCAAAACTAAGTGAGTCTTTGCAGTTTCAAAATTCTATGCAGGACTTAATTCTAACATTAATGATTTCTCACCTGGTGTTTGAAGCAGGTGATAACAATAGAGCATTAGCAATTGCCACTGCTTTGTAACAGTTCTTGTTAATAAAAAAATTCTCTTCCTCTGTGATTCCTAGGCAACATTTCAAGGATCTTGAAGGAAGTAGAATGTTGTGATACTTGCAAAATGAACTTCAGACTCTCTGTCAGTATCAAGAGGGGTTTGTGATGGTTTTACTGAATAAAAGGGGAAATAAATACCTAGGTGAAATCATGTCCCATAATACCATGTAATACAATATTATAACATGGCATTCTCATCTGAATACAGCTTAGGTGAGAGAGACAGTGCACATAAAATATATGCACTTAAATTGGCAATTCACAATAAATCTGGAGGTTACAACTTGAGAAATGGGCTTCTAGAAAAAAAAATAAGGCAAGCCAGACTGCTATGTGAGAATAATTGTATCACGTCATTTGCATGCAAATATATTTAAACTAAAGAAATAAATCTAAGTTATTCATAGCATAAGGTTGACTTTGCATTGCCATTATTCCCTATATAAAATATATGCTATAAATCATACTTTTAATGTAGAGGAGAATAACTGAGGTACAAATATAGTTTTCTCACAGATGTACAAAATGCAATTGAACATTCACGTTAAAAGAGGTAATTCTAAATTACAGCATGTTGGAATTACTTGATATTCCATTATATAAGTGTTTAAATACAATGTGTCTCTTTACAACAAATTAACTTTTCTTCAAAGGGTGTATTTCTACCCTTTGTGTAAGGTAATAACTATTTATTTATAAACTGTAACACATACAACACTGTTATGCCTACAGCACTCAGAAATTACTAGGCTATATATACATTAAAGAGAAGTAATTACTTTCTAGATATCTTGTCTACAATCTTTTATTGACCTCATAATACAAGTGCTATGCTTACTAGATTGATGCAGCTGTTTGTGCAATTCTTTTTACAACATGTGAGTTTGCTACACAAGTGCAATGATAATTCAAACAGGCCTACTGCTTAATAAGCCTACCAGGCAGGGACGTGGAGCCTGCTGTACGTAGGAAGACATCCATTGCGAGCCTCCAAGGATGTGGAAGAGGAGGGCAAAAGTGATAAAATATTTTTATGGTGATTGACTTGTAATTGTTACTGCCCACACTTGGTCTCCTTGGGAAATAACAATTGTTGAGGATAGTCACTAAAATCATTTGAATTCTGATTTGAAGAAGATATTTGCAGAGTTGGAGTTCATTTTCTTAAAGATAGCACAAAAATATCCATAGATCACTCTGGACATGAAAATACGGGAATAGTAACATCAACCATAACCACAAAATAACTTCTCCTTCCTTGGGGGGCTGTTTGCTATGCATGTCTTTTATTGCGTCACAGATTTTTTTGTCTGATATTTTTCTGACAAGAAAAAGAAGATATTGGTATGAAATGAAAGTGTAGAGGCAAACTTCATTGGAATAGCAAGCAAAATTGAAGAGAAAGTATGTGATATGTGTATTTAAGGATAAGCATTTGGAATGGTGACTTTCTATTAACTTTGCAAATTGTTGGATTTATAAAAAGAAACATCTGTATGAATGTATGTGTATATATACATACAAACATATGGTCATAACTACATATATTACCTGAGCATTTCAGCCAAGCAGGATAAAAAATGACAAGAAAACACGTTTTAAAATATGTTTTAAAGTTAAATGCTATATAAAATTTCAATTTACTATATACTGTATCACAATCCATTATTTGTTTAGAAATATTTTATTATTGTAATCTGTTTATTCCTGCTTATTTACTTCTGTTATTTTACTTTTCATAAAGAACATATTCTGAGACAGGAACATGTGTTATTTTGAGAAAAACTTCTCCAATACAAAAGATCTTTATTTTTAGGAACTCTTAAAGAAGGCAAAAAGCTAGGTATTCATCTTATTGTTTTAGTTTTCCTGGTTGACAAAAAACAACTCAAGCGATATTTTAGGAGAATATTTATTAAGATGATGAGGTCAGTAAATCTAAAACACTAGTGTTCAACCACTTTAAAATTAGACTGTGACTTTGGTCTGGAAAATTCTAATCAGTGTTCTCTGCTCAGTATTAGTATCATATGGTAGTATCATTTTTTATTAACATAATACAAATATCCTGTGCACTGCTACACCTTTCATTGCTTGCGGCTTCCGAGTCAAAATGTCACAGCAAATTTTACTTTCACTAATAGATTGAGACTTGTTCATTACATTAGTAAAAGTGAACAGTAGTGTGGTATTATGCCCAAATGGCAAAGGCTGGCACATACAACAATATCCTAAAATACAGCTTGGTCATCCTTCATCCCCAAACAATAGCAAAAGGATGAGAACTTTAGGTAGATGGTTTATTACATGTTTGGAAAAAAGTCCACCTTTCTGCACCTTTTCTACATGCATTGTCAAAATATCACATTATTCAATTCACTGGAAGTGAACTTACTTGCTAAATACCCATTAGGTTCCCAGGAGGTGCCTTACATTAATTGTTTAGTGAAAGCCCCCTTAGGCTATCACCCGGGAAGCACACTAAATGCATAAAAAGAGAAGTTGACAGAGATCCCTGTAGAACAAGATGCATCAACCAAACTCAAGACTTCTCCAGGAAGAATCCTATGAAGCCCTGTTGAGGATGGTCTTTTGGAGTGGGGGTAGTTTTCCTCCTTTTCACCCCCTACTGATTCAAACATAAAATTATCCAAGAAAAATATTGTGCAAGAAAATGATTAGAAAAAGACTGCTCAGGAATTGTAAACAAATGAGCTTATATGTCTTAATTCTGAGGAATCAATGCAATTTACAGACAGAAAAAGAGCTGAAAAGTTAGAGACAAAGGGTACTTATTGCCTGCATAATAATGATATAAAAGAGGAATGATGTCAAATAATAGGGAGGAGAAAGACAAATTTTGAAGTAAATGAGAAGAAAGTGACTGGTAGCTAAGTTATAGGCTCTTGGCCAAATAGGTTGATGCACGGAAAAAAGTCAAGTCACAAAATGAATGACAAGGAGTTCTGGCAAAACATGTTTTCATGTCTGTCTGTCACATTGCATCTGAAATCGTTTTGTGTTCTGAATATAGCACAGATTTTTATCACTGCCTTGTTTAATTACAATTGCTGGCTAAACTATTGTATGTCTATTCTGCACTATCATGTTTGTTTATTTCACATCATTTTGTTTAGAATGTTTCTAAAAAGGAAATGTAAAAACCAAACACAATATGTGCTTGGTGTCATAAATCCCCCCACCTCATTTTTGGGGGGCCTGCATTATCCAAAAAATTCCACTAGAGGGGGCACTGGTAAAACAAGAAGCAAGCTTAAACAAAACTAACTTTTTGTGTCTTTTAGAGGTGAAAAAGACTCACCGTTTTCCTTTTCTCATTCCTGGACAGAAATATTTTTGAGGAAGTTACAGGGAATCATTAAATATGCCATGTGGAAGAATCTTTAGGTCTTTATAATACTTCCATTAACTTCAGTTTCTTATTTTAATGTTAATGTGCTACAGTTAAGTTTCAGCCAAAAGAGCAAAAATTCATAGTTAAATATAGACAGGATTTCATATGGTTTTATTATGACTGCTGAAATCTGAAGTCAAGAAGAGATGTTTCACACATGTGACTTTTCTTTAGTGACTCTTATCATTACATAAGCAACTAAGAGACAAGACTTATTCTTTAGTTGTCAGATTGAATTTACCCAAGGCACAGGCATGGTCTTAACTAGAGTTCATCAGAGTAAAAAAATTTTTAAGGGTAATAGAAAAATGTGTCATTTATATTTAATTAATCTTTATGAAGATAATGAGATTAAAGCCAAAATTTTTCAAGCATTATAAGCTTTAATATAACTATTGATTTAATGTGCATTTTATTACGTTTATTTCTCTTAATAAGTCATATTCATTTATAAAGCTTCCCTAACAAGGAACAATGCTGACATGACAGAGGCATTGTTTGCTGTGGGAAGATGTCGTATCTTGAGTGTGTTGGATCCTATCAACTAGGAAAAGCTTGTCCGGAAAGAATCCAAACCAACCTCTTTTTAAACTTCTACACTTCCTAAATTTATAGCATGGCAAAAATACAATTTTTCAGTTTAATTCTCAAAAAGTTAGTAAAATACCCTGTGGTACTGGGTTAAATAAAGCAACCTATCCTAAATTCTTACCATGATGCCCAGCACAATATGTGTACTCAACAAAGGTTAGTGGATTAAAAAAAATTTTTTTATTCTCACCCGAGGACATTTTTTTTTCATTGCTTTTTAGGGAGAGAGCGGAAAAGGGAGAGGGAGACATCCATCGGTTGCCTCCCATGTGCACCCAGACCAGGGATTGAACACGTAAATCAGGCATGTGCCCCGATGGAGAATTGAACCTGTGACAGATGATACTCCAACCCGCTGAGCCACACTGGCCAGGGAGGTTAGCAGGTTTTATTTGTCATTATTATTCATTCAAAATATTCATTTCTCATTCCTTGGAATATATAGTTAGGCTGGGTTTTCATGATATACTACCATCTTTAGAATTTCTATCCATTCTTCTTTCTGCCTTTACCTAACACAAATTTTCTGAAGGAAACTGGCTGCTCCTGTCCTGATCTGCTTTCTACTCTGACACAGTAAAATGTTGTGGATTGGTACTTCCTTTGTCTTGGTTTTGGTAGGTTGCCAGTATCTCTTACAAACATCAGAATAGTTAAGAAAATTAATATTTAAATTCCATGGTGATGTAAATTTTGTCAGTTAAAAAAAGCTCTGCAGAGAATAACCATCATGTGCCCTCTATCAGAGTCATTCAAATATTCAATCTGGAATATGGTCTTAGAAATTATTTCACTCAAATGTCTCAGATATATGGAACCTGAGGACTGGGGGAGTTAAATGTCTGTCCAAGGTCTCAAAGCTCCTTGGGAACAGAACCATTCATGTCTTTGTCCTTCTCTCCTCAGAGTTATTTTAAAACTCAAATGGTGGAATTGATTGATTCTTGTTTGATTTAGAAAATTAAAATAAATTTCTGCATAGATAGAAGGTGGTGAAATGCCCCAGACTGAATGTACATTTCCATAGCACTTTGGAATTTATGAAATTCATTTCCGAACATGGTTGCTTTTAATGGTGTCTTGGTATGTGATAGAATTTTTATGTTCACTTATAGTGCAAGAAAACTTTTCTCATATCTTTTAACAACTTTTTCATTCTATTTTTATGAATTCTAATACTCAGTGAAGTAAGGGCTGCTGCTGCTGTTACGCAAACCATTGAACTTGGATGAGCTGTAACTGCTTTAGGAATGGCGGTTTAGGGCACTTGGCTCACTGGTAATGAATGACAGACTTTTTCCCTCTGTTTTGCTGTGCTGTGACCTCAGTTTTGTAATGGACACAGAGTGGTACTGGCACTTGGTGCCCGGGGCAGTGCCACCAACATGGATTGCTGTCAGGATCGCCTTACTCCTTTTCTTCCTTTCTTCCCACCGAAAGAAGAGAGAGGGAGAGGAGGGTAAAAAGAGACTTCTTTCATCTCTAATTTCCTGTGGCCAAGTGCTTTTCCCCAACCTCTATTTCAGAACATACTTAAGGAACCCCTTGGGGTGAGTTTGGTGAAATTTGAAATTTCAGTATGAGAAAAAGCTGTGAAGACTTCATGCTCAACACCTCCATTTTATGGGTACACAGTGATTAAAACGAGTGACCAAGGGCACCCTCCCACTTATTTACTGTTTGTTAAACATGGTATTTAAAAAATACTTTCTATTGAAAGTGTGGCAAAGGTGGGAATAAAACCTAGTTTTCTTTAGTCAGAGTCTAGTGTTTTCTCTTAGCCACAAAGCTTCCCATAAAACTACTGACTCTGTTGCTGTCAATATTAAGTCAATCTGAGTCTTTGGCTTGACTTGTTTAGTTTTTTAATGTAGGTTGAAAATGCATTTTTTTGTGGGGAACTGTTCTTCAGTGTTCTGGTGAAATTCCTGATTAACAGTAACAAAACATGTTCAGAGGAAATCTTTTAGTTTGAAGGCCTGTGATTCCCTCAGGAATCACAAAATTGGTTTTTCTGTATTATAAATTTACTGAAAAACAGTTTTTCTTAGCTATATTTCACTCTCCCTTCCCCTCATTTTAATCTCCTATAACTGTTTTACTTTTTGTTAATTAGTAGAGATTTTATTAGATCAAAAATAAGGTGTGCATTCAGTGTTGAAGCCTTCACACATGGCCAGCTCTGCACAACAGGGTACATAATGTAGATGGTACATAATGCAAGTCCAGTAATATTTCCAAATAACTGCCCTGTTCAATTAGTCTCCAGCTAGTTTATTTTGGGATTTCCCATTATTTCACAGTTCCTTAGCTAAGTTTAGGATGTATATATAGACAAGGGGCAACCCCATTGTTAGGAAACACATTTAAAAATATTTTATTGTCCAATTAAGTCATTGGGACTAATCATTATAGGAGCTTGGGTTGGCTAGGAGAGCACATTTTGACAGAGGGAGAGAGGTAAGAGTTGAAAATAATACCTAAGGAGAGGTGGACTATGGCATTGTGGTCATCCAGGGGGCTTTGTGAAGCTAGTAGGCACCAGGGGACAGGGAAATAGGAGAATCAAAAGGGAGCAGGGAGATAATAACATGGAAAAGAAGAGGACCATAGATTTAAAAAAAAAGCAAAACAAACCAAACCCCATTCACTTCTTCCTTTATTCAGAAATTTCTAGTCCCCTACTATGTACAAGACATGATGTTAGTCCTTTAAAACAGAGGTTGGTTTGTATTTTCATTCAATCCCCTAGTATAACAAGTGAGTTGACTTTGAAATCAAACATCTAAATGTCGGTGTATATTCTAAACCCGAAGGCAAAATCCACACTATTTGCACCTTTGCCTCAGTCTGACCCTCTTTCCTTCCCTGGCTGCATTAGGATGAAAGATCAGAAGTGTGGATATGGGAATGATGAACTGTTTCCACCCACAGAATTGTCAACTGGTATGCACACAGCATCTGTGACTCCAGCAGAGCTGACAGGCTAGAAGCCACCTGTGGCTTACATTTGAAAATAATAATAATATCCACTTAGGGGTATGGAATTATTTATCACTACTGGTGGAATTTTTGCCAAAGGCAAAAAATGAAAATATCCGATGAAAAATGTCCTCAGTCCACAGCTCTTGATACTCGTGCACCATAGAAACTGATTAACTCTGTGACCAAGAATAAATAGGACTATAGTTATTACTATTACTATTTTGCCTTTGAAAGACATTGAGAATTGAGGAACCAGAGCAAACATAGCCATTAACAGGGTTTGTATGAGCAACTTGTGAAACAGAGCTTGTATGCATGACTGATATCTCTGGGGGGAGCTTCTTTCATTTTTTCTTTTTTATTTCCTTTATTTTTCTATTTCTTTCTCATTCTTTTCCTACCCACAGTCATTCAGTTGCCCAAGACAGGGATGTGAGGATGGGGGATGGTAGGATAGAGACTTTTTTTTATGAAACCTTCAAGAGGGCACTCTATCTAGCTATGTTTCTCTGCTGAATGTGTATTAATACATATTAATATATGGGAGCTACTGTTATGTTCCATATCTCAGGTTGTCTTTTTTACTTATTATTATCCTAATGTACTGTGCCTGTGCTATAAACTCCTGCAAAACATAAGTGTATATGTGACTGAGTTCTCGCCAGGTCTGGCTGTGCATCTGGCTTTTTAACTGGATAAAGGCCCAATGCCTTGCTGCCTAGGCTTGGTGTGTCTGTGAGGTTGGGCAACTGGATTTCCTTCTCTGTAAGAAAAGACCATGTCTGATGCAGTATTCAGCTCATGTGGATTGTGTTCATGCCTTATTTCAACTCTGGTTATTTTTTTTAAGATGTTATTTATTTATTTTTAGAGGGGAAGGAAGGGAGGGAGAAAGAGAGAGAAACATCAATCTGTGGTTGCCTCTCATGCATTCCTTTCCAGGGACCCAGCTAGCAACACAGGCCTGTGCCCTGACTGGGAATTGAATCAGTGACCCTTTGCTTCGCAGGCCAGCACTCAGTCCACTAAGCCACACCAGCCAGGGCTTGACTCTGGTTCTCATTTGAGACCCTGGCTAAGAGCCTCTCATTTGACCCCAGCTACCTCTCAGTCTACATTTCCCTCATGGTGCACCCTGCTCTGTGTCCTCAGCACCTGGCCTGCTTTATTAGTGTGACTTGTTTTGTAACTATCTGCTCTAGGCCTTACTTTATATCATGTATCTGGGAATTGTCTCCAACCCTATTTCTTTGGAGACCATTTCTGAGTATTCCTGAGTTTTGCAATCTGGTTTGCCTAGGTGAGATTCCTGTTCTTGACCTCTGAGGAATTAGGGTTCAGGTACCAAAACACCACTGTCTCAGTGAGAAATCGGGCTGTCTTTTCTGCTTTTTCCTTCTTTCTTTTATCCTTCTTTTCCTTCTCTTCTTTCTCTCTTTAAATTTCATTTTCTTTTCTCTTTGTCTTCAGTTCAGATATGTATGTTAAAAATTCCAGAATGTAATATTTGGGACTTACCTAATTATCAGGGTATATATGGTATTATGGATGAGAATTCTAATCATCTAACTTAAATGTAACCAATAAAGGCCCCCTCCTTTCTATTTATCTTCTAAGTAAAATATAATCATACTGAAACAAATCTTCTAGTACCTAAAGTTAGCCTCAGATGCAGATTCTGGGTTAAGAATAGAAAATTTGCTCTCAAGAAAAAAAACTGTAGATGAAACCAAATAAATTTAAAAAATAGTTTCTCAAACTTAATACTTAGTGTACTTTTCAGTACTTATGGACATATTGTTTTGCCTTCACATTTTATTCTATCATAAATATTTAATAATCTGTATGAAGCTTCAGGTTATAAGTATAATCTTAAAATAATTACAGAAATGTAGAAAATATTTATTTGAAATGTAAATAGAGACATGATGTAGTGAGTCTTAAATCACTAAATCCCATAAATAATATATTTTAAAACATGAAATAGTATTTTACTGACAACAGCTTATAGAATTTTAGAATTCTTTTGTTCACTTTTGTAATGACTAACTCTTAAAAATGGTAAAAAATTTTTAATACATGTTCCTACTTCCTTGTCTTCACCCTAAAATCCAGAAACCCTAAGTTTTAAACAATTAATTTGGCATCAAAAAATTGACCTGAACAGAGGAGGCTATTTATGGCCTTTATACATCCTAGTTATTATGAATATTCATATATTTCACTACAGAAATGTTAATGTGTTCAATGATGATCCAGCCTTAGGCTCTGCTGAGGGCTTTACAGTGTATAATCTTTTAAATTTTACAAAATTCTAATGATAAAATCCATCTGACCACATGTTTGGGATAAGGAATTATGTACTTGTATGTGAATTATATTATTAAAGTAGATTGTAGTTCTTATTTGAATCTAAAGGGAACAAATCACATTAAGAAAAGGAAACTGTGGGTTGGTCACTGAGAAATATTTTAAAAATGGAGTGTATTTTCCTGCCATATACGTTAGGTAAACCATTGTGACCTGTTAGCACATTGTAGCTTTGTTGTAGCCAAGTTGAAAATTAGATGAATTACCTTCAGTGTATATCCTAGTAAATCACCTTAAAAAAGAAAGAAAAGAAAAGGCAAAGCAAACATTATAAGAAACTCTGCTACCTGATCTATTTTTAAAATTGTATTAATGTACAAGGTGGGCAAAAGTAGGTTTACAGTCGTTCATATAGAAAATAATACAGTAATTAATAAGTAATAATATAAGAATAAACTCTTTTTTGCATCTTTGCAACTGTAAGCCTACTTTTGCTACATTGTATATTTACTCTTGTCAAAGTGCTTTTATTAAGCACAGCTTTGAAATTCCCTGAGAGGTGCATATTGCTCTAATCGTTCTGGCTTACTTCTTCAGCCATTTGCTAAGACTATAGGAATCTTCACATGATTAATTAAGGGCCTCTCTTCACAAAATCCAATTATGAAAACCTCTGACTGCTGCTCACCTGGGCAAAAAAGCGGGGTTTGATCTCCATGTGCTCTGCTGAGCTTAATACTTTGCTACAGATACATATCAATGCTCTATCTAGACCTCGCTTCATATACATCTGAAGAAAACCAGGGAAGAAGAGTTTTAATGACCCTAAAAATCACTATCCTTAGCTTTTTGATATTCAATACCACATATTTATGCATATGTGATATCAGTGCATGTAGAAATATCATTTTCAAGGCAATATTTTTAATTTAAAAGCATATTGTTGCTCATCATGAAATTTCTGCACGCTATTCATGTCTAAGAATCTCTCTGGTTTTAATTCTATATTATCTAATTAATATTCATTTAATATTTAATTTTCATTTAATGTTTTTAAATATAACAATTATTTTAATATTCTAAAATAAAATATTAACAAGAATCTTTATTTGTCCAAATATCTTAATAAACATGAAAAATTATTTATGTGGGTGATATCTAGTCAGTACATTTGAATAGATATATACATAGTTGGTATACACATATAAGAATGTGGTTATATGGGTATGTGAGTCTATATATGAACATATGTATAAATATTATCCATGCCAAATAACAAATTACCATCAAGTGCAATAAGTTTTGTAAATTATATTTTTCCTCACTTCCTTCTTTTTTCAAAAAGGTCTTTTGAGACATCTTTGGACAAAGATAGACAGCTCTCTTAAATATATACAATAAAAAATGAACAAAGCAAGCCAGAGAGTAAAGTGCTTTCAGTGAAGATCATAGGGGATCCAGTGGTTTCTGTTAATCACCTGTTGGCCTCATTTTGCCTCCCCTCTCCTCACTACCTCTTGTTTTAAAAAATAAACATTCTTCATTGATCTGAGGGAGAGAGAGAGGGGGAGAGAGAGAGAGAGACATCAATATGTTGTTCTACTTCTTCATCCATTCATTGGTTGATTCTTGTATGTGTCCTGACTGGGGATCAAACCTATAACCTTGGTATGTTGGGAAGACACTCTATCCAACTGAGCCACCTGGCCAGGGCTCTTCACTACCTCTTGTAATTTCCTCAGGTTTAATTTTCTTGCCATGGCTTTTCCAATGTAGACAGGCTGGTTCTCCCATTTCTCTCTACCCCCTTCCCCACTTTCTTGGGTTTCCTCTCTTGGCCTTAGTGTACATGTTGTACATCTGGATCCTTATGGCTCTTCTCTCTCTTCCAATCCTCCTGCAGCACTGCATTTAACTTCAGCTAAGAACACCTCGGCCTGTAGAAATAAATGTTAGCTGAAGTGGGGATGAATGGTGTCTCTAAGGCTCCATTGTCACCACCATCTGGATATAAGACAGAGAACAGAATTCTTTGTATTTAAATAACAGGATTTTTTTCCAAAAGGGAAAATATTTTTTCCAACTTGTTTATTTTTACTTTTTGACTCTTAAGGGAAGATTTTAGAGACTCAATATGGCTAGGGTGGTTTTCCTTTAGGAAAACAGGACATTGTTCTTTTCACCAGTAGACTGGGCTGTATGTTTTCTTTTCAATTTGAAAAACCAGTGTGGCACTGCACATAACTACCCTGCCAACAAAACTCCAAGGCCATACACTAAGGTAAGAAAGGTACAGAAAGCCATATATAGGAAACACTCAACTTAAGAAACTCTTCCAATGGGGCCTGGTTGGTGTAGCTCAGTGCATTGAGCACGGGCTGTGAACCAAAGGGTCGCCAGTTCAATTCCCAGTCAGGGCACATGCCTGAGTTGCAGACCAGGTCCCCAGTGGGGGCCACGTGAGAGGCAACCACACATTGATATTTTTCTTCCTCCCTTCCCTTCTCTCTAAATATAAATTAAAATCTTTTAAAAAGAAGCTCTTCCAATGGTCTATACATCACTACAAGCACCACCACCACCCCTACTGCAGTTGCTACTACTACTGCAGAAAAAGGCTTCTTTCTCTTAGTTAGGAATTTGGTTTTGAATGTCACCAAATCACTCTCAGGTACTGAGTGAAGTTTCTCCTAAACCTTGAGAAGTAGGGCCAGAAGGAAGTTCTTTCTCTTCAGAAGGATGATATATTACCAATTCCTTCTTAATGTGGAGGAGTAGGTACAGAAAAGGACTCATTAAGCCAGACACTCAGTCTCTTGGGAGGGATGGTTTTGCACAGGACTTCACAGCATGCCAGGAGGATAAGCACAGCCTAGCCCATGAGCCTCTGCTACTTCAGTTGTTTGTTTGCTTATTTATTTTACTTATTTACTTATTTATCTGAGTCACTAAGAAGCCAAATTGCTGCATCTTCCCAAAGCTAAGGCAGCTCCTCTCCCCAATTTAATCTGAGCAACACAGCAGATCCCCTGTTTAAAGAATACCAGTTTCAACCATCAATGTTAAGAAGTTTGTCCACTTATGATCATGGTGATCCTGGGCATTCAGTAAATAATCACTGACTAATTATTTGCTATGCTGCTGATGCCACAAAATACCCAAAGTTACCAATATGAAGTGAAAAAAATGTAAAAACTTTTCAGATGAACAAAAAACTTTAAATTAACAAAATATTTTAGAAAATTGACTTGCTATACCTTGGTTAAATTTATTTGAATGTGTTATAAAACAAGTACTACCTTACATTCTCTATGTGGAGACATCCTAGTATCCTTTTTTCCAATGTGAAAACTCAGAGAGAGGTAAGTGATTTGTCTAGTATTCAGTGAATAATCATAGGGAATGGTCCTCTATGTTCTAGAATTCCTCCTCAGTGCCTTACATGTTTTTTCTGCAACTAAATAATATCTTGAGAATGGACCTCATTTCTTTTTTTTAAAGATTTTATTTATTTATTTTTAGAGAGAGGGGAAGGGAGGTAGACAGGGAGAAAAACATCAATGTGTGGCTGCCACTTGCACACCCCCTACTGGGGACCTGGCCTGCAACCCAGGCATGTGCCCTGACTGGGAATCGAACCAGCGACCCTGTGGTTTGCAGACCGGTGCTCAATCCACTGAGCCAAACCAGCCAGATGGACCTCATTTCTTAATACCATGATACTTGGAATTTATTTAGTGTCTTCGGTAGATAACTCCCATCTCTCTGTGAATTTCATCAGGTAGTGGCACTTGATTAGGTATTTTAATGAAATATCATGAGTTGCTATAACTCAACTCCATTTGAGAATTTACATGCTCTGTATAGAAGTGAAAATACTGACAACCTTGAAAATCTCTAATCTTAACCATCCTTCAGTCATTGGTTCTAGTGTGGTAAAGGTTACAAACTCTACTGGGTAGGTCAATCATCAAAAATACATAATGTGCCCAATAACTTCCCAGAATAAAGTGGGTTTATTTCTCTTTAGCTCTGAAAGTCAAGTGATCCCTTAGGAAAGAAATCTCAAAATTCATCCAACCTAAAGTTCTGGAAAGCTTAGAAAGGAAGTCAAGTATTCCACGCTTCCAGATCAGACTCTGCAAAATATCTTGATTGCTAGAGAATCCTTGGGGATATCATATGTTAGAAAATATATTCCAATGCAATGCTATTTCCTGAGGAGGGTGAGACACAGTGACTCTCAAATCGTGAAAATAGGACACTCTCCTGGCACTACCCCCTGAAAAAACAGCTACTTGTTGGAGGAGGAAAAAATAGCCCTGCAATTATTCAACGCTAGACTTCTTGAATCCAGCTCACCTAAGCCTTTTTCCCCCCTACTCTGAGAGCAAAATGAATGCTGCAGTCAGAAGACTAATGGTCTTTTTTTTTCCACATTGTTTCCCTTCCTCCCGCCTGAAACCTGAAGCAAGGGACTGGAGAGACTTCAGGAGCCTCTTCACGCTATCACTTCACAGGGTAGAAGGTGACAGCTCCGCCAGGGACTAATGCAGTCCGACATAATTGAATGTGGCCTGGAGCAAAGCAGCTGCCTGCAGCCACTCTTGATTGTAGCTGTCATCAGGTAGCGCCTGCTGCCGGAAAATACATTCCGGCGGAACGCGTCCCACCACTCAGCTCCATGGTGATAGCTTATTTACCCTTGCGCTGCGACCACAGTTTTGTAGTTAATAATTGTCGGTATCACACTGCTGAGTGAGTGCAGACGCTGGGCCTTTGAATTATCGATACCTTTTTAGTGATCGCTCTTTCCCTTTTTCTCTCTTGCTCTCTTTTCCCTGGAATTAAATTGTACTCCAGACTTATATTTATCTGCCAGAATTTGACCTCATTTAAAAGTACTACTCCATCCATTTTCTATTTTGTTTCATTTAATGAATCGGTATTTCTTTACATACCAAACAACATAAAAAAAACAAAAAAAAATAAATCTAAACTAAAAATGCTCTTAACTTCTGTGTATTGCAACATCTCACAACATTTTCTGCCATATTAAATCTAATGAGTATAGTAAAAAGCATTTGACATTTTTGGATTTCTCTTTATATGTGATTACCAAAGTTCATTAACTGCAAATGAATAAGGCTTCAAAGTATTTTACATGTTTCCTGACAACTAGATAGATACAGATTATTTTAGGGGGTCAGGTTAAATTTTATGTAAATAATTTAACTTAAAAGTAAGCACTTTATATGCAAATAAAATAATATACAATAAAATATACATATAGCTATATATTTAGTATTTGTACATTCACATATGAAAAAGCAGGCTGTCATTCTGTAAAGTGAGGTATAAGTGAATTGAAGATGGAGAAAATCAGTATAATTTGGATTTTGCAAATTATTTTATTTTATTAATTTTGTACTCTTGATTTAATAATTTAGTGTTTTAAAATCATATAAATATTTCTGACTTATTGGTACCCATTTGACTTTGTGATACAAATAAAATTCCTTTGCTTCTAATTAAATTCTAATATCAGATTGTGGTGTGAGCTTTCTATTACAGACAGGCAAATGCTGAAGTTCCCAAGACTGATACAAGTATACAGATGTCAGATGTTAATGCTAAAAAGGGAGATCTGAATTCTTGAAACCAATGTAAAATCTACTCTTTTCTTGCAAAGTTCTGTTGTTTCCTCACTACCACACCCCACTGAAATACCTAATTTCTCTAATTAAATCTTGTCTATATCCACCTCCTGTGGCATCAATGGGACCCCCTGACTCCCCTGGGAGGAAAATGAATTCTTAGGTATTTGATAAAAATATTTCAAACCTGTGGCTAAGGTAATATCTACATGGCCAGATTCAAATGCAGCCAGATTGTTTCTGTGTTGGAACACTAGGACCAATATTTATGTTCTTTGCTGTAAAGCTAAGTCATGGCTAAATCAGCTACTATTTACTGTTCAGTCCCATATATCCATGTCTCTAAACTTAACCAGAGATGCACGAAGTTGAACTATTATTTGCTGAATTCTAACAGCAAGATAGACAATAAAGGTGGATTTTTCAAACTGTAAGATATCCCCTTTAAGGTCCATATAATTGAGATAGACTACCTATATTGCTTGAATTGCTTGAGACAGCTGCTCACCTCTCTAGTAGATAGAATCAAATTTAGAAGACCTTAGATTATTTAGTATATATATTTTATCCATTAAGAGTAAAAAGAAGAGAGGTAATATTTGTTAATTGTGTGTGTCTCAGAGATTTTCACATTTTATTTTTTATCTTTAGTTTTAGATGCTCTCAACTACCCTTCAGTGTCATTTATGCTGCTTGGCAGTATCGCCTTAGAAGGTAGGTAGGGTTAGGTCCTCAGTTACAAGTCCAGGGATTTCCCATGTTTCCTAGCACAGCAATAGTATCTATAGGCTGACATATTTAAAAAACAGATTCCACAGCAGCAAAAACAAAACAAAACAAAACAAAAACAAAAACAAAAAAAACCACAAAACCTGTAAAAGTAAATTACTGCAAACAAGTGTATTATAATATTTTGTATATATTTCTTTCCTGGAATAATTTTTCTGCTTGCCCTTCTCTGTAGATGTTAAACTATGGATATTTTTATTGTTTAATATTTAAGGTAGTTGCTTCAACCATTTAATTATCTGGAGTTCTAGTATGGAGATGTATAGAGGAGCAGATGTTGAGATTTAAATGCTGAGGTATAATTTTACATAAAAGTAACATCCAAAGTGGACAGTTTCTTCTCAGCATCAGAGGTGGAAATATTGAAATATGATGGGTATTCACAGAGCTGAAAGCTGATATCTTAAGAGTTAAAATCCAGTTCCGATTCATAGATGGTAAATCACCAACATGTCTTGTCTTGCTCACTCCGGAAAGAAAAGAGGTAATGCTATGAGCCTCCACTGAAATTCTTCTATTAACTTGATCATTTAGAACCAATAGAGAGTGTTAACATGGAAATTCCATCTATCTCCAGAGGCTGAATGTCGTGAGCTGTTGTTCACAAGCCTACTGACTTTGCCTGGAAAAATATAATCCATATCTATGATTGCCTTTTAGATATTAATATGTACCCATTTAAGTATATAGATATAGCAATAATATCTATACATATATACATAAAACATTTCTCAGTGAAATGTTAACAAATTAAATAAGTAAATGAATCTAAATTGTATTAGGAAGAGCTAGTGGTGGTTAGCATTTGATTTGGAAACATTTTGACACAAAGAAATGTCTTTTCAGGTAGTTTCTACACAGATAGTAGAAGGAGTGGTCCCCTAGTGGTTTTTTTTTTATTGAGAACATTGGATTAGTCTTGGGTGTATGACATACTGGTTTGATATACATGTCTGTATTGTGAAATGGTTACCATTTATCCATTTAGTTAATATCTGGCATCACACGTAGATACATTTTTTTTCCTCATGAGAACTTTCACAATCCACTTTTTTGGCTATGCTACGTCAACACTGCAGTGTAATGTCTAACACGTTGTTTTATAGATGCTCTCTTTGCTAGGTATGTTCATTTCAAATCACAGTCAAAAATCATTTGCTAATGGTTCTTCTATTCTAGTTTTAAAAATATACACTTTTTGTATTCTTTCACATGTGCTAGTCAAGAGTAGTCTTTTTTTATTTTAATATACAAATGAGGACTCTGTTATTTTTACCGGGTCAGGTAGTTGTAGGCAATCTATATATATCTTCCTCTATTTTGCTTTAAAATTAATTGCATCGCCCCTGTCGGTGATCAGTCATTTTACCATTAACCAAGATAACAGACAGCAGCAGCAGCTGTAGCATTTTTTTTAAAACGTATCTCACATTATTTAGTAACTTCAAACATATTTGGTAATGGAGATACACAGAAGTCCTTTCCAGTAGTTAACTTAGAGGTTCTACTGTAAAAGAGTAAAATAGTTACAAGCTATAAGCAGAACTTACCAACATCATACACTACTTAAGAAGAACTTTTAAAGTAATATCAGGGCTTGAAAACGGGGCGGGGGGCAAAAAGCATCAGACAAAACAAAACATCTTTCCATCTTTTAAAGTACTTCGGTGGGGTGCAGCTGTCTTGGTGAGGAGGGGAAGGAAAGACTTTTGCCCCCAGGTGCTCACTACCTGGCTGCCCACAAAGAGACTGTTCTCAGAAGAGGACACCAGGATGCATCACTGCAGTGAGACACAAGTTTGCTCTATTTCCATGAACATGAAAAAGTATATTTTTAGGAGTCAGCCAACTATGACTAGTCTCCTGTCGGATTGTATTTAGATTTGGGGAAGGCTGTGAGAGAATTGAAACCACTTGTTTCTCTCTTTCTTTTTCTCTACTTGTCACTGCAATAAAGTTGACTCTGGCTCCAGGGAGCCCTTGGTAAAGTACAATGCCCAGGGCTATGGGAGATGGAGGCCTCAATAACTGATATGAAAGGTCCTTAATTAAGCACTTAGCATTTCAAGGCAGTCATCACTGCTCGCCCACAGCCCGAGCTGGCAGTCCGTCACCGCCGATAGGCCACCGAGAAGACTAACGTGAGTTGAGTCCAGTCTTTTGTACTTGAGGCGAGCCGCCCCGAGGCACAGGCTGATCCGGTGACCCTCCCAGATACACACTCTCCGCCGGAAGGAACAGGATATCGGATGTGACAACACCGCAGCTCGGGAAAGGATTCCCCCCTCCTCCACGTCCACCCCACACCCTCCGAAAGATCGGGGATTTGAGGAGAAAGTTAGAATGACAGTGGCACTTTCTTGGCTCAGCAGATCGGTGTTAATACAGCTGAACCCAGTGAGTGAATAATGATGAATGTATTATGAAGCAAAAGGGAAACCCCCCGCATTGCAAAATGTCAATTATTTTGCAATTACCCAGGGCCCCGAAAAAGTTAAATAGGAAAGGAACATTTCCTTTTCCCCCCTCCCCCACCCCAGCACGTAATTCTCTGGGCAAGAAAAACCAGCATAAACATAAATGTTTGGGGAAGTTTATCTTTATATTAAGGAGCTGGGGGGACTTGGCAGCATTAAAATGGAAAGAGTTAATGGAATGAACTATAGATTAAATTGTAAAGCAATCAAAGAAAACCAAACAGTTTATAGCAGACAACCATCTTCTGGTGTTTGGGTCTGTGTCAAGCCATGGATGTGGAAAATTAAAGCCATACTGAGAAGGGAAATGAACCATGTCTAATACATCCCCAGCAATAAAATGTTTTCACTAGGACTGTAAAACTGTGGCTTACATTAGGAAAAAGAAAATCAAACTATATGTCAATTCCACATCATGGGACATGAAGTGTCCACAAAAATTTATATTACTATTTAGAAGTGTTTCATTCTGGTGTTTTATTGTGATTGGATGCGCCCTCCTCAGTATCTTTTGACTGGTATGAAAATGATTTGAACTACTTTTTTAGCATTTATTTTACATCTATTACCTGTTCTATTACTTTTTATTATTTTATTGTGCTTGTGTAGAGGATTTTACACAGTTTTCATTATAATGTAACATTAAGTCAATTTATTTGTGTATTACATGCTGTATAATTGCACCTTTTTCTAGAACAATTTGGATTTCATTATCTAACAAATCAGCACTGTTACATTTCTAAAAGCTCTTGTTAGCAATCAAGTGCATTTTCAAAGTAGGACAACAGAGGTCAAGTTTGCACCAAAAAGATTCTTCAATAATGCTAGAACTATTTGAACATCAGGTGAAGGTCATATTGAAAAGAGGGAAAGACTTGTTTCTTTGAGAAAATATTTAATTATTCACTATTGTACTAGGTTAAGATCAATAAGGATCAATACTGCAAGAAAAGAAATCTTGTAGAACAAAGGATTCTGACATGGAACAGATAAGAGTGAGATACAGACCATGGACTATACAAATTAATCCAGGAAAAATATCAATTGTAACTGTATTTGGTTCATTATTACAAAGGCTGTCAAGATACCATTTGGATGCTTAGTTTACAAAGGCTATAAATTATAAAACTATCAGGCATGATGAAGCATACATATGTTTTTACAGAGCTATTTTCATAAACCGATCTATGCCTAACACAAAAGTGGCATAAATGATTTCAGCAGTCACATAGGTAACATGCAAAATACACAAACCCCCCCAACAAAAACATAAAAGCCTGCAATAACTAAGAAGTTGATTAAATTGTCAGTCATTAACAGAATATAGATTGAGATTTTATAGCATAATTATATTTTACACTTTAATAAGTTAGGATGTAAAGATTATAAGATCTTTGAGTCTACGTTTTCTAGACTGCATACTTTGTATTTATCCTATATTATTTTGGGTTGTTTGTTAACTTCTTGTGAGTGTTTGCCTTTTTGTTTTCATTAGACGCTTAGTGACCAGGATAGTTGCCATCTGATACTTATATTTTAGTATCCCTTATCTGTGGTTTCAGTTACCCGTCGTCCAAAAATATTAAGTGGAAAATTCCAGAAATAATTTATAAGTTTTTAAATTGTGTGCTGTGCTGCTGAAATCTTTCACTCTCCCTCTCTGTCTCACCCGAGATGTGCACCACCCACTTGTCCAGTGTTTCTATGCTGTATGCACAGTATGGTGAGATATTTTGAGAGAGGCCATGTTCACATAATTTTTATTACACTATACTTTTAAAAATATTCTATTTTATTATTAGTTATTGTTGTTAATCTCTCACTGTGCTTAATTTTAAAAAAATAAGCTTTATTATGGTTATGTATGAGGGGGGACTCAAAAAAGCTGGAATTATCTCCTGGAGGGTGGGTCCCTTGTAGTACAGGCTTCCCCCACTAAGTTAGTGTTCTAGGAACCCACCTATATCAGCATACCAACTGGCGTTGTTGTGAGAGGCTGCCTTCCACTTCAGTAAATTTTTTTGAAGACTCTTTTGATGTACTTGCCCATTTCACAATGGATGATTCATGAACACACCTGCCCACATTATGCTGAATATTCAGAAGTTTTTGACCAAAAGTGTCATGATCCCCATGCCCCACCCTCCCTATTCACCTGATCTCACCCCAACCAACATTAGTTTCCCCAGCTGAAAAAAGTCTTCAAAGGAAAATGTTTTGCTGTTGTGCAAAAGGTAAAAGAAAAAATGGCAGAAGCACTAAAAGGCATCAGAATCAGTGACTTCAGAAACTGTTTTGAGCAGTAGAAAAAAAGTCTTAACAGGTGCTTTGTATCAAATGGAGAGGTCTTTGAAGGTGACTGGAGTTTAAACATGAAAGAATAAATACACAATTTTTTAATAAGTAAGTTCTGGGTTTTTATGGGTCCCCCCTCAGTAAAAATAATTCCACAGCTAAGAAATATTTGAAACTATATTCTGGTATTTTAATAAGAATTGAATGTACAATGATAATAATGGTAATATTATCATACTTCTTAATAATTCCAGAACACAAATTATAAATAATGATACAAACACCTTAAATAATTTAATCAATAAAATTAATATCATTAATCTAATAAGCATATTAAAATTATATTACAGAGAACACATTTTTTACATGCCATTAAAAAAATGATCATATATTGAGCCACAAAGGAAAACTTAATAAAAGTAGAAATGTTGAAACACACAATTATCTGAATACAAGGTGGGACAAAAGCGGGTTTAGAGTTGTGAGCATACAAAGTAGAGTTTATTTTTGTATTATTATTTATTTATTATTGTATTATTTTCCATATGAACTTCTGTGCACCAACACAAGGACACGTTAGTATGAAATTTGGAAACAGCTGAAAATCTCTCAGCCACCTGGCAGCCCCTATCTTTGTTCACACGGCTGCTCTGAACAGTCCTCTGTCAAACTTCAATTTATCCAGGGCAGTTTTCCTCAATTTTATTGGAGTAAATGTGGGAAGTATTTGTTAAACATGAATATTCTTATTACCTAATATATTCATTCCAAATCATAACTTTTTAGGGTGCTACCTGGGAATTTGGGTTAGACATTTATATTATTTTTGACCAAGAGGCATCTAGAAAATTAGTGATAATTAGTTCTAAACTGTATGTTTGAAAAAGAAAACCAGAAGCTTCTGTTTGAAAATGGGAAATAGAACATGTTTATCTCTACTCCTCTGAAGACTCCTCTGAAATACTATAAAAGGAATAGACAAATATGAATCTATAGAAGTGGATAATAGATAAACATGGATAATAGTAGATAAAAGTTGAAGAACAAGAGAGTGTGCTTCAGGCATCAAGAGGTCTCAGTAATTCCAGAAGATGAAAAGCAGATGCAAGCATGATAATTCACGTAGTAGGACAAAGAAAGACAAAACTTTGATATTCATAAAGGAGAATATGGGCAAGGGAATTAATTTGCCTCTTAGAATCTTACAAAGGCTTATATGTAGGAGAAATCAGAGTGCAAGGTGAGAAATGTTTATAAAGACAGGAGGCGTTGTTGAAAATGTATGTATGGAATAGTTCAGTCACCGCCCCTCCCTCATCCAAAATATATGATAATATAATCATCTGTTTACTCCCTCCAGCCCCCAAACATTACAGGCAAGAGATTAGAGGTTTGTTCTGTGGAGAAAAGAACTCCACATTCTGTATTTTTGTGCTCTCTAAGCAACTTGACTGGCATTCTGATGAACCTAAAACCAAGGGCTAATTCAGTAATTCAAAGACAGAAAGCTTCTAATCAACTGCTTAGTGTATTGCAATAATGGCTACTCAATCAAGGATTATCAAACATTTGAGGAATTCTTCAATATGAAAGAGGAAAGACAGAGATGTAAAAGGAGGAACATATTAGTAGAGAAGCAAGGCATAATGAAGTTCTAGTAAAAGATACGTGTAAACCTATTGAATTTTAGAAAGATCAAAAAGTTGTGACAAGGAAAATATTCAAAGAACAACTCCTGAAATACAGTGGTAATATATGCTAGAAGAAATCTATTTATATGTAGAACAAAAGGACAGCAATACAACAAACAAGAGAAGAAATATAAGATACATCAAAGATTGCCTTTAAAGTTCAATACCTGGAAAATGGGAGTTCTCAAAGGAGGGAAGAGAGAAACCTAGGGAAAGAAATCATCAAAGAAGTAATAGAAGAAAAGTTTCCAGACCTGAAGGCCAGGAGACTGTGGGTCTGTGCTGTCTGGTGAAGCAGCCACCCACTGCAGACAGTCACACACACATACCCCAAACAGAATCCAAATGTGTTATCAATAAAGCAACATGAATTACACAGGCACAGACTTTCCAAAATAAAACAGGAAGCTACAAGTTAATAAAATGAAACCTTCAAAATTCTAAGAAAAATCATTTTTAACCTTAAAATATAAAATCAGACAAATGCTGTATCAGACCATTTTAAGGCATTTTCTGACCCACGATAGTCAGAAAAATTACTCCCCAAGTACTGTTATAGGTAGCTACTTGTGGATATGTTTTAGCAAATTCTAGGAGTAAATCAAGGAATAGGAGGATATAGGAAATAGAAAAATGTGGGTTTAGCCCATAACATCAGTTAAGCAAAGTTGCAATGTAAATTTTCCCTTTAACCTCCCTAATGTGGATTATACAAAAAATTCATATATCTCTGTTTACATGGTTTTCCTTCTATTTCTTGAAAATTAGATTATGATATTAAAAGCATCTTATTGTCATTCTGCCTTGGGTTACATTGCCAAGCATCTCCTATTATAGAACCAGGCCTAAATTGTTTTGCCTTAATATGTATGCTTATCTACTACTAGGCCAGGAGGTAGAAAAGTGTACCCTGATATACATTCTATTGGATCTGTGCAGAAATTGTTAACTCTGGGTGTTGGAATTTGGGGAGAATTTATTTTCCCTTTATACCACTCTGTATTGACTGGGTTTCTTTTTGTGTTTGTATAGCCTTTGCAAAGAGGATTATAAGTTATAAATTTACAGGACAGAGGAAGATATAAATAACATAAGTGACAATAAGTGGGGATCTGGTTAAATAAATTATGTTATAATGGCACAATGGAATACTATACAGCCATTAAATGAGCAAGATCTTAAATACTGATACATTGTGAAGTAAAAAAAGGCAGCACGAACCTCTTGATGTTGTGCTATTTCTGTAAAAAAACAAGTTAATATGTGTATGTATTTATGTACAAATATCTCTGATAGGGTACATAGATATAGGAAAGAGTAGTCTTTAAGGGGGAAGGTGTGTTCTTCTATAACTTTTGAGTTTTGAACAACACACATGTATTGCTTATTTGAAAATAATATTTAGAAACTATATCAGTATATATTAAAATGCTCAAAATGCTTTTTTCCCAATTCTCAGGCTACAAAACTCTTAATTACAAGACTCAGTAAAAGGGTGAAAGATTAATTTGATTTCTATCCATCCCTCTTAGAAGGCAAAGTTAGCATTCCTTCTCCATTCTGCCACACTGCCCTGTGTATGAACTACTGTAGTCCTTAGACATTACATCGCACCCTTTCAATTTACCCTGTCTTGAAGGGCAGCATCCCCATCTATCCAAGCCACCCTAGTCTACCTAGTTGTCCTTAATTATCTCTCCTACCCCTTATATCTCATCTGTTATCAAGTGCTATGAATTCAACATGTTGAAAGGAATCTTTCTTTTCTCTTACAGTTCTACCACCAAGTACTTCAAATAACTCATCAATTATTACCTGTGTTACTACAATCAGTTCCTGTCTTCCCCACATCCAAGTCAGGGCCCTACTTACAGTCTGATCTTTCTAAAATACAAATATATTACCTTACTTTTTAATGAACTTCTAAAAATTGGAGACTGAAGCAAACTTTTAAGAAATAATTTATGTGAGAGGTACAAGTCTAGAGTGGGAAGAAGGAGAGAAGGAAAATGATCAGGAGAAAATATGAAGCATCAAAATGATACATTACACAATTACCAGCTATGTGAGATATGCAAATTGTTCTGTTGTTGGTTCATTGGAAGAGAGAAAAAGGGAAATTTTAACTGCCCAGCATTCTTGTCTCCAGTTGTTCAACGTTCCATCCACAAAAAGCCAACTCCCCTGCTCTTAATGGTTTTCATTCAGAAACTTTGTGGTCACCACAGTTGCCATATTCCATGCTTGCAATGCATTGTGCGCATCCAAGTGAGGAAGTGGCAGAAAGTGCTGGAAACTGCCCATGTAGTACTTCCAGGACAAGTGACCAGTCCCTCCTTGTTGGGGATCCTATCCAGCAGTCAGTCAACACCTTCGATAGGAAATAGTTACAATATGTGTGTCTGATACGGCTGTCATACTAAAACCCTTCCGTGGCTCCCGCACATCTCAATCACAGTGTTCAAGCTCCTCAGCAGGCCCCATCTCATGGCAACCTTCTTCCCTCCATCTCACCCTTTTTTTAAAGTGCTGAACTCCTTGCCCCTTCCGTATGCCATACTCCCTCAGGTTTCTGGTTGATTCACATTTTCTTTTCTGGGTGCTCTGTTATCTCCTTCTTTAGCTGTTTCACTCTAAGTCATTCTTCAAAACTAAATCTGTTTAAGAGATGATCCAACATGCTTAATTAACCTCTGTATTTCCTTTGATCTTGGCATTCATAATAATTCCCCTCATTAGAAGATGAGTCCCTCTAAAACAGATTTTTGTCTGCATCTCTCATGTTAATGTGGGGCTGGTTCTTTCAGTCAGGACTCTTGTGTGTGCAGGGACCAGAAACCTACTCAGGCTTGATCAAGTGATGTGGTCTTTATTGCAAGGATAAAGGTAGTTCACAGACATCAATAATGAAGCACACCCAGACCTTACCGGAAATGGAGTTGAAAATAAAATGAAATACTCTCTCTCTCATGGTCTGAATCATTTTTCATCTCTTACTGATTTCCAAGTGACACACGAACATGATTTTTTCACTTCTGCATTCTCTCTCCTTTTTCTCTAGGCAAAAAACAAAGGGATATGAATTTATTTTTGTTTTTAACCCAAACCCCTTCCCTTTAATAATGGAGCACCTCCCCTTTTGGTAATTCTTTTTCCCAGCTGAAAATAGTATCTCCCAGCTCCAGACAAGGGGTTTGCATGTGGTTCAAACAAGGCCATAATATTCTATTTTCCCAGTAATTTGATTTGTTTATTATCCTTGCCCAAGGACATGCTTATTGATTTTAGAGAGAGAAGAGAAGGAGAGAGAGAGGGAGACAGAAAAACACTGATGCAAGAAAGAAACATCAGTTATTTGCCTCTTGTACACACTGGGGACCCAACTGGGGACCAAACCTGCAACCTAGGCACATGCCCTGACCAGGAATTGAACCCACGGCTTTTTGGTTTACAGGATGAGCTCCAAACAACTGAGGCACAGCAACCAGGGCACCAGGAATTTGAATTTTGAGGAATAAAACAAAATATGATTAAAGCTGATAAACTCCTTGGCAGTGACATCACAGAGAGACTGAGTCCTTATTTAGAGAGTGTACTTGGGTCTTTGTAATGAGACTCCAGAGCCTGTCCCCTTACAACTAATTCTCTTCCTGATATTTAATTTAGTCAGTCTCTGTTATTAATAACCACAGAACACTTACTGATATTCCAGTTTTCTGTGCTTGCCCTTGGCCAACAGTCTGAGTTCATGACCTTACATGTCCTTTTGTTCAAAATCCAATAAGGTTATCTGGTTGCTGGTCATTTACATGCTGGCTGCCATTCGTTTAGGTGTGCCTACTAGTTCCTATCAACTGTGGTCAGATGTAGTGACTCCGCTTATAGAGATGCGGCTTCCTAGGGCTCTCCCTGATACTAGGGCTGTGGACAAGAGAAGGTAGTATGGACAATATGAATACTGAGACATGTGTACTCCTTTGGCACACAGACCTGCTGAGTCCCATATGCTGCATTCTCCTTTCACAAGTTGAAGGCCACTGGAAATACAGATAAGGTGCATGAGTGAATAGTTTATTTATTTATGTTCTGGAGCCCGAATGCCAAAGTTTGAATCCAGCTCTATCACTCATTATTTGTGTGTGATCTTTGGAAAATTACTTAACTCCTTCATCTCTAAAATGAAGAACAATAAAATCATCTATTGGATTGTTGTGAGGATCAAATGAGTTAATTAATGTAAAGTGTTTAAATGGTGCCTGATGAATAATAACTTCTAGTGAATTTTAGCTAGTATTACCAATTATTTTTTATAATATTAGTATTATGGTCAGGATGGCACCATCGGGTAAAACATCAGGAATGAACTGTGTGTGGTTTTGAGAGAAATTGGATGGGTTTCTGTAGCATACTTAATTTGCATGCAGCTTTCCCCATTTTAATGTCATAGCATGAGGAGGAATTTCTATAACTGGGCACTGGAATCACCACGTTCTCAAACTGGTTTCAGTAACATTTCTGCCTCGATAATTCACGCTCCAGCTCCTCCCTGCCTGCCCCAATTCTGTAATTTCAGAGATGAAAATCTTTAGTTTCCTCTACCTTCTATTACTTTTGTCTTCATTTAAGTTATATATCGTAATAACATAACATATATAATACTTCTATTAAAATGACAATTTCTAAAATACATGATCACATCTTTGAACTCCTACTTTATGTATTAATTAATCTTTAACTTTTAATCCTCTAGTATAATAAAATTTATTTAAAAAGTTGTATATACTTAAGGTATACAAAGTGATGATTCAATATATATGTATATATATACATAGTAAAATGATCATTATAATCAAGCTAATTAAAGTCACCTCCTCACATAGTTACCATTTCTTTGTGTGCGTTAAGAACACCAGGATATCTACTTACCTAGCGTATTTTCAATGTTCAATATGGTATCACTATAGTCACCACGCTGTACATTGTTTCCCTGGACTTACTCATTTTATGTAACTGCAATCCTGTGCCCTTTGACCAATACCACTCATTTCCCACCTCCCACTCTGCCCCCAGTAATTACCATTCTACCCTTTGCTTTTATAGTTCAACTTCTTTTTTTTTTTGTATTCTACATATAAGTGAGATCACACAGTATTTGTCTGTGTTTTTCTCATTTCACTTACCATAATGCCCTCCAGGTTTATCCAAGCTACAGAAAATGGTAGGATTTCCTTTTTCTCATGGAATATATTCTACTGTGCATGTATGTAGCACATCTTCTTTACCTATTTATCCACCAGTGGACACTTGGGGTGTTTCCATAACTTGGCTATTATGAATAATGCTGTAATGAACATGAGCATGCAGATATCTCTTTGAAATAATGATTTAATTTCCTTTGGACATATAACCAGAAGTGGAATTGCTTGTTCTGTTTTTAATGTTTTGAGGCATCTCCATATTGTTTTCCATAATATTCATTCCCACCAACAGTGTACAAGGACATAAAATTCTTTTTTATTAATACCACTCATTGTGATATTTAGCTGAGGTTTACAGAAAGAATTAATTTTGGCTTTTCTGTCATGCAGCTCCCCTCCCTGCTCTAGCTACATTAAACTTCTTATATCCCTCAGGTCATCACACTTATCTATACCTTTCTACCTTACACGTTTTGTTTCTTCCTTCTGGAATGCCATATTTCCATTCACTTCCTGTCTGGCCACCTCATGTTTATTCTTTACAACTAGGATCCAAAGCCATTTCTCTGGGAACATTAAAAATTACTCTTTAGAGGCAACATTGGCACTTTTGTAATGAATTTGGTGATGTTTCAGTCACACTAAATGATCAGGGTCATTTGTGAAGTACGCTGTTTCAACTATTGTGTAAAATACTAAAATTTGTATGCGGCATATTTTAAGTGTGAAGAAGAATGTAGTCAAGATTGACACTATAATTTAATTCTCACCCATTTGCATTGCCATATTTTGTCTTAAATGGGTGGGAAAGGCTTCATATATTTGCTGTGGCCATGATGACGAGGTTAGTTTTAATTTTTCAAGAGTTCTATAGTTTTGGGGATTATAAATTATTTGTGTTAGACCTTACCAGAAAAGTCATTTCAGTGAAATTCTATTATAATCACGGGAGCTTGTGATAAATGTGAACAAATGCCACCATGTGTGTCATGAGGGGACATGGGTGAGAACATCTGATTGAATCACCAATGACCAGAGGGAGCTGCACCTCTCCATGGGATGGGAGGTCCTGGAGTGGATCGATTGGGTGAGACTGCTTGAAGATCCATGCCTTTGGCCTTCGTACAGCCACTATTTACTCTCTGTGCCAAATGCGACAGCAGAAAACATGAATTGTTATCAGGATTGTCTCAAAGGGAAACCTCTTTCATTTCCATTCAGTTTGTATAAGTCACCAAAGATCAAGATAAATCAGTCATCTTCTCTAAGTAATTATCTTTTTGCATGGAGAAGGTAGCCTTAACACTATTGAAAAGTGACAGGGTAAAAGCCTCATTCAAGCTTTGCTATCACATATCAGTTACTCAGGAGTATAGTGGAATAAGATTCTCTCATGGAATAATCTACTGAATTTGTTCTTGTAGGATGGCACATACATTTTCTAAAAATTCTTATTTTTACTTTTTGATTGTTAAGTAATATATGCTTAGTGTAAAAAAATGGGAACACACTACAGAAAAAGATGAAACAACATTTTTGGCATTCTACAATCCATAATTTATCATTTTTAATGTTTTGATTTATTTCTTTTTAGAATTTTTGCTATTTCTGTATGGATTTCCTCTTTTATATAACCAGAATTTACATTGCAATGAGAAAGTGACAACTGATTCTGCTGACAACCAAAGAATGTGAAAGCTTTGGTAAAAAAACAACAACAACAACAAAAAAAAACACATGAGACTTCTACAATGAAACAAATGTTCTGCACAAGATATAGATGTTCATAACAAGACAAAGACAAGGGCACGTTGTGACAAAAATGACTATTATTCCTATTTTGAGGGATCATTGCTTCCTTGCAAATGACAAATCCAGCTACATTTTAGTTTTCCCACTTCCTTATAAATTAAGATACCCACTCACCAAATTGTTCACACTACTTGGCAACATTCTATTCAGAACTGGCTTTGGATTCTGTCAGTCTTCTTTTTTAATCTTACACAGAAATGCATATTTTAAAATCAATCTACTTTGATGTTGGAGAACAGAATGAGGACATTTATAAAGATGCTCTCTACAGTAATCTGCCTGATAGTTGTACAAAAATTTAAGTGGAAAATACTGACGTCTGCTTCAGCAATGAGGATGTTTTTACTTTTTTATTGTCGACACTATTACAGATGTCCCCCATTTGCCACTCATGCTTCCCCCCACCCAGTCTGTGCCCTCACTCCTGGCCTTCACCACATTGTGGTCTATCTCTGTGGGCTATACATATATACATATATGTTCTTTGGCTAATCTCTTCCATCCCCCCATCTCTGCACCAATTACCAACTCTGAGATCTGTCTGTCTGCCCATCAGTAGAGGAGTAGATAGAAAAGATGTGGTACATTCACAAGGGAATACTATGCGGCTATAAAAGAAGGAACTCTTAATCTTTGCAACAGCATGGATAGACCTGGAGAATGTTATTCTAAGTGAAACGAACCAGTCAGAGAAAGGCAAATACCATATGATCCTACTCATATGTGAAATCTAATGAACAAATAAACTGACAAACATGGAGCAAAATGAATTCTTTTTTAAAATCATCTAGCACCAGTTCAAATTCAATGAAGGAATGCCTCATTGCTGAGGTACTCCTAAGTCTTTTTGCAGTGCATTCTTGCTTGCTGCGGCAAGCTAAATAAACCTAACTTTGTGTATTCCTGGCAGTTCTTGGTTGATTGGTTTCAACAGTCCCTAGGGTTTTATGTAATGAGTATCTCCACTTCTCATTAGGTGTTCTTGGAAAACACCATCTTTAATGCCTTTGTAGTATTCTGTTGCATGGTTCTGCCACTGTCAGTAGTGTAACTTTTTTGTTTGCTTAATCATTTTTCTATTACAAATGATGTATTTGTAACTAAATAGTTCCCTAAATTCTTACTTATTTACATAGGATAGATAATGTGCATTTACTCTAACAGAGGGTAGGAATATTATTATGGTTATCTGTGCATATAATTAAGTTGGTTCTAGAAAAAATATTATACTTTAGTCTACCAGTCATGTTTGGGTACTCATTTCACTGCATCTTCACCAACATTGGGGGTTATAGTTGAACAAATCTTTGCCAATTTGACAGGAAACATGATGTCTTACTGGTCTACAAATAAGCATTCCCCTGATTACTTTAACCAATAGATGCCAGGTTTCATGTATTAAGGAAGGGTCAAAATTACAATACCTCAAATATCAGTACTCATTTGGTTAGCAGAACTTTAATCTTTCCCCTGGTTTTATTTTTCAATCAATGACACTGCTTCATACAGTGTGAACCTCAGATGTGGTTTCAGTTTGCTCCACAGATATCCTGCCTTCCATGTAAGTCAGGCTCATATGTGGACTTTTCTTCTGGACCATCTGAACATTTCCTGAGAATGAGAAGTTCCCTACCCATTGTATTCTTGATGGCCATCTGCTGGTGTTTCAAGGACTTTGTGTCGTGTAACTTCCCACGTGATTCTCATGGAGCCTCACTGACTCTGCTGAAACAGTGTTTTATCACACAGCTTGGACAACTTTTAAATAATATGTGTTATGCATTTCAACATTTCTTAGTGCTGTCCTTTCATATCTTTCACCACTTTTAAAATTTGGGTTGCCACATTTTAAAAAATTGATTGGTAAGAAGTTTTATATATTAAAGTAATTACTTTATCATTATAAATTTGTTTTGCCTGTTTTTAAATTCATTTAAATTGAATCATACATTGTACTTCTGGCTTCTTTCATTCAATGTTATGTAACATATCCACTTACATTGTATATAATAACACTTTGCTCTTTTTTATTATTGTGTAGTGTTCTATGACTGTTCCATTATATATATACAAAATATCATATATATATAATTTCTATTACAGTTGTCCCAATTTTCCCCCATTGGTCTCCCCTTTCCCCCTCCCCCTGCTCCCACAGTCAACCCCCACTCTGTTGTCCATGTCCTTGGGTCACTTATACCTGTTCTTTAACTAGGCCCTTCCCCTTCTTTCCACCCTTATCCTCAAATGTTTATTTGAGGATACGTGTGCTCAAAATCAGAGAGCAATAACTCCCAAGTGCTCATCACCCAACCATAGCAATTATCCATTAATGGCTTTCTTGTTTCATTTATCTTTCTGTCTTCTACCACTTATCTCTTCAAACTATTTGATTACTATGAAGTCAATATTGGATATCATATAACTTAATCCGTAACTACTTCATTATTCACTTCTAAACAGAAAAGAATCTTCTTAAAATTATTAGCATAATGTTTTTATGTAAATTTTTATAAATATATACAAACTTGCTGATTTGGTATTTCTTTTATTATTTGTATATATTCCATTGTATTTTTGCTTGGATATCTTTCCTATGCCTACAAGTTAGATATTCACACCCTGCATGGCACAGTGAGATTTGAAATTGGATAGACTTTAGAAATCATGTAATTTATTATTTTACGGAGAGGGAAGCTGAGGGGCAATGAGATTAGAATGATTTGCTCAAGGTGTTATGACTAGTTGTTGACTAAGCTCAGACTAGGTCATGTGTCATATAATAAATGAAGTGCCTATTTTATGTATCAGTCTGCCTCTTTTATTGGTTTTAGGTTAATTTTCGAGTAAAAGTCAGACTGGGATCAATAAAAATCCTTGCTTTCTTTCCACTTATGAGTAATGGAGGTGCTTTCCTTAAATATCCTTGTGCCAGATGGACTTTTCCTACAAATTGGATACTAAGCTACATGAACAGAGAAGTGTGGACAAATGCCAAAGCATGTGGCCTAAAGTGGATCCTGCCCTTGGCTAATAAAATGTCATCACCTTTCCTAGGGCTGAATGTGGTTTAGTTATGGAGAACATTACAGAAAATGCCCACTTCTACCTCATTGTTTGGAATTTAGTATTGCCCATTTATATACATGTTTATTGTTGATACCATTACAGATGTCCGCATCCCCCCTCTGCCCACCCCCAACCCAGCTCCTGCTCACCTTTCCTCTGGCCATCACTGCACTACTATCTGTGTCTATGGGTGATGCATGTATGTTCTTGGCTAATCCCTTCACCTTCTTTCATCCAGTCCCCCTTTTTCTCCCCTCCAATAGCTGTCACTCTGTTCCATGTATCCATGCCTCTATCTCTGTTTTGTTCATGAGTTTATTTTGTTCACTAGATTCTACATATAAGTGAGATGATATGGTACAATAATTGTCTGTCTCTGACTGATTTATTTCACTTGGCAAAATAATCTCCAGGTTTAAACATGCTGTTGCAAAAAGGAAGATTTCCTTCTTTTTTATGAGTATTGACCATGTGTTTGAAGATCTTTATACATACCATGTTGTTTCCATGAAATCATGGTTTTACTTCTGTCATTTCCTTTACTTTAAATGGCATTGTAAGTCTTTTCTCTCTTTTCTACACTGGAAACTCATTCTTTGTGGTTCATTTCTGTCATCTGCACAAGAATACTATCCCTACATACTGCAGTCTAGGCTTGACTATATGCTATTTTTTGTTCTATTTATCACCATGGCATATTCTAACTATTAATATCATACAATTACAAAAGTAAGAATTCTATTTCTTAATTTTAGTCTCTTCCCCTGAAGGAAGTGGAGGTGATCAAGTAAGAGCAGGAAGTCTGAAGTGGGTGAATGATGCAGTGGTGGTGAACCGACGTGTGGTCTTGGAGAGAAGCGTGTGCATGTGTGCATGCATTTCCTGATGAAGCTGAGATTTAGCAATGCACACTTGTACCTATATGCCTTTTCTTCAGTGGAAAAAAATGGAAGCTGACATCTCAGGGCAATTCTTTGTCAGGAATATACATCTGCATGAAGGGAAGAGAGTTAAAAATTTAATCTGCAAAGCTATTTAGAGAGTGGATAGTCCTTGACAGGCCTCCCAAATGTATTACAAGAACAAGAAGAGTGGAGTTATGAAAAAAAAAGCTGTTGCAGCAAACAGAATGAAACTAAGCTTTCTTGACAGAATCAGTTTGCCAAATGACTTAAAATCACACTATCTTGTCCTTTTTTTCCCCTTAAATATAATCTAATTTAAATGTCTGAGGGAAACTTAAAATTTCTATGGAGCCGTTGAAGAACTCTAAAGATACAATAATAACATATATAGTGTTATTTGGGAAAAGGGTGTGTGAAACAAAATTAAAACCTGTCAAACCACTAACCAGGCACAAAAAAGTAACAACGACAGTTCTGGAGACATCTATGATAATCTGACTGATAATTTGCCAACTATCACCCTATGCCTAAAATATTGCTTGACATGAATTACTAGAATAAATCATTGACAATCAAATTTTTTAAAAGATGACAGTTTGATGTCACTTTGCACTCTATGTTCATTTGCATTTTAACAATTACTTTAGAAAATTTACCCTTACATTACAGCCCCCATTTCATCACTGTTGTAGGAAAAAGTGCTTTTCTAACTTGTTTTTCTAGTTAGTATTAAATTTCTTTGTCTTTTTAGTTCATATTTATTTTCCTGAATGCTAAAGTAAGTACACATGTGATTTTTATTTCACAGGTGCTACTTGGAATAAGTAGATCACCATTATCAAATAGTTAAGAAAATAGAGGTATAAACTCATATGATGTTTTCAAGATATATAGGCTATGAACATTTGTGTGATTAAATTCAACATTTATTGAATGATTTTAATGTTTCAACAAAGTTTTGGACTCTACCACTATTTTTATAACCCTAATTTTTTATCTGACCAGGCCTCAGCTTGGGAAAAAGCACACTGTTTTCTCCAGCAATATCTTTTCCATTAATATTGTAGAAATTTTTTCCGTTAAAGTCTTAACAACTACTGAAGCATAACTTTTAAGTCCTAAGATATATGTCTATCTTAAAATGGTTCTTTAAATCTTTAATATCTAGGGCCTAACTATGGATTCCTGATTTTCCTTTGAAAGAACCACTTGTTAAATGTAAGTACTGATTTTTGGCTCCCAAACCCAACATATGTACTTTTCTTAATCTACCACGTTCTTTGTCAGTGGGTTCTGGGCTAGCCCACACTCTACTCAGGTATAGCCAAGGTAATAAAATATAATGCCTATTTGCATTCATTCCCTATTTCCATCTGTAGTCCTGGCCAACCACTGATCCACTTTTGGTCTTTGCAGGTGTACCTTTTCTGGACATTTTATATAAAGGAAGCATATAATATGTGGTATTACTATGACTGGCATCTTTGATGTGGCATCATGTTTTCAAGGTTCTTCTACATTGCAGAATGTGTCAGTTCTTCATTCCTTCCTATTGCTGAATAATATTGCATTATGGATATATCCCATTCTATTTATCCCTTCACCAGTTGATTGGCATTTGGGTGGTTTCTGGTTTGTGGCTGTGATAAACAATGTAGCTCTGACCATTTAAATACACATATTTATGTAGACAAATGTATGTATTTATCTCAACTAGACACCTAGGAGTTTAACTGGTGGTGATATGGTAAATATAACATTTTAAGAAATTGCTAACCAGTTTTCCATAGTGAAGGAAGTACCAATTGCTCAGTTAACAGCACTATTAGACCCATAACTTAAAGGTACTTCTATGATGATCAGGTGGAAATGTATTCAGGAAGTGGATCAGAATACTGTTTCTCTTCTCTCTCCTCTCTTCTCTCTGTCTCTCTCTCTCTGTCTCTCTCTCTGACACACACACTCACACTTTTCATGGAGAGTGAACATCAGAATGTTCTGACTGGTTTCTGATTACTGGTAGAATAGCCTTTAAACTCCCCATTTGTGCCCGAGCAGCCCATTTATTGAATCTGTGTATGGGAACTAATTGCCAAAGGGGTTGAGGTCTCTCTTGGGATAAAGTCTAACATGCAAAGTTAGGTGACATTGTTTATCTCAATTCCTATTTACAAATTCAAATTATCATTGATGCTTTAACTGTTTAAAACTCATGTCTATTCTGATTATATTTTCATCGTGTGCATATATTACTGTTCCTAAAACAAGAAAAAGACAGTATTTAATAGTATACAAATACATATGGCTTAAGTTTCTTACAAGTCATTTAAGAAAAAATTCCACCTATTGTGTATTCTTATTTCATCTTTTGCTCCATTGTTTCTTTTTATTTAAGTTAACTGAATGTATTTGCTACAAATAAATATCTTAAATATTCACAAATATATGTATGTATCCCTGAATCAAAGACCAAGCCTAAAGCTGAGACCTAAATTGCAGGACTTTCTATGTAACACTAATACATGGCCAGAAAATCTCTTGTTTCTGTAGATTTGCCTTTTCTGAACATTTCCTATGAATGGAACAATATAATATGTTGTCTTTTGAGACCACATATTATTTGGTACTGACATATATTATTTTGGTTTCTTTTATTTAGCATCATGTGTTCAAGGTAGCATGTATCAGTACTTTTTTCTCTTTATGGCTGAATAATATTCCATTGTGTGGATATACATTTTGTTATTTATCAGGTGACAGATTTTTGCACCTTTTGGCTATTATAAATAATGCTTCCATAAACATTTTTTCTGTGGATATATGTTTTCATTTCTTTTAGCTAGATACCTAAGAAAGGAATTTTGGGTTGTATGTAACTCTATGCTTAATCATTTGAGCAACTTCTGGACTACTTTCCAAAGCAGCTTCCCTATTTTAAAATTTGTACTAGTAGTGTACAAGGGTCTTGATTTCTCCAGTTACTGGTAGAGTCCTATTTTCTTAAAAATGAAATGATCATAATTTAAGTCTACAAAAACTTTACAAGGACTAAATTGATAGAAGATATGATTAGTTTTTAGAATTTTAAGGTGTTCATACAAACTATATAAGAGTAAAGATGAAGCACCCATATTATACTTCTAATTTGGACAATTTGATGTTTACAGTCACTTAACATACTATATATCATAAAATGAGCATATAATTTAGTGTTCCAACCATGACACACTAAAAAGGGGCTCTGTCTGTAATGATGCTGGCACACCAAGAGTAAGTTGAGGCTGTCTCATGTATATTGGGACATGGGGTCATCCTATGCATAGTGGAAGTTCTTATTATAGACTTACCCCCATTTGGAAGTATATTTTATTTATTTTTTTTACTTTATTTTTTTATAAAAAATATATATTTTTTACTTATTTTTGCTCTTAGCAGAGGTGGCATATGTGCATTCATTTCACAATTGTAAGCAAGGGTACATGGATACACATCTTGGATGAAGTCAGGGGTTGGGTCAATTCTCTCAAGACAGAGCCAAAATAACTGATGTACATAGGAAATGAATCTTAGCTTTTAAAGTAAACTGTGTTGTTTTCCCAGCTCACTGGTGAGGTGCATCTTGGGTGTTACATTTTATACAATGTCTACATTTTAAAGATTTTGGAGATGCTATATCATTTTTTGTATTATTATATATCCCAGTCCAAAAGTGGCTATTAAAATGTTATATACATATAAATGTTGCACCCAAAAATGTATATTCAAAAAAATAATTTATGTCAGAGTGCTTAGTATTATGGAAATGTACAAAGGGACTAGTTAGCATTTTAGGGATTGAGGTTTCTAAATCAGACTCTCCCATGCAAATTTTCTTCTCCTAATCTCCCCCTTTTTTCTCATTTTCTTTCATTATAGTTCCCTACTAACCAACCAAACAAATAAACACTCCCCAACAGCTCTAATAGTATTATCTCTTTAAAAATGTGCTATTGGGACTTCCAGCCAAGATGGAGGCATAGGTAGACACACTGTGCCTCCTCGCACAACCAAAACTAAGGACAACAAAAAAATAGAAACAAAAAAAACAGCCAGAACAGAGAGAAATGAACTGTACGGACCAGTAAGAGGGGCAGAGTCGGAGGCCGACGGAGAGGGGTTAAGGGGTCCTGGCAGGAAAAAACGGTGGCTGGCAGAGGCAGGCACGCAGAGGGCAGGCAGCAGTTGGCAGACCCCAGATGTGAAGGGGTAGCTGATGGACCGGTGGCAGACCAGGGGCACAGGACACAACGAGCTGACCCAGCGAGGGGCACAAGGCAGCTGGCTGTCCACAGTCACACATTCACGCACAGATAAACTAGGCAGCAACACAGACAGTGCAACCCAGGGTCCCAGCATCTGAAAATAAAGCCTAAAAGCATGGATTGAAAACACCTGTGGGGGTCGAGATGCCTGGAGAATCTCCCAGCCTCACAGAAGATTTCCTTGGGGAGACCCACAGGTCCTAGAATGTACACAAGCCCACCCGCCTGGGAGCCAGCACCAGAAGGGCCCAATCTGCTTGTGGGAAGTGGCAGAGGGGACTGAAGTCCTAGAGAGAATGGAGCAAACACCATTGTTCCCTCTCTGATCCCACCCCCACATACAGTATCACAACCCAGTGACTGGTGGCTCTGCCCCTCAATATGTAACAGGTGAGACCAGACCAAAAAAAAAA
>CM052541.1:109484816-109517929 GCA_028533065.1 Trachops cirrhosus | reverse complement strand
CCACAGAAATGGAGATCACATGGAGGGTTAGCAACAGGAGAGTGGGAGGAGGAAAGAGGGGGAAAAGGTACAGAGAATAAGTAGCAAAGATGGTAGGTAGAAAATAGACAGGGGGAGGGCAAGAATAGTATGGGAAATGTAGAAGCAAAGAACTTATGACACATGGACTGAAGTAAAGGGGGGGAATGTGGGTGGGAGAGGGTGTTCAGGGTGGAGGGGAATGAACGGGGGGTAATGGGACAACTGTAATAGCATAATCAATAAAATATATTAAAAATGTGCTATTGATTGGAATTCTGATTTCAGTGAACATATAGGGTCAATTTGACAAGTTATAAAGCTAGACTTTGGCAGACTACAACCACGAAAATGACCAACAGAGAGGCATCTGTGAGTGCCCTGGGAGGAGCATGCTGAATGTCTCAGTCTTGCCCTAGTTTACCTTCCCAAGGAGCTCCCTATTCTAGCAGCGCAAATTGAGTCACAGACATGAAGGACCAAACAACTGTGGGAGAAAGACAAGCTGAGAGGAAAGCAATGTTGTCCATCTTGAATACACAGGAGGCCTTCTTCAAGGGTACTCCCACTGCATAGAAGGTTGAACTTCAAATGGTGGCCTAGGTCAGTAGGACCGGAGGGGATCCCTGGGGTAAGGTCTGCTGGTCAGTAAGTTAAAGCCACCTTCAGGGCACTTTCAATTTAGCACATGTTTCTCAATACTAAGGATATGACAGCAATGGTTTTGAATTCAGCTTTTTCCTTCACTTTATTTTGTCTTGCTTTCTTTGTTTCTGTGAGTCCAGTATGTCCAAAAGTGACTTCTTTTTTTTTTTTTAAATCATTTTTTTATTGTGGTTCGAATACAGTTGTCTCCATTGACTTTAATGGCTGGGTAATTTATTTATAAGGATATTGCCTCCTGGTCTGACCATGGACTAATTTTTAACAATCTTAGGTCACTTTCAAAGCTTCAGGCATGACTCTGCAGAAGTTTGAAAAGACATTTTTATTTCCAGCCCTGTAAGTTCTAAGTCCCTTTTCTCCATGAATTCTCTAAACCTTTTCTCAGGACCAGGTTATTGGTAGGGGAATTGTTATTTCTTATTACAATTCCACTTCTCAGTTCTCAGCTCACTCTATGTCTAGTTTATCTTAAATGTCCCAGAAACTGCCTTATATTTCTTTGTGCTGATCTGACTCTTACCTTAAGAAATTCAGGATATGTTTTTTTTCCAGACAGAAATTATATTTTTATGTTAATGAAAAAATAATGACAGTATTCTACTGTCAAAGTAAGATATTTATGGAAATAATCTTTCTAGTACATATGTACTAGTCTCATGTTCCCATCTGTAAAGAAAAATGAAAAAAATACTCTAGTTTTTCTTCTACTACAATTAGCAAGATTAATCAGAACTTTGCTTTGAGTACAATTTGGTAATCTTAATATACTAACCAGACTCTTTGCTGTATTTGAATCTAATTCATCATTTTTTCTAGAAATTCTCCAGTTTTTGGCTTTATGACACTGACATTTACTGATTCTTCTTGCAATTCTCTGGCTATTTTTCTTTAGTCTCTGGTGGCTTCTCTTTCTCAATGCAGTTCACAGTTTTGTCCTTGGAACCCTGTGCTTCTCAGTCTGTGCACTGGAGTGACATTCAGCAGCATTCAGACAAAAACTGCTCTGTAGTCAAAGTTACCCATGAAAATCTCTGAAGAAGTTGACATATGGGAGACCAACATAGCATATCTCACTAAGTCTTAATTATCTTTTTCTTCATTGCTTAAACTCCAATTACTGCTGAGGCCTAGATGAACTAGTGGCTTGCTCTTGGGCCATGTTGCATGAGAAGCAAAAGCTTTAAAGATGAGAATCATTTTTAATGAGGTAAAATATTTATCATAGGATAAGAATAGTGAAACTGAGACTGAAGGAGAGTATATTTCCTTTGGAATGGTAAAGAGAGTTACTGTATTTATTAAGTCATGATTTCTTTGCCTCATCATCTCCCCACCCTCCTTCATAAAGCATGTAAAGTTGAATTTGAAATAGTAAAGCACGAGCGTGTTCAGGATTTCTAACTCTCCTAGGGTAATCCTGTCTGTGTTCATCATTTCACTTACATCTCTTTTTTGTTCAGGTTATTCTCAGATTTATTTATTTACTTATATAATGGAAAGTTTTTAAATCTAGTATAAATTATCATTAGAGTGATATTACAATGTGAAGCCATCTGGACCAGGGCTTTTGAACGTCAGTAGTTTTTGATTACCACTTCAATTTCACTAGTTGTTATTGGCCTATTCAGGTTTTCTGCTTCTTCCTGATTCAGTTCAGGTTTGGACTCATAACCTAAACTGCAAAGAAGTGTTAGGTGAGGTTTCTTGGAAAGGCTTCCTCTCTCTTCTAAGGGAGTTAAGTGAGGTGATTCTCAGTCTTTGATGGAGTAGGAATATGTGAGAACTGGAATTGGTGCATTCCTTTTGCTTGTATAAGAGGTTCGTGGGAATCACTGTGTAGAACCAGTGATGGAGTTCACTCTACAAAAGACTGAGCAGAGAAGTATCTTTGTGATAGTGTTTGAGTTGCATTCTCCCTGTACTTCCAAATACGTTAGCTAATGTGGCTGAGAACTAATATTCTACTGGTATTTTGTAAGAGTGTCAAGAGACAATAAGACACTTTAATATTTAATAACTTTAAGTAGTTTATCTACTAATTTAAACATAGCATGTCCATAATTATCAGATCACTGAAGATTCTGAATATCAAAAGATTATTAGAAATCCTTCTTAATATTATAATCAAGGTAAATCATGGGTGTGCTTTTATAGGAAATTTGATAAAGTTTTAGTTTATTAGTGGGAGGGAGAGTCAATGTATATATGTCTTTGAGTCTATAAACAAAGTCCAGGAACCTTGAAAGCTAATGTATTCTGCTTTAAAAATTTTGTGCTTAATTCCACAATTTCTCCAATTGTTAAGACTTGGAATTGAAGCAAGAAAAGGTGAATGTTGTGACTTTTATGAAGTCTATTTTTTTCTTGTAAGAACAAAGTGAATGTTATAACTAATTATGTAGTCTTAAGAAAACTCAAGTGGGTGTCAAGAGTAACAGATCTTTATAGCACATTAGATGAGTATTCGATCTCTTTGTCCTCTGCAATTTGTTCATAAAGCGAGTGTGAGGTTTGCCCCAAGTCATAAGGGTACTGTGATTCATTTCTGGGATATCAGAGGCATCTCCACAATTAGCCTATTGGGTGGCTCTGTTAGGCAGCTCTGCTGGGCAATGTGTTTGGGTCATAGACAATAGTAGAATATGTGACAACATCAGAAGGGGAAGCGAAAAACAAGATTTTAAGAAACAAATCATTGACCATCTATCATATACCAGGCACTAAAGATACAAAGTCAATGTCAAAAGAATGTACCAATGAAAACTGTGCTCAGGCCTATTCCCCCAGAATGGTGACTCCTACTCTGTCAAATCAACCTCTCCTTTTCATAATTAATATTTTATAATCTTTTCTTTACTATTCTTGAATGAAAATCAAAGGAAATGTAACTTAACTATACATGTAATTAAAAATATAATCATCTAACTGTAATAACTCAAAAAATTTTGAACCAAAGTCTAACCTTATGCTACTCACTCTCTAAGTGCCAGTAGCATCCCTTAATCATCGTGACCACTCCAAACCCCTACCAATATCCAAAACTACCCACAGACCACTGTAATGTTCCCTTTGATAATCAGTGTTCTAGATGTTCATAGTTAGCCAAACCACAAATCATGGCAAAGTGTGAAACTATAACTGTGCTATGCACAAGGACAAATGGAGATTAAAAATGAAGATTTTGCTTGGATAGTTTACATACATATAATTCATATCCACATAACCTACCTTTTCAATTATTTCCATGTGAACATATACATTTTTTAAAGTTTTTTTCCTACTCCAGATTAAAAGAAACCAATGAGAAGTAAATAGTACTTAGGTTCATACATGGCATCTCAAAAAAAATTCTATTTTAAAATTGCAGTGTTTTTTCATACTTTAATATTTGATGTAGATCCCCAAGTATGTGTGGATTCAAACATGCAAATCCAGGAATGGCTTTTATTTTGGAATTGGGTTGTGCAGATGCTGTTACTGCATGTGTGGTATGTGAGCCTGATCAATAGCCTGATGAGGCATGTGTGGCTTGCATTGCCCAGCCCTACCATTTTCAACCTAATTAGCAGCTGCTCAAAGATGGGAAACAGGTGCAGATCCAGGGCCAGACCAGGGAAGTCTGCCTGTAATTAACAAGGAAAAAAGGGTCAGATATTGGGAAGAATATCAAATCGGCCCACTGGGGTTAGCATGCTGCCCTCAAAGGCATAGTCACCTGAGATCTTAAGCATGCTAATGTAAATTATGCAAGCTTTCAAACAATGTGGCTGCATAATCAGTTGGCAAAGAGGAAAATGATTTTTTTTGGAAGAGAGTAGGGAAAAAGGGCATCTACAAAACTTTTTTCTGATTATGTTGTGGACTTCGTGAAGGAAATATATAGAAGAAATAATAACCTCAGGCGCTTACAAAATGTATTTCTCACTCACAGTGCACGTCTTGTGGATTGACTGTGGCTTCACATGGTCTTCATTACAAACTTCAAGCTGAAAGAAATGTCTCTCTCTGGGACATTGCCTGTCTTGTGACAAAGAGAATACAACATGGAAGAACCTTGGGAGTGGTCTTCCTCCCTTGCACTTATACACAACTTAATGTCCCACAACATCAGTGAGGGGAAATTTATGATGCTTTCCTGAGGAAAGGAGGTGAATATTTTGAATAATAATAAAATCAACAGCAGTGACTTGGGCTGAATCTATACACATTTTTAATGAGCCAATCCTTACTGTAATGTGAATACAAGTATCAATTTGTCAAAAAGAATGGATATATTTTTAAAAAGAGTCAAATGATATAGTACTACCTGCCTTGTTTCCATTTTCAAATACTGACTATGTGCCAGGCATTTTATAATTTTACTTTTTACCCTCATAACAATCTTGAAACTTTGGGGTTATCATCCCCATTTTATTGAAACTGTGGCTTAGAAGTTTTCAGTGCTTGGCTCAAATCTGCTCAGCTAACAAGTGGTAGCACCCACGCTTCAACCCAATGCTGTTTTATAGCTCACTCTTCTGAATGCACTACACTGCCTCAGAGGATGTGGCAGGTCTGGCAGGCCCCTTATCCCAGGGGCTGTTAGCACAATCTGTTGCATCTGTCACAGTCTGATTCTGAAGTGACTGGGGAGATGAGATGTCTGTGCTGCCCAGAGATCAGTTAGTGACTCTGGGCTCAATGCAGTATGTTTCAGTACAGAGCAAGGACTCACAATTCAGGATTGAAGGGAAGTTGATTAAATCTTTATAGGCTCTCTTTACTTCAATATCTTTATATTAGGGTTCCTCAATATTGCCACTCTTGATATTTTGCTCTGAATAATTCTTTGCTCTGTGTGTGTATGTACAAAAACACCCCCAGTTAAGAACCACTGATTGCCATCCAAATGATAAAGTTGGTACAAATTAAAAATAATATTACTGTATATATAAACTCTAATTTATCCTCTTGTGTTGCATGATGATCATCCATTCTTTAAACAACATTAATTGATCACCTAGTATATGCTTGGTACTTTGTTAGCTTGGATGGGGGAGGAGTACTAAGAAGATGAGTAAAACCAGTCAGAGCTTTATTAGATGATGTGGTTTGTAATTCTGCTTTCGGAATACCAAAAAGTTAGAGTTGAAGTTCTTTATGTGGACAAGAAAAAACTGAGGTTTTTAAAATATACCCAAATACAGCAAAAAAAAAAAGAAAGAAAAATTGAGCAGGATTTGGTATTGAAAAGAAAATAATGCAGTTAAGTATTTATTCTCTTTTCCCTGGGAATCTTTACTCAGAGTAAAGATGTCTCAGAGGCTAAAATAAACCTCCCTGGTCTCACAGATTCAAAAATCAATGATGCTAAATCTAGAAAGAAGCTTAGACATGTCTAAACTTTGGAACTGGGATCTGCTGGGAAAGTGGTAAGGTGAATTGAAAGATCTCTTCTATTCTTAGAAATATAATAAAGAAGACAAGAAGGAGGAGAAGGAGAGGAAAAAGCAGTATTGGGAGCTACAGTCAGTGTGATACAGCAGGAAGGTTAGCACATTTGAAAGAGCTGAGGTTCAAGACATGAGACCTCAGGCCAATTGTGTATCAAATCTTACATTATCTCTAGAATGGGGGAAAGAATGATTGCCTCCAACATGGTTTATCATAAGAATTAAATAATATGCCATGTTTTCCCATAAGACACATTTTAACAGTTTTAAATCAACATATACATTTGATATGCTTTTTATTAGTCTCCTTCCAATTCTTCTACCTGTTATTAACATGAAAGGCCAGAGGGAAACTTGATCTTTTGACTTAAAATTTCAAATTTATCTAAGTGTTATATACCTGTTTAAAGGTCAGGTCAGGAGTGTTAGGGTAGTAAGAAGAAGGTAAGGTGGATACGTATTAGAGAGGACTGTGTTGGCTAAATGATGGAACGGATGATCAGTAGAGGAGAGATATTCTGAAGCAATCAATTAGCAGGATGTAAATAAATAAACAGAAGAAAAGCCATTATTCATAATTAGAGCCATTTAGCTTTAGGGGAGGAATGTCAGATTTCTGCTTGTGAGAAAAAGACAAGAAGATGGGGAAGATTCCTTTTGAGTGCCCTCCAGTTCTCTTACTAGGCTTTGTATGGTGGACATTAGAACGTTACTGTTATCGTACACCTTCTCTTTCTTGTTGAATTCCATTAGAAGTGTTATGTCTACTGACAATATAAATGACTTGGTAGGACTCTAGGACTCAGGTCTCTTACCTAGTTTTTCATTATTTGATTATGATACTAATTGTGTTTTAAATAAGAATTCTCTGGAACTTGTTTTAATTGGAGACTAAGGCCCATGGAAAGTTAAGTACCATGTTCGATTACAGTACCTTGAATATAGGAGTTCTTTAATAAATATTGGTTGACAGAGTGACTACTACAAACTCAAAGTTCCATACATGGTAAAGACTGCTCTGTAAGTCTAAATTTCCTTGTGATGCTTATATTCATTTAAGTATAAGGAATTATTTTTAATTAAAAGCTATTCAAATTTAATAGTTGGCTGAGCAAGGAAATAAGCTGTTTCATATCTACTTACCAGATTAAAAAAGTCAAATCTAGTTAGTACAGACATACCTCAGAGATATTGTGGGTTTTTTCCAGACCACCACAATAAGCACTGCAATGAAAAAAGTCATAAGAAATAAAAAAAATAAAATAAAATATAAAATAAAGTAAAATAAAAAGAATATTGTCTTGGCCCAGTAGCTCAGTTGGTTAGAGTGTCATCTTGATAAGCGAAGGTTGTGGGTTTGATTTCTGCTCAGGGCACATACAAGAAGCAACTAATGAGTGCATAAACAAGTAGAACAACAAATCATGGTTTCTCTCTCCGGCCCCTCTCTAAAATCAATTAAAAAAACAGGTTGTTGCAATAAAGTGAGTTGCAGTCCTTTTGCTCTCTGAGTGTCTTATCTTCAGTTTGTAAGAAATTGCACCACCTATGAAATGACATAAATCAAAGGACAATAAAATGTGATATGCCTCTACAATGTTTTATTTAAGGTCATATGGTAAGTAAATTTAAGTTGGGACTCTGTTTCTAGGAAATCATGTATTACTCAACTACAACCACTTTCTTAGCCTTATATCCAACAAAAAACATGCTGAAACATGTTTCCTATAGCACCAAAATAGTTTCATAGGTGCTCTACATCACAGAACATATAATTAATACCATGGAAACATGGCTATATCTTATAAATCAGAAGTAAATAGAGTAGCACCATTAGATATTTCAGTCAAGTTCAACAGCTGTCCTCAATTCTCCTTTTAAAATGCAGCGACTCAAAATAGACAGGCTAAGATTTATAAAAATAGATTTGTCTGTCACTTCTAATTTTACATTTTGCAAGCAAGTTGTGCTTCAATGAAAATTTGCAGCTAGATGAGCATCTGGCAATAGGAAGATTGTCATGAGTTCTGTGGTTTGGGTTCAGACTACAAAAGATAATTGGTAAAGATAATCTTTTGTTTGAATGGCCTAAATGATTTTACCTCACTAACCCTGCTGACAGATGGTGCATATAGCTATTATCAACTCATTTTTATGAGAAAAAGAAGACTGAAAAACCAAAACATCTAATCCCTCCTCACTGCTGAAGCAATGTAGGATTGTGGAATGAGTTCCAGCCTAGGTTCGCAAGCTTGTCTTTGTTCCTAACTGGCTTTGTTATCCTGGATAAATCTCTGAATCTCTGGAGTTTCATTTACTCAGCTGTAAGAGAATAGAATAGATTTGACCCATCCTACTCAAAGTGTGGGCCATGGACCAGCAGCATCAACATCACTTGGATGCTTGTTAGAATTTCAGACTCTCAAGCCTCACCCAGACCTGTGGAATCAGAATGTGTTTTTGAAGTAGTTCCTAGATGATTCCTATGAATATTATAGTTCAAGAATTTCTGGATTTCAGGTGGTAAGGCTTCCTTCCATTTGAAACACTCCATCATTTTGAGCACAGGGATGGTGGTATTGGCCCTACAAACCCTGTTACAGTACTTGATGTACAGTGCTTTTGGGAGGAGTAAACAAAGAATAAATTATCCTCACTAAGTCAAACTTCAAAGGTAAGTCATGTGACCAACAGGACCTTGAAATCTCAGTAAACTACTTTTGGAAGTCATGCTGGTTGTTTCCATGAGGTCTGTGTATTCTCATATCCATTCCTTCCTTTTCAACAAAATAATCTTATTTTCACATTAAAAAAATAGTTGCTTCCAACCTTGCTCTGCATTTACTGATTCTAAGTGGTACAAACACCAAACCAATCTGTCCTTTTTCTTGCAGCTGCTTCCTGTCCCCTTTCTCAGCCACCTGCTCAGGCCTCGCATTACTGCCAGGCCATCTGCACCATCTGCCCATTAACTGTAAGTTGATGGGAGGACGGACACCTGGTGACCATGAAGTTGGCCTAGTACACTGAAGGAAATCAGCAAAGTGGTGAAAATACATAAAATAAAACAGACCCTGGGAATCCAGAGATTTGAGTTTCAGAGAAAGGAGGGACAAAAGAAGCAGGCTGAACTTCTGAGGCCCTGGGCAGCCTTTTAATTTCCTGACCTTTTCTCTGTGACCGTGCCCTGCAATGGGAGAGAAATTCCTAAGGAAGCAAAGGTACATATATTTTTTGCTGAACAGTTGGTTACTGGGAAGCGAATGGTACATGGTGAGCCTGCTCTGGGTACCTGTTGGAATGAAGATAGTTAACATTTCTGAAAGGGCACCTGTGTGTCCAACTTGGTAGCTAGGTCACTGCTTCTAATTCTGCAAAGCATCCATAGTCAACTCTTTGTCATTTCTGAAAGCAGATTCAGACCAAAGACCTAGTTATAATAGGAAGATCTATGGCCAGAGGGCTACTCTCTGAAAGACTGGGCCTCAGAGAACCACATGAAGGGCCGCCAACCAAAGGTAGGACATACAGTCCTAAACATACTCCAAGGAGCCTCAGCCGGCAGTCATATGTCTCCTCAGCTGAGAGTTACTTAAAACAAACTGTCACATGTTTAGGTCATGGTTTCAACTTGTAACAGGAAGCAACTGCTTTCTTTTACCTCAGCTGGCAATACGCAAATTCATTAAGAATACTAGGGGTGGTTGGTGTGAGGATATTTCCATCTCTGAACCTTAACAGAATCACTTCAGAGTTTATTGTAGTTAATTAGAGCTATTTGTACGGAGGGAAAATGCAGTGATTAAGAGCATAGCTCTGGGATAGAATCCTGACTTCATAACTTATTTGTGTGACTAGGGGCAAATTAATGGTTTTTTGCATCAGTTTTCTTATGTATAAAAGGAAATTATGATAATAACCTTCTTACAAGTGTGATATATGTATATATGTATATGTGTGTATATCGGTATATAGATAGTTAGATGATAAATAGCTAGTCTTTCCAGAAAGTATCTAGCCATGTAATATTAAAGATAGAGATATTTATTGAAGAAGATACAAGATATAGAAACATTGTACATAGGACAATGACACCTCAGTCCCCTTCAAAGTAGGCACCTCAGGACCTGGCACAGTTTTCCCAGCTGCCATCGGCTGCCCTGTCATATTTTGCTGAATCTTATAGACAGTCTGAAATTTTTTCCTTTATAAAGGTGATTTTAGTTTTGGGGAAAGCCAGAAGTCACAGGGCACCACATCTGGGCTGTAGGGGGCTGAGTCACCTGGGTGATTTGATGTTTCACCAAAAAACTAAGCACAAAACATGATGCATAAGTGGGTGCATTTTTGTGATGAAGCTGCCAATCACCAGTTGCCCATAGCTGTGGCCTTTCGAATCATCCTAATAGCTTCTGCAGAGGAATGTTCAAGCTTAATGCAGAATTTGATGCAGATTCATTGTTCTACTCCTTCAGTCATTCTGAATGCAACAGCTACAAATGCTCACTTAATGGTGTCTACTACCCCCACTGAGTAGTACAGTGAAGTTCTCATTGTTAACACATGCACATTCCAGTCTAATCTCCTTGGCTGCCAGGTTACATTGATGTTGGGAAACTGTTCTCGTTATGTTAACAATAACTGGACTTTTTCTGGACAGACCAGACTTTTTCTGTATATTTTGTCAGTTAAAATGGAGTCAGAGCTCCTAGCCCAGAGGAATTGTTCCCACAAAACTTTGAAATGTTAAAATTAGGCAAAATAAGTTTTGCACAAGGTCTAAAGCAGCATTGCATCAGAAACAATTGTATGAATGACTGCAAAGATAATAAATTAGATACTGTCATTATTGGAGTAATTGTTATAGAGCTAAAAATTTAAAACATTCTTTAGAATTAGCATCACTGTGTTTGCTTAGGGACACCTATAGAAATTCCTTCTATTTGTGTAATTGCCCCCTTCCCTTTCTCGTGATCACCCCTTGCCTTCACCTCCTAATTGGAACATTTTCTAAGCTTCTGCCAAAATCAATGCTTCTGAATAGTTATTTTTTTTTATCTCAAATAAATGCTTGTTACCTCTCACTTTGGCCTTTTATTTTTAGGTTAACATAGAGTTGGAAAGACTACATGTAACATTACAAAGAAATGGAGCCTGGCATATAGTTAACTGATACATAAGGATTCGCTAATATTATTGAAGAAGGATCTTCCTGAAACTTGTTTTCTCTTTTTACTCACAAAAGATAGAAGCTAATTAAAGAAACTTATGGTCAGCATTCTGCATGGATTCCAGGAAGGTGATAAACTTCTTCCATCTTTCCATTTCCTGCCAGGCCTTTTCTCTCATTACCTTATTATTTGACTCCTAGCTACTGTCATAAAAAAATAAGAAAAAAGAAATCTATCTAATGATTCTTTCCTGTAGTGTCTTCCTTGTTAGCACTACTCCTTCACTAGTAGATATTGATGTATTGAAGGTTCCCTCAAGCTTGTTCAAACAGGGAATTAACTTTAATTCTCAGTGATGAGAAGGGGCTTAGCTGAAGCCAAAGTATCTTGCTACCCGAAAACTAAGTCCAGGCCCTCACAATGGGTTAAGTCGAGTCTCAAACTCAAATGCCCATGGGGCAAGATAGGCAAACTGAATATGTGAAGCACCCTATCAGCCTCTCTTTTATTTCTCACTTTGGATAAAGATGTTTGTACAGACATGTGTTGTTCTACTTGAAGGTGAATAACGGTGCAAGTGCAGTGATTAACACAGTTTAGGAGAAGATAACAAGTGGGGGGGCAGTGAGAAACTGGCACCCTGTGATCTCAAGGAGGCAGCTGTTACTCAGCTGTGGTGAATTCCTGACAGGTGAGCCCATCCGTGATCAATTTTCTGATGTTTAAAGAGAATCCCCTAATCTAGATTTTTTTAAAGTGAAGTCTCCAGATTTTTAAGTATCAGCTGAAAATTTCAGATGTCAGAATATGGAACGGGGGAAATAAATCATGTTTAGCAGTTGAATCCATAGGCTTCAGTCTTGGATTAAGGTACATGCGCTCCCATCCATCTCTGTGTCAGCCAGGAGGCTGTTAAGTATCTTGCAGGTGCCTAATGGAGGCCCAGGTGCTGTAGGGAGAGGGAAAATCTTCTTAATTTTGTTCAGTAGATGTGAGTCTCACTCAAGGGGGCTTTTTCAATTTTGCCTTTAACTTTTAAATTTTGTAACAATTTCAAATCTACAGAAAAAATACAAAAGAAGTACAAAGATTTCCCAGATGCCATTCACACAGATTCTCCAAATATGGTATTTTACCATATTTGTTTTCTCATTCTCTTTGTCTTTTTTCCTGTCTCTTTCTCTTTTGGGGTTTATTTCTTTCTCTCTGTGTGTGCATTGTATATGTGTGTATGTATTCTTCCTGAAATATTTGTGAATAAGTCGAAGAATCAGTGTCCTTTTACTTCTAAATGGTTTAGTGTATTTCCTAAAAACAAAAATATGCTTTTATTTATCACAGTGTGATGGTCAAATCAGGAAATTAAGGTTAATGTAATATTATATGACCTATAAAGGTTATTCAAATTTCCGCCTCAGTGTCCTTATAGAAAAAGAAAGCATTCCAGGTCTAGGGAGAAGCAGCACTTGTTGCCTTTCGTGGTCATGACCCTTTAGTCTCTTTTGGACAGGGGTGAGGTGAGGTGGGGGGATGGTTTCTATTTGTTTTCATAGTAAAAGACAAATCCCTTCAGTCTTTAATAGCATTAATATTTTAGAAGTACAAGCCATTCCTACTTATTTTAGGAAGGAAAAGACTATCTTTCAATTTAAACTTGTTTGGTATGTCCTAATGATTCAGTCATGAATTTTGGGCAGGAATACCAAGAAGTGATGTGTCCTCAGTGTGAGAAAGATGCAATGAGAATATTTGAGGAAGACTTTCATTTTGTTTTGGGAAGAGAAGCACTTACAGATCAAGAACTTACTTTTCCAAACCACCACTTTGCTATCATTTTGTTCTTTTAACCTTTACTTTTTTAAAAAAGGATCCTGTCTAAATTCAGTCTGTATAAAATTTCCTCCCCTTGCTCCTTTTCTCTCACCCTGTATTTGTTTTCATAATGAAATATCGAGACTCTTTAGATCCACTTACTAGTGAGATTATATGCAAGCCTGTGAAGTTTGATCGATTGTTAAGCCTACTAGACTCACCATTGAATTTGGTAATAAAATCCTCTCCCTCTGCTTGGTCCCTCAGAAGCAAGAAGTAGAATGTGGATTAACTAGAGTGTAGAGATTCTTACTTTAATAGAAGAAATAATTTCTTGTATTTATAAAATTTTGAATAATTCTCAAACCTCTATCATATTTATCATCTCCTTTTTATAAAAAATAGTATTCAAGCAAAGGTTTTCAAATATTAGCACAAGATAGTCCTGCACTGGACTCCTAGTTTTGCCCTGTAGCATGATCACTCTGGAAATGCTTTATGAAACCCAGCAGTTTGAATGGCATCAGAGAGCAGTAGCAGAGCACGGGCTTTGCAGATCCTAGCTGGAGTCCCATATTTACCATCTGATATTTGTGGGATCTTGGGCAATTTTCTCTGTGGAGCTCAGTTTCCTCATTTGTAAAAGAGAGAGAGAGAGTTATCTTGCCAGACTCTAATGAGGATTAACAAGATGAACAAAAGACAAACATTTAACCCAGTGTACCTGGTAGATAGTATAGCCCAATAAATGTGGATTTTCTCCCTCTTCTTTTTTATCTAAGCAACTTCAAAGATTTACTAATTAGGTTTACCTTCTTACAAAGTCCATTGTGAAGAATTTCAGTATCTAGTAAGACAGAAAATGATTTGGGAAAAATGTGGCACAAGAAATTTTAAATAATTTTGAACAACCTGACATATTGGGCATAAGCACACTATTCCTACATGTAAGCAAATATCAATTGAGAAGGTTTTACATGAATATAAGTCATTAAACCAAGTATTTTCAGAATCAATTTGGCAGTCACAAATGGGAAGCCTCTGGATCGTGGTACTGTGTAGAAACTCCCTTTTGGTTATTTAAACAGTTCATTACTATTGAAATTTTAAAATTACTGTGACAAAGTGAAGGATAAAATTTTTCATGCATTGAATGGAGAATATCAGGGACTGCAGGAACAGGGTCCTGTGTAGAGGGAATTTTCATCCAGAGGTGTTCTGACTCCCTAGTGGAGTGACAGTGTGCATGGAGGCCCCAAATCCAAGTCCAGAGGCATACACATTCACTTTAAGATTTTTGCAGGCAAAGTCCAAGGAAAGATGAAACAACCTAGAATTCACATTTTCTAACCTCTTTAATAAGTTTCCTTGCATGTACAGATATTTCTGTTTTTCTTCTATATTTGTAAGTAAATAAGTCATCAGAAATAGAGAAGGTAGTTGCAGATTAGATTATTGGGTACTTTTTGTTGAGGAAAGAGAACTATAACCTCATCATCCACTTTTGTTTTACTCTGCTTATAAAAAATAATAACCATATGAATTATCATCCAAACTAGGCACTTTTGAGAAAGAAAAGGGTGCTATTAGTAATTATACTGACACGAAAGTAGTCAACTGAGACTTACCCAGGCAAGCCAGGGTGTAGGGACATGCTCTCCTTGAGGACTTGTGTCTGGAATTAAAATTACTATGAAAGTTAGACTTGAGTATAATGGTTAAGTAGCTACAACTGTCAATGGGCAGTAATTCCCACTGTTACCACCCATCTCCTATCAGTGCCCATCTTTTCCAGACTATCAGAGTGCTCTGGACTGTGGGCACTTCACCATGATTCAGACTTCAATGGACTTTTCCATGAGAATGTATGTAGTCAGTGCTCCTGCACTCATAAAATTTCAGAAAACTATAGTTTCTTCTTACAGACTCCTTTATGATAAGATGTTTGTTTTTCATGATCTTAGTATGGCAGGCAGCCTTCTTGGACAAATAAATTGATAGTTATTCATGAGCTCTAGAATTTGAGATTCCTGAATCCTGGTCTAGTGCACTTACCACTGTACACCTTTCCTGACCTAAATAAATTTGGTTCCAGTGGATGGAGTAGTCAGAGGCACTTCTGCATTAATAATAGGGATAATATAATAATAATAGCTAAATCATATGGTACTTACCACATATAAGGAATTGTTCTAAATGCGTGATATGTATTAACAATTTCCATTTAAAAACTTTCCCCAATGGTAAATGAAAAATTTAGATATTTTTTCTTTTGTGGGAAGTAAAATTAATTGCTTAAAACACATTAGTCCTATTTTATTTTATTTGCCTAGAAATCTCTGGGTAAATAGTTTTCTCATATAACTTAGTGCTTTTAGTTCTTCATTGTATATTAAAGGAGTATTTTTTTTTTGCATGTATCTTGCTGCTTTTGGTTCAAGGCTGAATGTGGCTTTTTTTTTGGAATGTTTATATTTGCACTGAAGTGGTATGGACTCATGATTAGGTAAGGTTTGTTGCTGGAGGCAATATTAAGCAATTGCTTAAAATCTTACTCAGTTCAGATGGTTAACAGTCTTCAGTGGCATTTAACTCCCGTTTTTGTTCATTTATATTCAAGTACTTTAAGACAAGAGTTTAGCTAGCTTCCTGGGGTGATTTTTTGCCTTATATCAATGATTAAGCCAAATTTCAAATAAAGGGGGGAAAAAGAAAAGTAAGAAAGAAAAAGGAACAGAGAGAGAAAAAATATATAGGACACATTGTCAATTATTATCCATTAAATGTTTAGATAGTCTGTTTTCATCAATATCTCTGATATTTAGGAAAACCAGAGATACAATTAGTTTAAGGCATTGCTTTCTGTGTCATCCAACATGGAGGCTGCCTGGAGCGTTGGGCATTGAGAATTGTGGCCTATAGCTTCTCACTGTTCAGACCAGGAGGTGATGGTTTTTCTTAGGATCCTAGCACCATGCTTGGTACTAGGAGTTGTTTTGAGAATGAGGATTTGTCTTATTGTTAGATACCAGGGTGGGTTCTGCTATAGATTTAAAAAGAAAAATTGATAATTATTTGTGGGGCATAGTGAACAAGAAGAGCCAGCTACCAACCCCAAAGGAGGACTGCAGCTGCATGGAGGATGGCACAGATCAGAACACTGCCAACCCCCAGGGTGGTGCCCACAGACCTCTGCCCACCATGTCTTCTAAAGGTTTAGAATCTCCAAGGAGGATTCAACATTTGAGGCACTGGTCAGAATGAGACTTTTACTCACAGAGAGAAGAGATGCAGCAAGATCAGTGTATGTATGACTTACGGTATACAAGACTGTAGTATAGTCAGAAGGTCCCTCCTGATAGCCAGTTCAGGATGGTGGACTACAGGCCACTCCCTGATGCTATAGGTAAAGACTTGTTTCCTTTCCTGCTGGGAGAGGATGTACTGATAAAGCTGGTCAGGTGCCATGTATGCACAGGCTTAAACAATATAAAGACATTCACTGTATTCCCAGACCAGGGGAAAGTTTTCTCCTAATCAGAAAGAAGAATCTGGAACTAAGTAACAGCTTTCACCCAGCTTTTGCAATAGGCAGTGATTTTTGACCAGTGTGCTGCAAGAATTTTTAAAACATCCAATACTTTAGATTGTCAAATAAAAAAATGATGACAGTAGCCAACACAACTATTGTTGTCTGGTGTGAATGAATCAAAATTATACCTATCGCTTTTTGTCAGATCAGCAAAAAAATGTATTTTTTGGTGTGTTGCAGAATTAGGAATTAATTTATGTGTGCCAGGAGATGAACGAGGTTGAAAAGGGGGAGCGTTGCTGGCCTAGGGCACTGATCAGGCAATCTCAAGGCAAAAATCAGGTGGGAGCTTCTCCCACAACAGCAAGGAAGGGACAGAGGAGAGTGAAGGATCACGCTAGAAATGTCCACCCCCAAAATGAAGATTTAGTGTAGCTATCTCCATACCTTTTCTGAATTTCATAAATGGCAGGCATTACTGATCAATCATGGAAAGTTTTTCCAAATAATTGTGGATAGAATCAGAATCCTTTTCTTTCATTCCTTAGAATTTTTCTCAGCAAATCATTTCATGTGGCCACTGTCAACTACATGTAGTCAGTGTATGATTTGAGATCCTTCATTACAGGGCTGAAGATATGTGAAATTAAGGATATGTCAATTCTGAGTTCAGATGAGAGTGGAGGACAAGTGCTTGTATTGAAGCAGGCCTTGTGAAATGCAGTCAGCTACCAGAGATAGAGAGTGGATCCTACTAGGGGAGAAATAGATCTTACAAACTCAACTCCGTTGGCACGGATGGATGAGTGAATGCATAAATAATGAGCGGTACATTTGAATTAGTCATAATATCTCTATTCCCCTTATGGAATTTCCTTCATTTTTAAACAACCTTGGGCAAACCCCACATGTCAGATATTTCCTAGCAAAGCGAAGATCGGAGGTATGGCTACATCCTGATAATTCAGGCAAAACCTCCACTTTATGTTTAGGTACAGAAAATAGCATTGGGAAAGAGAATTGTAAATAACAATGTGCTTTTCTTTTATAACAGCATGTCATGGTCATCTTTATGAATTTATATGACATCTTTTACTTAGGAGAGTAAAGGGAATTCCATTAATGTTTAAAAAGTAGTTCTGAAAGTATGTGCAATGTAAGCTAGCATTAAAATCCAATACACGTGTGAGGGCATGAGCTCTTCTTCCTATGCAATAGGCTAAATTTCTTAACAGTCATATTTTGACTAAAGCATTCCAATAAAAACTAAACAATTTTCTAAATTATATATTAAAAACCAAATATGCAATCATCAGAGAATGCCTTCTTTTTGTATTTTTGTAATGTTATTTTTGGGTGAAGTTCACAGAGTTTTAACTAACTATCTTGGTATACTTCATAATGAGGGGCTTACAATTTTACCTCTCTGCTCCTTTAGTTTATCTGTATATTATCACTTTCATTTTTAAGTATATTTTATTGATTATGCTAATAGTTGTCTCAATTATTTTCTCCTCTTTATCTCCCCTCCACCCTGCACCCACCAGTGTCCAGCATCCCCCACTTAGTTCATGTCCATGGGTTGTACATATAAGTTCTTTGGCTTCTCCATTTCCTATACTATTCTTAACCTCCCCCTGTCTATTTTGTACCTACCATTTATGCTTCTTATTCCCTGAACTTTTGCCCCCTTTTCCCCCCTGCCCTTCCTAATTTCCCTCCCAGCGATCTCCATTTCTGTGATTCTGTTCCTGTTCTAGTTGTTTGCTTATTTTTATTTTTGTTTTTTAGGTTCAGTTGTTGATAGTTTGTTGTCATTTTACTGTTCATAGTTTTCTTGAACTGTTCAAAGTAAATTAAAAAGAAATTATATTACATGAATTTTAGTTGTCAAATATTAAAAATATGTAAAAATCTACAACCCAAAGTAACATGTGTTAACATTTTTGGTGATTTTTACCCTTTTAAAAAACAGACAAGAGATTTTTTTGATGCACTCTTTTGTAAAATGACTTTGTTTCCCTTCCAATGTTGTGTGATACATATTTTCTTTCCATATCTGTGAATTTATTTTTATGTAAAACATACAGCTACATCATTCTTTAGTCATTACATATTATTCTATCACATGACTTTATTTAACCCATATAATAGAACACAAGTTTACTCAACCAATCCTCATTTTTAGATAAAACATTTGTTTATAAGTTTTACAATATTGCAAAGAAGAGAGACAACATCCTTGAAGCTAAATCTTTGCATTAATCCTTAATATTCTTTGTGGAAGAAACCTTGACATTGTTACTGCAGGGACAAAGCTGTAGCTTGCTGAATTGCCTTCTGGAAAGGTCGCAGGTGTTTTACTCTGAATGACTGTGCATAGAAGTACCAGAAGCCTTGGTCTTATTTTTCTTTTATTCTTCATCATTGCAGTTTGATAAATGTGCTACTATATCTCATTTTAATTTCATATTTAACATTTTACTACTGAGTTTAAACATATATTTATTGGCCATTTGTGTTACATTTTTTTGGCATTGTCTATTGACACTTTCACCTTTTTTTTCTCAGTATTGTTTATTTCTCACTGATTCAAAAATAATTGTATTTATTAAATATACAAACTCATGGGACTATATGAGTTTTATAATCTAGTAGGGGTTTTTTAGTGTTTTTAAGAAATGTTTTATTGTATTTTTTCCATTACCATTTAGTCCCTTATATACCTCTCCCCCGACAGTCACCAAACTGTTGTTCATGTCTTGAGTCCATTTTCCTTTTTGCTTCATCACTCCACCCCTCAATCCGCCATAGCTGTCACCCTGCTCTTTATATAGGAGTCTGTCTCTATTTTTCTTGTTAGGTCAGTTTGTTCTTTAGACTCCATACATGAGTGAAATCATAAGTATTTGTTTTTCTCTGACTGGTTTATTTCACTTAGCATAATGTTCTCTGGGTCCACCCACACTGTCACAAAGGGTAAAATTTTCTTCTTTTTTATGGCTGGGTAATATTCCATTGTATAAATGTCCCACAGTTGTTTTATCCACTCATCTACTGATGGACACTTGGGGCTGCTTCCATATCTTGGTGACTGTAAATAACACTGTATTGAACATGAGGATACTTATGTTCTTTTGAATTAGTGTTTGGGTTTCCTTGGATATATCCCTAGAAGTTGGGTCTCCAGGTCAAAAGGCATATCCATTTTTAATTTCTTGAGGTATCTCTGTACTGTATTCCACAGTGGATACACCAAACTGCATTCACACCAATAGTGCAAAAAGGTCCCCCTTTCTCCACATCCTCACCAGCACTTGTCATTTGTTGATTTCCTGATGATGGCCATCCTGACAGGTGTGAAGTGATATGTCATTGTAGTGTTAATTTGCATCTCTCTGATGATTAGTGATGTTGAGCACTTCTTCATATGTCTGTTGGCCCTCTGTATGTCCTCTTTGGAGAAGTGTCTATTCAGGTTTTTAAATCTTCTACATCATGATTTCAAATGGACTGAAGCAATTAGAATTGTTCTCACTGTGATGACCATTAGCAAAAATATAATATTGAAAATGGCAGAAATTGATCTGAACTACCCTCTTAATGGTCTTCCTTTGATGGTGTTGAACTAAACTGAACTTATGCAGAGAAATAAAATTTAGCCTATCCCAAAGTAAAATAGAAAATTAAATCAATTTTCTATACTTTTCAGCTACTAATAAGGTCCTTTTTCTTCATTATTTAAATATTTTAGATTAAAGTAGGTTTATCTCATGGACTTTCCCTTACCTCAGTTTGTTGGTTAATGTCTTCCATTCTGCATTGCATAGTAATGCCAGTATGGATGGAACCAGATCTGAGGACCCCAACTTCAGATGAAACAATGTATCATGAAGAAATTTTGTCTTATGGGGACTCACATCCAGGGTCAAATGTAAGGTCTTTGTAAGCACTTCATAAAGTATGGAAGGAGGAGGAGGAGGTAGGAGTGGCAGCTTCATCAGCTCTGCAGAAAGGCACTGTGTGAGTCTGACCCTCATGCTTAAGAATCATCACACTACATCATGATTCTCCAGCAAACTCAAATCTCAGAACTTCGTCTTTGATTCAGCAGGTGCAGTGGAATGGATATTCATATCTTTATACACATGTCGCCTTCCCACTGCTAATTTTTTTCCTCATGGTGTTTGGTGTTAGGGTGAAGGGCGAAGGCCACATTTGAACATAAGTCAGACTTTTTTTTTTTTATTTTATGTGGGGGAGAGCCAGGGGCATTTGCAGAACTTAAAACAGAAATCTAACCTTTAAAGGTCGACTCTATGTGTCCTGCCAGTCATATTTTCTTCTAGTTTCTAACTTTCCCTAGGCTTAAAATATATCTGGAGCCTCTGCTTTCTTTGTTCTTTGGAGAGTTCATTTCTTATTCTTACAAAAAAAACAAACAAAAAAACACTGTTGTGATTTTCTTTTAAAAAAGCAACAAATAAAGTTTTGTTGATCAGAGTTTCAGAGGTTTGTTGCCTACAACTCTGGTTATTTCAGGGACTGCCACACTGTGCTGTCACTCCCTAGGTTTCTCAGTGGACAGAACTTCCTGGGCTCAGTGTATGGCTGATTGTAAAATTAGGAGGAATTGGGGCAGGAGAGGTGGCCACTTCATATTAAAATAAAGACAGATGAGAAAATGCATCTATAAAGAATGCTAATTTAATATTTCCCAATATTTTTAATAAATCCAGCTATCAACTTGGCATATAACTTATTTCTAAATTTGTAACTCTTAGTGATTATATCAGTTTAATCATTATAGACCAGAAGCTTATAGTACATTAAACAATGGATTAAGTGCCAGGAGTGCTGTTTAGGGATTTCTTCCACATTCAGAATGTATCATAAAATATCAGAAAACCTAAATCCTTGACTGCCTTCTTATTCTATAGCATGCACGTAGACATTATTAATCAAAACTGTTTTAGTTAAATATGTAAATAATAGAAATGTCCCAGGCTACTATGAGAAAAAAATAGTATAACAAGGTAACTACATTTTCTGCATTAAATAGATGCATTTATTTTAGCAAAATTTAAGTGAACATTTTTGCTGTATTCAGTTCATAGGAAAAAAATATGAATTTTTCATCCCTCAGCATTTATCAGTTTTTTCTCCTCTCCCTAAAGATTCTCATCTCTCCCTTCCTGTCTATCCTCCATTCATAATCCTGCTCCTTGACGTCTCTCTGTTCCATGAATTCATACTCTATGGCTGTATGCTGCAAAAAGAATTTGAGCCGAAACAGACAACACCCCTGTCATCCTTCAGTTTATGATCTAACTAAATCTTCCTTGATTTTCTCTTGCTATAACTGCTTGTGCCCCGATTAGAAATACTTGCTTTCCTTTCTTTTATTAAAGTATATTTTATTGATTATGCTATTACAATTGTCCCAATTATTTTCTCCCCTTTATCCCCCTCTACCCTATACCCATCAACCCTCCTGCATTCCACCCCCGTTTAGTCCATGCCCATAGGTCATATATATAAGGTCTTTGGCTTCTCCATTTCCTATAGTACTCTTCACCTTCCCTGTCTATCTTGTGCCTACCAATTATGCTTCTTATTCCTTGTAACTTTTACCCCATTCCCCTCTCCCCACTGATAACCCTCCATGTGATCTCCATTTCTACAATTCTGTTCCTGTTTTAGTTGTTTGCTTAGTTTTTGTTTTCATTTTTTAGGTTCAGTTGTTGATACTTGTGAGTTTGTTGTCATTTTATTGTTCATAGTTTTTGATCTCCTATTTCTCCATAAGTCTCTTTTACATTTCAGATAATAAGGGCTTGGTGATGATTAACTACTTTAACTTGAGCTTATCTGAGAAGCACTTTATTTGCCCTTCTAGTGTAAATGTTAGCCTTGCCAGATAGAGCAATCTTGGATGTAGGTCCTTGCCTTTCATGACTTCAAATACTTTTTTTCAGCCCTTTCTTGACTGCAAGGTTTTTTTTGAGAAATCAGCTGACAGTCTTATGGAAACTCCTTTGTATGTAATTTGTTCCTTTCCTCTTGCTGCTTTTCAGATTCTCTCCTGGTCTTTAATCTTGGGTAATGTAATGATGATGTGCCTTGGTGTGTGCTTCCTTGGGTCCAAATTTTTGAGACTCTCTAAGCTTCCTGGACTTTCTGGAAGTCTATTTTCTTCCACAGATTGGGGAAGTTCTCCTTTGTTATTTGTTCAAATAAGTTTTCAATTTCTTGCTCTTTTCTCCTTCTGGCATTCCTATGATTCCGATGTTGGAATGCTTAAAGTTGTCCCAGAAGTTCCTTAGCCTCTCTTCATTTTTTTTTTTTTTGAATTCTTGTTTCTTCATTCTATTTCAGTTGGATGTTAATTTCTTCCTTTTGCTCCAAATGGTTGAATTGAGTCCTGGTTTCCATCCCTTCACTGTTGGTTCCCTGCATATTTTCCTTTATTTCGCTTTGTGTAGTCTTCATTTTTTCCTTCATTTTGTGACCAAACTCAATCATTTCTATGAGTATCCTGATTACTAGTGTTTTAGACTGTGCATCTGATAGATTGTCTATCTCTTCATCACTTAGTTCTATTTTTTGAGTGTTGATCTGTTCTTTCATTTGGGTCATATTTCTTCGTCTCAGTGTACCTGTTGTAGGTCTTAGGTGTTCCCCAGGGCAGGGAAACCCTTTTTCGTCTGTTGTGGTGCTGTCTCTGGGGAGGAGGAGAGAGGGAAAAATACTGCTTGCTTGGCTCTTACCCACTCTCCATCACTTCCCTCACTTTCCACAAGTGGATTGTGCCCTTTCAGGTGCTGATTCCTGGGTGGGTGGGTTGTGTACATTCTAGGACCCCATGAGCCTCTCCAATGGCCTCTTCTGTGATACTGGGAGTTTCTCCCATCATTGCAACCCCCACAGGTTTTTATAGCCAGAGGTTTTGAGTCTTTAGTTTCCCCTGCTTAAGCCCTGGGTTACTCAGTCTGTCTCACTCCCCTGTTGTTCCTCCCAAATGAAGGTGCAAATGTGGGAACTCCCAGAGGATGTGTGTGAATGTAGGACCACCAGGTCAGCCAACTCTAGCCTCACCTGCATGGTCCACCACCTTGTCCTGCATCCTCTCCATCAGGCTGCCCATCTCTGTCCCTCCTACCATCTGGATGAATGTTTCTTTAACTCCTTGGTTGTTGGATTTCCATACAGTTTGATTTTCTGGCAGATCTGGTTATTTCTTATTTTTATCTTTCTTTCAGGTGTGCAAGGAGGCAAAGTGAGTCAACCTTTGCCTCCATCTTGGCTGGAACTACTCTGCTTTCCTTTCTGTATTTCTCTTAAATGCTTTGAACACTAATCCTTTATCATAGTTATGTTTCCACTTTATTAAAGTTTGGGTGTTGATCAATTAACTAGTAAACTTCTTCCAACTTGAGTTATGAACCAATTAAGATAAAACAATAAGAAGAATGGGGTATGAAATGTCATATTTATTTTGATAATGCTGAAAATAGGCAGTAGACCCATTGGAGTTCCTAATATTGAAGTCCAAAATTAGGCAGTTACTTACACAGTAGAAGGCACCCTGGGAAAAGCAAACACTACAAGAGTGAACTTCCAGCAAGGGAGAGCAGCTGGGCCCTAACATAAAGTGTCAACAAAGGGGAAGGGCTTTGCAGGCTCATTTTACCCTTTCAGGCCTGGCATGAGTAAAGTGAGAGGCCATGAGTGGGCTCCCTGCACATCTGGAGGGGGAAGAAGAATGCCCATTCCAACATAGTCTGTTTATTTCCCTACCAGCAGGTCCCTTTTGAATTTATTTTTTTAATTCTGCAGAGTAGCTAGAAATCAATATGTATTTGCTAAATATTTATTAAATACATTTATTAGGAGATAAACTCATTTCAGGAATTTACTCCAAAACAAAGAGGAAACAAACATTTTTGGGCATAGTAAATTCCAGGGCTTACTACCTTGTAAAAATTATAGTCAATCTTATGCATATTTTCATAATATTTACAATGACGAGGTAAAACTTTTGACTATTAATTTCAACACTGTCCAGTCTCCTCTACTTATTGAGGTAAAAACATGAGTGTGACTATCTTTGACAAATTCTTCATGAAAATGGTGGCAATAAAAATTTCATAGCACTTATGTAGTGAAGGTCTGAGAAGACCTTACTGTGACTCACAGAGCTTTTTAGAAATACTGAAACTTTTTATAGCATTATGAACTGAAATCTAGGATGTGGTAGAAGGGAGGAACTGTATGAAGATAAATTCAAGAAAGTTTGGCAACTTAGTAAAAGGAAGTCTGACGCTGTTTCAGCCATACATTTTAAATATTCTTACTTAACCTATAATCCCACCCAACAAGCATGTGATGATAATAGATAATCTTTGCTGATAATAGAATATCTGCTGACTTGGTCAGGGAAGCAGCCCTTCATTTAATCAGGGATGTGGTCTGATTCTGTAGAAGCAAAGTTTGCCTAGGTTTACTGTTAATTAATTGTGTCTAAATATTAACTGACATTGATTCTAGAGTATGAGCAAAACTTCCCTCCAGAGCATGTCCTCTGTGGAAAATTTAACATTTCCATTATGAAAGCCAGAAGGATGAAATGTTTTTGGAAATGTAGCTATTGACCGCAAGGGAAGGGGCAAAGATCTCCCACCAATTGAAGAAGGAAAAGAAAAAGACTAAGAAATGGCTCCAGGGAAGGGGATGGTTAGAGAATTGATTCATGCCAGCTTTCAAAGAAATTGAATCAAAAGAAGGAAGGAGGAATGGCAGGTTTGCTGAGGAGTCTTCTTGTATTAATACTGTCGAGTGCGAGTAGCCAGGGAGTTGTGATGGACAGGAAGACCTCTTATGAGAACATAACCTTGGAAATGCTTTTCTTCCATAGGGGAGAGGTTTGTTTGCAAAATAACTAAAAGCTGAGTCTTGGACCATAGACAAGAATTATATCAAGTCTGTTTTCCTTCTATTTCTAGAGAACTGACTTTGGTTGTGAGATCAAATGTCAAAGTAATGGAAACCATTTGCTTTATGGTCAAAAATAAAATAATAGGTTAGATTTGATACTACAATTTCTAATTCCTCATGAAGAGTGATTTTTGTCCTGAGAAAATTATTCAAGCAGAATCTTTTCTCCTTTTGGTCAACTCTGAAAACTGAGACCATCTGTGTAAACATACTTTGACTGTTTGCACTTAAAAATTTTTACCAGGAAGATCAGACTGTAAACCAATACATAACTTCACTCTTTGCTTCAGGATATTCTTGTACACCAATTTATCCAGGCAAACATTGTGCTTATCTGGGGAAATAGTTATCTGAGAAACAGGACAATAAGTTTCTTACCTGGACTAAGAGCTTATTCATTAGGACAAAAATCAGCTTATCAAAATTTGCCTCAAACCTTTGCCCTGTTGTGTCCATCAATAAAAAAACTAATATGACACAAACTTTGTGTAGTTCTAACTAGTGACTTCTTGAAAGACCACTTAAATCACTTGAGCCAAAATTGCAAAATCTTACAAAAGCTCCTCATTGTCTTTACTCTTTTAGGATGCTGTTAGGACTTATGAACGTGGTGTTTTCCCATGCTACGGTAAAGTCAATAACTCAGCTTTTGTTGACCAGATTTGGTGATCTTCTGGTGGGAATGGAAGGTTTAGGTAAGTGAGGATCTAATATGCAGGAAGAAGCACACACATTGATACTGAACACTCTCAGAATGTAGTTCAGATTTTATGTTACTGTTTTATTATCTATAATCATTGTGCTGTGTAATAGGTCTCTAGGAGTCATTTATCTACTAGTTGTAAGAATATAGCCTTATACAACATCTCTCCCATCTTTCCCACCCCAGTCCCTGGTTTTATATATATAATATATAATATACAATATACAACATACAATATAGTATATAATATATAATATATATAAAATAACTGCATCTATATTTTCCTCATATTCTGAGATAATGGAAAAGCACACTGTCCTGAGACCAACCCCATCCCTCACCAGTTTTCTAGCTCCAGTCCATTTCCACCTTTTAGGGCATTTGGTCCATTTGCAACCTCACCCCTGTACCTTTAATTTTTTTAATTGGATCTTTGGAATCAGTTTTGAAATATGCTCAATTGTTTTCTTTTAAAAAGAAAAAAGTAGTTTTTTAACCTATACGCTACCTTCTACCCACGTTTCCACCCTTCTGTTCATTATGATGTCCTTAAACTGTACCAGTGACTTAGTTTCCAGTCTTCCACTCACTCCTTAACCCTGCCACCCAGCTCTTCCCACTGAAATCATACTGAAATGGGGCTGGCCACCAATGAGCTTTTCATGACTAGAGCCACTAGGCATTTTTCATCTTTATTTCATTTATTTGCAGTGTTTTATCTTATTGAACAAAGAAAGACTCAGAAAGGGGTGAAGATAAATACTCTAAGCAAGGAATTATGCCATAAATTAGGGAAAGTGTCACAGAGTTTAAGGAGACAGTAAAAATATTTTTTTGGCCAGGATACAAACTTTCTATAGAATAATGGAAGGAAAGAAATAAAATATAAAAGTATGTTGGTGTTAGATTGTAGTAAGAGACTATGAATACCATATTTTGGAATTCAGATAGTATTCCACAGTGATCGGAGCACACTGATATTATTTGAAAAGAGAATAATATATGGTAAGAGGCATTAGTTATCATAAATATACCACTATGTTTCCAGCTAGGTGACTCAGGTTTACCTATACTTATAGCATCAATAACAATTAAAGTCATGGTCAGTTTAGATAAGAGAAGGACAATTTTGTTTTGAGCTTGAGGCTGGCTGGACATTTCAGTGGAAATCCAGGAAGGCATTTAAAGATTCAGGCAAGAGGACGGCATAGATATGCAGATTAGAGATTTATTTCCAGAGAAGTGAATGTTGAAGTTTTCATCGTGATCTCAGTTGGGACAAGCAACTATCCCCAAGATAGCCCTCCCTTCTCTTCAATTTGCCTGTGTATGTTTTTTTTTTTGTTTGTTTGTTTTTAGCACTCAGAGAATCCCTTGCAGTACCTTGTACAAAGTTTTATTTTATTTTACATTTAAAACTGTTGTCATTCATAGATGATACTGTTCTGTTACCCTGATAGGTCCTTATTGACTGGTGGGTAATGCATATTTTTCCTTTTGACAGTTGGCTTGCATTTTTTCCAGTATATGCTAAATTTCTTTCTTGTTCTTGCAAATATATTCAACATCACAGTTCTTCCACATGACAGACAGAGAAGGCCCTGGCAGATTCCAACCTCATGAAGAAATTATGTCTATTTCTATAGTGCTATCAAGAGATTCATGTATGTATGTCAGGAGACACCTTTGCATTCATAGTACATTTCCATTAAATGAAGAACATATGATGTGATAGTCTTTCTTGTTATTTTTCTCTATTGTATCATTGTATTTGAAATTAATTGTTGAAGAGTTGACTAAAAATCATTTTGTATGCTTTTTATGTGATTCCATAGATATATTTGAAAATAAAATGTAAGGACTGATGGATTTGAACTTGTGAAATTTGGAATATATAGACAATTGTATCATTCAAAGTATTAGTGACCAAATATCAAGTTTCTGATGAAGTAGATATCCAAGTAGATAAAAACTTCTAGAATGTTTGAAACAGTATATAAAGCAGTAGTTTCTAATATATTTTTTGTTGCCTTTTACTCAGAGATAGCAATCCTTCTTTGTACTATGTGATGTCTTCAGTTGAAATTCATTATGATTGCTCTACAGAATGCCCTATTTCCCATTGTTATTTCTTTCTAGAAATGATGTATTTGTTAAAAAGTCTTTCAATGTTCATTATGAGACACTTGGTAAAATTTGCCCAATGTAGTGTCTGTGTACACAGATATACTCACCCCTACACACATATACACACATTAATATATAATATTCAACTTAATATTCTCAACATGTCAGTTATGGCGATCTACTTGAGGGTAATCAGCATCTTCCCCTTCACCACAGGCAGTGCTTTGTATGTAGTGGTTATACAAGAATTGCTTTTTGTATTGAGAACTTCTGTTCCAATGGAGCTCAGTTGCCCCTATTTACTTCCTCATCTTTATTATCTCTTGGTAACATTTCTGTGTATATGTCCCTATAAAATTTCATGCCTAGACTTTGGATAATCAATATTACCATTATATAATTGTTATAATATTATTTTAACATTTGGAAAAAAAGTCAGCTAAATAATATCAACTTTTTTTTTGTCCAGACAAATACTAACAATACAGTTTCCTTGAAGTCCAAGTTTTCCCTTTGGAATGGGGAGCAGATGATCTATAGCTCTTCACAGTCATTTGAGAACAGCCATATCATATATGTCTAGTGAAGTACACTTTAGTTTTTGAGTAGATAAAATTGCTCTAGCCATGTGATTATAGGCCCTGACTAACACAACGTCTCACAAAATGTAGTTTTTTTGTTTTTGAGCATTGTATGTGGGCATTTCAGGGTGGGGTCCATTTTTCCCTGAAAGGAAATTTGTTGGGGTAAGAATAAATATTAGATGAGAAGTCTAAAGCAGTGGTTCTTCGAGTCTGCTCCCCAGAGCAGCAACATCAACATCACCAGGGACCTTTTCAAAATACAAATTTTCTGGGTCCCATCCCAGACTTATGGAATGAGAAAATATGGGGGTATAGCCAGCATCCTGTGTTTTTAAATATATTTTTAAGTTTTTATTTATTGATTGATTTTAGAGGGTGAGAGAGAAACATATTTTTAAATTTTATTTTAATTGTTGTTGAAGTACAATTTTCTATCTTTTACTGCTATCCCAGCCCATCCATCCAACCATCCCCTCCTCCCCTCCTCCCTCCCATTTCCACCTGTACCTAGTTTTTTATCCATGTGTCCTTTATACTTGTTCCTGTAAACCCTTCCCCTTTTCCCCTGAAATTCCCCTGAAATTCCCTCCCCTTTCCCCTCTGAACACTGTCAGTCTGTTCTCTCTTTCAGTGTCTTTGGTTATATTTTGCTTGAGAAACATAGATGTTTTGCTCCACTTATTTATTCATTCATTGGTTGATTCCTGTATGTGCCTTAATTGGGGACTGAACCCACAGCCTTGGTGTATGAGGATGATACTCTAACCAACTTAGCAGTCTGTGTTGGAACTTGGAATCTTCAAATAATTTTTCTTTTTTTTATCCCAATGGTCCTATCAACTAATCCCTCATTTACAATGTTTTGAATTCATCATTTTTGCTATAGTCTGCATATTGCTGCCCTTGACCTCAGAGTACATGTATGGGGTTTTTGTAACCCATAGCTCTATTATAACAATAGCTTCTTAATGGTGCCTGACTACATTCTCCTCAAACCTCAACAAGAGGTCTAAAATTGACTCCAAAAAAGGAGTCATTTCCTATAAGTCATTATTTTGCCAAGTAAAATTAAGAGTTTAATAAATAAATGTCATTAAATTTCATTGGAGAAACAAAGAAATAGTTTATTCTTCCTCAGACACTGTTTATGTAAGATGAATCTAATTCTAGAGGTCATTTTAGTGGACATTTTAATTGACTCTCTCCATATTGTGCTAATATAGGAATATGTGTCTTCTATGGCTCAGACTGTCTGTCAGTCTGGTACTTTATCCAAACAAAACATTATTTTCAGGGGAAAAATCTGAGACCAAAAATAAAATATGACTGTAGAATTTTATTCCAGTTTGTGTAACCGATTTAACCTCCTTTTAGTCACTTGAGTCTGAAATGGCTGCTTTAGCAAATTTCTTACTCCATCTCCTTGTTAAAAATATAGACAGTTGTATAACTTTGTCTAAGCTCATGCATTATTGAGTTGATAAATCGTAGTGGCTTTGAAAGAGCCAATATGCTCCAGCTGCCTCTCATGCAAATTAACTGCATGTGCTAAAATTCTTCATGGAAATTTCAATGGCTAAAAATATTAAACGCAATCAAAACCCAATGTTATTTTTGCTTTTCTTCTACAATATTTTCTCAGTTGGTAGACATTTTAAAAGGTTTTTAATTATGATAACTTCTGGATTTTGTTTTATTTTAAAAGAAGAACCTAAACATGTAAATACACACATATACGCACATACAACCAATTCTCATTGTTAACAGTAGTTGTGTTCTATGAAATCAGCATAAACATGTAACTAGAAAATACTGAACTGTTGCTCCTAGGGGAAATACAGGGTTAGGTTCCTGTGAGCCTCTGGTTACATTTTTGTTAATAATAAAATACATTATATGTGTTTTTCTTTAAAGATAGTTTATCTAAATATATATTATTGATTCAGCCTTCATTGATTCATTGAATAGGGTCATCAGCACTGTAACTCATGTCTGAATGAAGCTGATCTAATTTGCATATTTTCTTCACAAGGCACATACATCACAGCTTTCTTTTGCTAAGGAACACTAGAGAGCTATTCAGTACTATGACTGAGGACAATTTTAAACAGTAAAATCTCTAACAAACAGCACAAATGTGCAAAAAACCATGGCATTAAGTACACAATAAACAAGACACTAGTTTGCAGTATGAGAGCTAAAACAAAAAGGTAGACTGGGAATGTGTAAGTTGGAAAGTTCAAAATTTTTACCAATATCATGTTTTCATAAGTGACCTTAAAAATGGCTGTAAGTATTATTGATTTGGGGGTTACAAACAAATTTTGCAAATAGGCAAATTTGTAAATATGTGATCTGAAAAAAATGAGACCAACTGTGTGATAATTAGATGAAAATGGAATGTGTTAAAAATTTAGAACCCTAAACCCAATTTATACAATGAATCTACAAGAACACACTTAAAAGTTTCAAAGTTCACCATTCTGAGAATTCATACTCAATGAAATTTAATTGTTATCTACACTTATTTATTTTCTCATGTCTTTGGCTTTGAATAAACAAATAATATTACATTTTATTATACAATATAATTATAATTGCATTGTTAATCCAGACTTTTGGATATGGCAAAGCCTCTAGTACATGACTCTATAAACAGAACACTCTCAAAAAAAAAAAGAAAAAATCAAACAAAAAAAAAAAGAACAAACCTGCTTGCAGAGCTATTGATGGAATATCTTATTTCCCAATACAATACTGAGGAAAATAAACAATCTAATTAAAAAAATGGACAAAAGACCTGAATAGACACCTCTACAAGGAGGACAGATAGAGGGCCCATAGACATAGGAGAAAATGCTCACTGCTAGCCATCAGAAAGATGCAAATTAAAACCACAATGAGATATTACCTCATGCCTGTCAGAATGGCTATCGTCAATAAATCAAAAAAAAAAAAAAACACCCAAGTGTTGGAGAGGATGTGGAGAAAAGGGAACCTTTGTGCACTGTTGGTGGGAATTCATACTGATGCAGTCACTGTGGAAAACTTATGGAATTTCTTCACAAAATTAAAAATGGTACTGCCTTTTGACTCAGTGACTCTACTGTTGGGATTATACTTTAAGAATCCTAAAATACCAATTCAAAAGAATTTATGCACCCCTATGTTTACAGCAGCCCTATTTACAATAGCCAAGTGTTGGAAGTAGCCTAATTGCCTATCAGTAGATGAATGGATCAAAAAACTGTGCTACATTTACACAATGGAATACTATGCTGCAGAAAGAAAGAAGGAATTTCTATCCTTTCAACAGCATGCATGGAATTGGAGACTGTTGATAATCAAAATAGGCCAGTTGGTGAAAGAAAAATACCATGTGATCTCACTTATAAGAGGAATCTAATCAACAAAATAAACTAGCCAGCAAAACAGAACCAGAGTCATGGAAACAGGGACAGACTGACAAGTGCCAGAGGAAAGTGGGGAAGGGGAAATTGAGAAAAGAAGGAGAAGGGACTAGTCAAAGAACATGTATGAATGACTCATGGACTTGGATAACAATGTGGAATGGGCAGGGGATGGGCTGGATGGAAAAGAGCAAAGGGGGGAAAATTGGGAAAATTGTAATAGAATAAATAAGAATTAAAAAAAAAAAGAAAGACAAAGGAACCAGAAAATGACAGCCAATTGACCCAGATGCTGGTAAATTTTTCCACCACCACAAAAAATAAAAGATAATTATGGGACTTCCAGCCAAGATGGAGGCATAGGTAGACACACTGTGCCTCCTCGCACAACCAAAATAAGGACAACAAAAATTTAGAAACAAAATAACAACCACTACTAACAGAAAATTGAACTGTGTGGAAGTCTGACAACCAAGAAATTAAAGTAGACACATTCATCTAGACTGGTAGGAGGGGTGGAGTCAGAGACAACTTCCCCAATCTGGCAAAGGAAATAGACTTTCAGGAAGTCCAGGAAGCTCAGAGAATCCCAAAGAAGTTGGACCCATGAGGAACACACCAAGGCACATCACAATTATATTAGCCAAGATTAAAGATAGGG
>CM052541.1:109392149-109484716 GCA_028533065.1 Trachops cirrhosus | reverse complement strand
AGGAGGAGAGGGGGGAAAAGGTACAGAGAATAAGTAGCATAGATGGTAGGTAGAAAATAGACAGGGGGAGGGCAAGAATAGTATGGGAAATGTAGAAGCTAAAGAACTTATAAATATGACACATGCACATGAACTAAAGGGGGGGAATGTGGGTGGGTGAGGGTGTACAGGTTGGAGGGGAGTGAAGGGGGAAAATGGGACAACTGTGATAGCATAATCGATAAAATATATTTAAAAAAGACACTTGACATAATAAGAAAATAAAATAATTATGTGATGTAATTGAGGTGTTAGCTAACATTATGATAGCACTCATATGCAATATACTAATGTGTCAAATCAACACGTGTTTTCGTTAATTTTACACAATGTTATATGTCAGTTATATCTTAATAAAAAACAAATCAGAGTAACTTTCTATAGTCCTAATCTCCCACACATTGAACAATCTTTGGTGTGGTCTTGTTAGACAATTCAACTCCCTGTCATTTTCAAATCTTTTCATAAACAAGTTTTTAGTCATTTTGAAAAAAATATGATTTTGACTTGCAGGAGCAGATTTTATTTAGAAAACAGAGAATATCATAAATCAATGATTCAGTTGCATTGCAGTGAACATAATTTGAAGTTATGACAAAATTATTTACATTGCCAGAAATTACTCTGATAAAAAAATAGTAGCTTTATAGGTAATTTGATTCATATCAAATGTACTAAATATTTAGAAGCCTAAACCCAAAATAACACAAATCTACAAATAGGTTCTTGAAAGTTTCCATGTACCCAATGCTGAGAATTCCTATTTAAGAAAATTGATTTCGTCTTAAATATAGTTTCTTTTCATATATCCTGACCATATTTTGTTCCTATTTATTCCTCTATATACATCACCTATTATTTTGATTATCAACACTGTTTACTTTTCTTTGGCTCATTGTTTGTTAGCTCTTGATGAGGCTAATTAGTTATACCTGGTTAGATACTCCCAACATTCCAATAGCATTGAATAATCTCACTGAGGAACAGCTTATAAATTGCCCATGATTTTTACATGAATTGAATTTCTATATTTTATAAGTAGATTTACTTTTTTCTTCTTTAAGCCATTAACCAGTGCAATATCCAAGTAAAATAAAGTCACTTCTTGTATGCTTAGGACTTCTCTTTTTTGACTCTAAATGCGGGCTTTAAAAGAATAAAAACTGGAATTAGAATTTCTCTTATTCATAAGTAAATTCCATTTAGGTGCTTATTATTTGTGGTAATAGTTCTTCTTAATCAAAAGTGTTATCTCTTATTTTGAAGTTCTCCAGATTCGCTATAGAAGATAAAACCTTTGTTCTCTATATGATATTACTCTAATTTATTATAAAAGTATATAAACATGCTACTTTTAATGTTATTTTCATATCTTTAAATGAGAATTTAAAAATAAGAACACAAATAAATCTAACTCTAAGTAAATTATTTAGGTACTGAATATCATTATATTCATTGTGTACTTTTCTTTCTTCACTTGAAATTTTCCAAGTAGATGAAATGTTTAGATATACTAAGAAATTACCAGTATTTTACATCAGGATATATTTCAAGATTGGTTGAAACTAGTTCTGTTGTTATAGAAGATTGATTTTGTTTTTTTTTATAAGAAGCTGTTTGTTGATACCGATATACGTTATTTATTGGCAAATGCAATATCTAGATTATAACCTATTTAAGATTGCTCTGTTTGAATTTGATAACATTTTCCAAGTTCCTTAGACCAAGCTATTAACAATGCATTACTCATGGTATCATGTTTATTAATAACTCAATAGGAGGGACAGTGTAGATGAAACAAGTATAGATGTAATTCAGTATTCATATTATCTTAGTACTGTAACAAACAGATAGGATGAAAATATTTGCACAAAGGATGCACTTTTTCCAGATGTAAAAACAATATTTGTTTTTGTTATATTTTCAGTAAGACAAATCTTTTCTATGTTTATGTGATAAACTTTCCCTATATTCACCTACACCTAAATTCACATGTCAAAGTAATAATATATATATGAATTAAACAATTTCCTCAAGGAGATAAGACCCACAAGGAATGAATAATAATTATGTTGCATCTTGGACATTTTACTTAATCCATTTATTTCTCAAAAGAAGAAGGCATAGGTAAATTTTAGCTAGAAATTAGAAAGAACGTGTATGTCAACAAACAAAAATGCATGCCTATTCCCTATCCAGTTTTTGTTTGTACTGAAACCAAATCTTTTGTATTCACAGAGAGGAACATCATAAGGAAATCTCAATGGTGGTGCATCTATCCTTCTGAGTATTCACAGTACTCCAGAGATGGGAAAGAAGGAATAGTATTTCTGACGAGGCAAGCTGGGAAGTGATTCTCCTGGGGTTGCTGACTCCACCAAAAGTGCATTAGCATTCAAGGAAAGAAAGCTGCTCTGTGGTTCACACAGCAACAGTGTTATACATGGCTCTGAGGCTACACCCTGGGAGAGAAAGAGAGGGTAATAATGATAGTTTTACAAAAATATTCATTTAGTTTCAGCAAAATGACATAGTTTTGTTTTTTAACCTGTTTTTTTGTCCTGACTGTATACCACTTAAGTTAATGATAAAACTCTGGGTACATTCCATTTTTCCCATGATTGACGATATTCATTTTAAGGATTCAAACTCAGAAAGACACAAAGAAACTTGCCCCCAGTCCTGTGAAATAAGATCATTTATCAGCTCTCCTTTATTTGCAAAAGAAGGTTCAGTTGCCCTTTATATTATTGTTAGAGCTCAAGACAATGTTTCTTTACTTATGAGCAGATGTTTGAAATCCTCCAGGAGGTTTCTATAAGACTATGGAAATGAACTTGGCATGGGTACTGGGCTCCCAGGTGGAGCGGTGCACATGAGCTTCCTTAGAAGTGTTAGATCAAGGCTAGTCAGGGAGAGCAACAGAGCCTAGCCACCAAAAGCCGAGCGCTTTGGTGAGTGACAGGTACAGGCTCCTTCTGAAGCATGAAAAGGAATGCTAAATGATCTCCCTGACAGAATAAATCTTCTGTTTGTTTGGTCTGGACCAGATGTGCTACAGGCTGATGTGGAAATGTCTGCTCATGCCAATTTCACTTTAAATCACAATTTGGCAGGCCAGTTAGTTTTGAAAGTTGCAGCCCATTTAGCACTTTAAACAGAAATGTTTCCTAATGGTCTTTTCAGTTAATTTGCAAATCCACACCAGGGCCTAAATAGGGCTGTAAGAAGGTTTTCTCTAGAGATGTATGTGGGTCACTTGATCAAAGAATTTTGTCTTGAGATGGAATGGGAAATACGGCTTTATTTCCTGTGCTCTACTGAGTGATCCATATTTACAGACAGCGTCTGTGTGTCTAGCGCCATGCTGAGTATGGATTTATTTCTTATTGCTATTTTACAGGCAAGTTGATTTAATATATTAAAAATAAGAGCAAGATGCTGATTTTCAAGTTTCGGTTGTTCTGAACAGTTCTCAAAATCTTGAGTTAGGAAAGATCTAAAAAGACTCATTCTTCTCAACACCTGTTATATACTTAAAATCTAGAGTTACTCTCTTAGCTTCATCACAGATATGGACTCTGAAAAATCTATGGGAAATTTTAGGAGTATAAAAGATTCTCTTTTCAGAAGACTTATTCTTTCTTAATTATTTGAAAATACAATTGTCTTATTATCACTTTTCTTCATAGAAGTGATCTTCATAGCTCTGATTAATGAATAGGAATTTTCATTAGTACTTTTACTCCTGATTCCATGAGGATAGGTATCTTGGTATTTTTACCAATTTCTGTATCCCAAGTGCCTAGAAAGAAGCCTAGTACATAAATAGCCATTCGGTAAAACTTTGTAGAGTAAGTTAATTCAGACATTTTAATGTATTTTAATCATTCAATTGGTGATTAGAGGAAGGACTTGTTATGAAAAATCCAGAAAGAATATTCATTTTTGTGGATTTAGATATAAAGCCTAAACTCTTACCTGTAGTTCTTGATCAAAACATCTCTATCAATACTGGAAAATGAGTGTGACATTTCTCAATGGGCCTGGGGTAATGAGTCTGTTGTTCCATTTTAAAATTTTAATTTGAATTCACTTAGTCTTATGAGGAACTGTAAAGTTCTTTAAGATACAGAAGTTCTTTAACTTACAGAACTTAAAAGAACTATAGGACTTAACTTAAAGAACTATAAAGAACTTGTAGTTATAGAACTATAACTAAAAGTTATAATTTGTTTTCATCAAGCTCCACCACCTCTATGGAGGGAAATTATTGAATACTAATGATTAAAATAAATTGAAACTTTGTAATGAAAACACAATCTAGATATAATGACATCTTCACTTTTCAGAAGAACATTCAGGAGAGGACTTTTACTTTTGGTTTTGGGTTCAATATTCATTCAATTTAAATATCTTTCTAAGCATGTCCAAAAACTCAGAGGCTATATATGAAAATAATTTATATTTAAATACAGAAACAGTAAACTCTGCCTGATTAAAAAGGAAAACAACAAAATATAAACCAAGTCAAAATATAAATTCTAAAGTAGAAAAAAACTACAACATATCTGAGAGCAAAGGGCTAGTTTCTTTAACATATAAAAGCTCCCCAAGTCAATCAAATTATAGGTATGTATAAAGCTAAAGGTGCTCTAGCTCATATTTAATGAAAGGAAGGTTAATTAAAGTTCTGTCAAAATTTTATTTTTTTACCTGACACACTGACAAAGACCAAAGTAAGTATAAATTGCTGTATCCTGTCTCAAGGACAATATAGAGATAGCTCCTAAAATCAAAATTAAAATCACATGCCTTTTGGCCTAACAACTTCATATGTAGGAATTTATCTAATGGATATGTCTGTACCTGTGTGTAAAAGTACATGTTCAAGGATAATATCATGTAATATTTTTGTAGTAGCCAAACACTGAAAATAATCTAATGGTCCATCAGTTGGAGAAGAGTAGTTAATATGTTATGGAACACCCATATTATGGGATGCTATGAAGTCATTAAAAAATGAAGCTCTTGTGTATGAAAAATGAGTTCATTTTAAAATAAATCAATAAACAACAGTTAATAGTAAATGCTATTTCCTATTATCTAGTAGCTATGTGAATTAAAAAGTATACTCTTAAACATACTTATAGCATTCATAAATATTTAAGAATATCTGTGTGTATGTTTGTGTGATTTAAATGTATATAATGGTGAAGTTAGTGATGGCTAATTAAACTTTACTTAATTGTTTCATAAAATAATCTGTAAATTAACCCTAACTTTTAATCACCTTTACAGGCATTGGAACTTATCCAGAGGTTTTCAGTGATACTGGGTTTCATTTCAGACCATAAGGAGAAAATGTGTACAGAGTTTTCCCATGTGTGGAACTTTTGGGACCATTAAAGTGCAATTTTGAAAAATTACTGTTCCATTGCAATACATGTTGCCCTGGGAACTTGAAGGAATTCATTATCCCCCTAAAAAAAGAATATTTCATTTTTTACTCACCACAGCAATGAACCTCCTAAGCTGAATGAGTTTAATGGACTCACACTGAGATGAAGTGGTGGTATCTGCTTCCTCTTTGCCTGATACCTGCCACACTGGAGGTGCAGCTGTCCAGTGACTCTGCACAACAATGCACTCCTCTAAGTGCTTGGTTGCTGAGATTATTGGCTGAAGGAGAAGAGGACATGTGGAAAATCTGAGGCACCACTGAATACCTTAATGATTGTGTTGCTAATGTTAAATGGTTAAAGTTTCAATCACATCAAACAACTATTGAAAATGAACTGCAGATGGAAGAAAATTTAATCCTCAAGGCTTTTTCCCTCAATTTTTCTATGCATGAGTAACCTAGAGCTGTCTACAAGTGCTGAGCAAATGTGCATGTTGCTGGCTGCAAGTCATCTCAAAGAATGGTTGCTGTGATTAATTAACACTGTGGTTGAGTCTTCTGACAGTCATGTTAGAGACATTAGATTACATGCATGTGGACTTGGAAACATGGTGAATCAAGCGCCAAGCTTCTTCTTGTTTTAGGTCATGTGGGAAGGAAAGAATCAGAAGGAATGAATGAGGAGACAGCCTGAAGTTTAAGCATAGAAATTAACTGAATATTTTGTGGTGGATAAGTTGAGAGAGGTAATTTAGAAATGATGGTGGTGGCGAGCTGTGTATATGTATTTAAACTATCTACGCTTAGTGTGGCCTTTGGCATAGACAAGCTGCAGAATTTTACTCAATTACTCGTCTTCATTGTTTTCTCAAGCTAGGTTTTAGGGATCCTTGGAAGATTTGTGGATGGACTTCAGGATTTCTGTGAATTTTCTGGAATTGAATGGTAGATTTTGTTTGTAAGTTCATTTTGCCCCTTCAGAGAGCCCATAGCATTCCCTAGATTCTCAAGAAGATAAAAGTTAACAGGTATATATAGGTGTAATTTGTTCACCCTCACACAAATATCCAAGTTACTATATATCCTGGCAAACTCTTTGAAAGGGTTTAAAAAGTCTTTAGCGTGCATAGTTGTTGTTTTCCTTTTGGGGGGGGCGCGTTGAGAAACAGACCCAGGAGCCTTTAGGAAGGCTCCAAGGCTATGCTTACATCACTTTCGATTTATATGAAGCAAAGCTGGTGCCCATTTTCTAAGCTACAAATGCTCCACATTAACAGAATGTACTTGAATATATTTAATATATTTACCCTTGTGGACAGTTTCATCAAGGGCTTCCTGTTCTGGAAATATCCCCTATAGGAACCCTTCATTACGGTGCTCCAAATCTGTGATCTTAAAAGGTTAAAACATTGTTATTTTTGTGTTAAAGCTTCCATTTTGTGGCCTTTCTGACTTTGTTAATAAAAGCTAAGGATTGAATATTTGCTACCTCAAATTCACATTTCAATAATTTCCTGGAAAATAATAAGAAAAATATATGGGAATTCAGTGCATTCAGGAATCATTATTTGTTTGCAAGCATTGGCAGAGCGCTTAGCATGTACCAGCAACTGAGTTTGTTGTTTGGAGTACAAAGATGAGCAGGGCACAATCTTTGTTTTTGCAGAGCTCATGAATTAATGGGGCTGGGGGTTGGGAGAGACAGAGAAATAAGCAGATTAATTAAAAGAGCTCATGAGTGCCTACTGTTTTAAGTCAAATTTTTGTATCAATCCCATGTTTGAGATTGGAATGTAAACACTTCTGACAGCTCTGTGTTAAATCGTTTGCAAACTTCGGTGCCCACCAGATCACCTTGCAGCACTTTCAGTATACAGTTGCCTGGGGCTGCGCTCCGGCCTAATGAATCAATAGCCCTGGGGACAGGGTCCTGGTAAGTGTATTTTGGAGAGCTTCACAATGCTTCTGATGTGCTATAGATTGAAACCCTGTGAAGTTTTATTAAGTGTTTATTATTTGATCAGAAATATGGGTCTGTCATGTCAGTATTTAGAATGTCGGCCCAGTTACTGGGAACTATATACCTTTGTTCTTACTCAGTGTCCTGCATGTTGTAATGTGTTAACCTTAGATATGGAGCAGTCTTATGTTTATGGTAGTTTTATAACTAAACTTTGTTTTGCAGAGCTGCTTATATGGCACTTGGTTACTAAAATCCCATTTACTTCAAAGGGAAGATTAGCTGTGTCAACTGTTAGAAAGTCATTTAAATATACCTCGAGGAATAGTTAAATCCTCATGGAAAACTCTGACACCTGTTGTCTTTTACAGCAATCCCAAGTCTACCTCATACATTTTCTTTATTTTTTTCTCCCTTGTGCTTGGGAGATGATTTCCATGAAAATGAGATCTTTATTTCTTGAGAGTTCATCTGTTCCTGCTGCTCAGAGGGAAAAAAATGCTTAAAATTTAAGCTCGATGATTTGAATTAGCATGTTTCTCGGCATTTTCCACAAGATCAGTAGCTTTTTGTGGTCTACCAGGAATAAAGCCCTGCTGCCTACCAGCTGCTGTTGGGATGGAGGTTTGCTAGGGCTGTTTTCTTGTGGACATGTTGTTCTCAAGAACAGCCAGTCTAGCTCCTGTGACAGCAATTAGGGAGAAGGTTGCGCTCCCTTCAGTGTCTCTTTAAACTTTACCCTCATCCTATAATCTGGTAATACCTGAGTCTGACAACAGCTTCACCTCAGGGCGCTGAGTTCCGGGCTGACAGATATAACACTTTATAAACTAGAGCTTCTTTTCATAATTCTATTTTTATGTGTCACCTTCCCCTTTATTTTACATCTCTTTTTACTATAAAGTAGATATTATTATAAGTAAATGTAACAGAACTTTTGTAATTAAGCATTGTCTTAGGTTGGCATTTGCAGATGGATTGACTGATATGTCTTCTCAGTTAACTGTTTTCTTCTTGGATTAAGTATACTAATGGCTGAAAAAGCTATGTACTATTTGCTCCAACTTAGAATGTGATAGGAATGAAGGGGGAAAAAAAAGACATGCTTATGTAACATTGTGATTTATTCTGTTTGAATTTGAATGAAATCGCTGATATGTAGATTAAATTCTTTAACAAAGGCTCATGGGATTCAGAAAACTATGTAGAACAAGTTGTAATTTAGTAGAATTTAGAGTACTAGAGAAGTTATGGCATATAGCAAAAAATGAGAAATGATATAATCCTATCTTCAACACCCCCCAATAATAATTTTCTTCACTCATTTGAAATTATAATAATAAATATAAAAACATTGAAGTCATGCATTTAGGTTACTTTAGAAATTTTCTCTAACTAGTTATATAAAATAAAATAGTACAATAGTTACATAAAATAGTACAATGAAACTATATATTCTACTTTGCATTTTTATTAATGAGGGAAATATCCATTTCTTCAATTCCTTTAGCTAAGATCCTGAGACAAGCTGGAAAAAGGCTTGTAAAAAAGTACCTTTTCTTTTTAACTCTCCTGAATCTCCTTCTTGCAACATTTATTTCTTAATACAGCTGGCACTGATGCTTACATACCCAAAAGCCATCTTTCTCTGTCTTCTCCCACTGGCCAAATACAGTAACTAGGAAAATGGTTGAAAATGCCAAGTATTTATCTCCTGATTTCTTTCCAACTAAGGATGACTATGAACTACAGCTGATCAATGACATGGGAGGGAAGTATACTCCTGGCTTCTGGGAAGATACTCCTTCTGGGTAAAAGGGGAAAGGTGAGGGGTACAGACAGAAACCCCTACCTTCCCTTATTGATTTTGCACCTCCTTGGAGTGAAGATGTAGTATCTGGAAACTGCTGCATCCGTTCTGTAACAATGAGGAGGTATCACCACCCTTTTGAGGATGGCAGAGAAGGAGGATAGGGAGATCCTGGGTACTCGATGATGTAATGGGTCCAAATCATCCCTGGAACTGTCTACCTCAATGTTTTTGTTATGTGAGGTAGTAATAAATACAAAATTCCTGAGTCATTTTTAGTTCGGTATTCTTTGCCTTTTGGTCAGAGGTATCTTAACTGATAACTTGGCAAATGTGACAACACTTATAAAGGAGATTAGATCTTTATATTTAGTAGAAGACTCATAATTTGAGAATCTTCTAGTTTTATTTAATCTATTAGTCATAAACTAGATAAACTAATAAGGAAAACTCAGATGATAGGTGGAAAATCTGCAACCAAGGGCAATAATAGCTAAATAAGGTAGAAATCTATATCAACCCAATTTTACTAAACAAAAATAAACATTACATCAACTTGTTGTTTACCACTGGTGTAAATAATTGTAGTAAGAAAAGTGAGAATCTCATAATATTAAAGACCATAGAGAAGTAGTAAATTAGACGCTTAATGAAAAATCTGAATTGAGGCCTATGGACCTTAGTAGGAAACCGGATTATCCTCCTATGTGTTTTTTCTAGCTTATTTGTATGGAAAAAGAAAGAAAACCAGGTAAAGATAAGGTACACTTTGTATATTATATAGGTGGGAAATGCAATTCAGTTTGGAAAAAGTTTTAAAATTTGAAGCTTTTTAAAAATCAGGACAAGTTTACAGTACATTCAATTTTCAATTAAAAATATGTTTTATCAAATGCAAGGTACTTTATCATGAGTAAAGAATTCAGGAAAAGCATTTGACAAAACTAAACTGAAAACCACATAATACATGTAGGTGAAACTACACAAGTAACTGTGGATACTGATAGAATTACGTGTGGCTCTGCCAATAGACAAGCAGAACTTGACCCTAGAAGGAGGAATTGATTCAAATAATCCAGGAAACAAAAACCTACACAAACTGAATGAAATATTGTAATGGTTAGCAAGGAAGGCAAGAGACATTAGTTAGGCTATAGTTTTAGCTGCTATAAGGGAGATACAAATATACAGTGTTTTAAACAGTTTGGGAGTGTATTTGTCTCTCACACAATAAAATAGTGTTAGGTAGTCTAATCCTAGTAGAGTCTGTCATACTTAAAATACAGCTTTCATCCCTGGATCCAATTCTCACAAAAGGGAGGATAGAGAGGACAAAGGAAGTTAATTCTTTTAAGGGTGCAATCTGGAAGTGACAAACAGCATTTCTGTTCATATCTTTGCAACAAAACTAAATCACACAGCTCTGCCTAGTTGCAAGGCATGCTGGGAAATGTGTGGCTGAGTGGCATGTGCCTTGCTAAAACTCAATAGCACTCTTCTTAAAGGGATGGATACTGAGTATAAGGAAACGATAGTCATCTCTGATGCAGAGGAATCACAGTGTTGGAAGGGATATGGGATTGTAGAACCTTAGTTTTTAACCTTGCTGTTCACCTTCTCTTTGGGGAAATCTTCCTGATTACATCTGTGGTGTTAGAACCGGCTGTAATCAATCATGCTTTCTTTTTAATGCTCCAGCACCAGTGTGGAGCTCTGATGTTACCAGGATGGGGCATTTTTATCCTTACTTTACCATTAAAAATTATCACAGCAGTATAAAATAATTTCTATACAAGGTTAAAATCATAGAGCACAGGTAAACCTATAAGATAAAGCATGTCTCCTGCTCCACAGTGCCATTTGAAAATGAGGATGTCTTTTTAATTTCTTTAACCATATCGTCTGATACCTATATCCATATCTCAAAACACTATTATGTCTGCATGCTTTAGTTTATTAATTTTAAACATCATCCATTTAGTTTTAGCCTACGTGTCAGTAATGATATACTTCTCACTCAATGTAATTGCATTAAAATTTTGGTTTCTCTACTCATTGCCTCTGTAATTTTAACTAATATGCTTATATAGTTATTTCTTTTTTAAATGTTTCATTTTGATGACTCTTTTTTTAGATTTTATTTATTTATATTTAGAGGGGGGAAGGAGAAAAAGAAGGAGAGAAACGTCAATGTGAGAGAGAAACACTGAATGGTTACCTCTCACATGCCACCTACTGGGGACCTGGCCTACAACCCAGGCATGTGTGCTGACCGGAGTTGAACCAGTGACCTTTCGGTTTGCGGTTTGCAGGCCAAAGCTCAATCCACCGAGCCACACCAGCCAAGGCTTCATTTCTTAATTAGTAATTATAGACAGTGTTCCCAATTCTCTACTTTGAAGGTGAACACATTAACGTTTCTCACATTCCTTTCAGCCTTTGTTTTCCATACCAATTCAAACTTTTGTCCTCTGTAGATTTATATGTCAAGATTTATAACATTACATTGTATTCATTAACCATAATTAAGTATCTTATAATTTATTACAGGTTGTTTCCAGAAGTAGAAGATCAACAAATATTGTTAACATTATTATGGCTAGTACAGGGGAAATCGGTTAGCAGCTGTTCATATGCTAGCCTTCGTACCCCTAAGACACTGTGATAGAGAAGAGAAAAGTCAGAGGGATGGGGAAGCAACTTGTTTGGTGGAAAACTTGAAATTTATGGATTTATGACCCATGGCCTGTTGGAAAATGTCAGTGTCAGCTACATCATGATCAGAATATAAAAAGGAGACATTTCATGACTGAAAGGGCTTCCTTTGATTAAGTGATTCATTGCTCATATGTTAAATCTGGACCAGGATATGTTATGATTTATTGTTTATTGAGGTTACATTGATTAATACAATTATATAGGTTTCAAGTGTACGACTCTATAATGCATCATCTGTATATTGTATTGTGTGTTCACCATCCTAAGCCTAATCTCCTTCTATCACCATTGATACCCATTTACCCTCTTCTACTTTGCCCCACCCCCTTTCACTCTGGTAATCACCATACTGTATCTGTGTCTGTGAGGTTTTTTTCTTAATCCCTTCACCTATTTCACCCAGCACCCCTCTGATAATTGTTAGTCTGTTCTCTGTATCTATGAGTCTGTTTCTATTCTGTTTGTTTATTTTGTCTTTCTCTGACCTGTTTATTTCACTTAGCATAATACCCTCTAAGTCTAACCCTGCTGTTGTGAAAGGTAAGAAAGATTTCCTTCTTTTTTATAGATGTGTAGTATTACATTGTGTGAATATACCACAGCTTTTTATCCATTCATGTACTGGTGGACACTTGGGCTGCTTCTAAATCTTTGCTATTGTAAATAATGCTATAGTGAACATAAGAGTGCATAATTTTTTTTCAAATCAATCTTTTGGGTTACTTCTGTATAGTCCCCAAAGTGGAATTGCTGAATAATAAGACAATTTCATTTTTAATTTTTGAGGAGACTCCATACTATTTTGTACAGTGACTGCACCAATCTGCATTCCTATCAACAGTGCACAAGGGTTCCCCTTATCTCCACATCCTTGCCAGCACTTGTCATTTGTGGATTTATTGATGACAGCCTTTTTGACTGAAGTATGAGGTGGTATCTCATTGTGGTTTTAACCTGCATTTCTCTGATGATTAGTGATGTTGAGCATCCTTTCATATGTCTATTGGCCATCTGTATGTCCTTTTCAGAGAAGTATCTGTTTGGATCCTTTACCATTTTTAATTGAACTGTTTGTTTGTTTTTTGTGTTCAGTTTTTTGTGTTCTTTACAAATTTTGGTTATTAACTCCCATTTGGTGGATTGTCTCTTCATTTCGTCAGTGATTTCAATTGCTGTGAAAAACTTTCTAGTTTGATGTGGTTTTATTTGTTTATTTTCTTCCTTTGTTTCCCTTTGGACCAGAGTATGTTCTAATGTTGTAGGGGAGGAACTGGACAGCTTTATTGGTGGTTCCAAACTTCTTGATATACTTCTGTGTCACAGTTATTGATATTCTTTCAGTTAATACTAAAGTTTGATATTAGGCAAGATTTCAGTTCTTTAAGAGTTTGATTTGACAATCTAATCATGTTTATTTTCATCTATCTGTGGTTGATTACTACAAAAACAAAAAGTGTGCTGTGACAATATTTTCTTTTTCATTGAGCCTTTTTTCCTTAGAGTTTTTATTTACCTACTATTAAAGTATAAAGATAACAGGGTGGGGGAGGGTTTAATGTGGGAGGTGTGGGTGGTAGGGTGGGGTAGAGTAATGGAGGGAAAATGGGGACAACTGTAATTGCACAACAATAAAAATTAAAAACATAAAATATATTGTTATATTTTAAAATATCATTATATTTTTATCTTGATCTTATTTCTCTGAAGTATAACTTTCTTTAAAGATTTTTATATTTTATTTTTTATTGTTGTTCAAGTACAATTGTCTCCATTTTCATACCTCCATGCCCCCTCTGCCCCTCCATCCCCACCTCCCACCCTCAAACACACCCGCTTTGGCTTTGTCCATGTGTGCTTCATACACATTCTTTGATGCTCCCCCACTATCCCCCATTATCCCTCTCCACTCTCCTCTAGTTACTGTCAGATTGTTCTTTATTTCAGTGTTTCTGGTTGTATTTTGCTTCCTTGTTTGTTTTGTTGATTAGGTCCCACTTATAGGGGAGATCATATGGTATTTCAAAATATCATTATATTTTTATTTTAATCTTATTTCTCTGAAGTATTCCTTCTTAAGGAAGGTTGAATGGAAAGTAGATTTTCTGGATCCTTGTATATCAAAATATCTGTGTTGACTTCTCACACTTGATTGATCAATTGGCTTCTATAAAATTCTAGTAAAATAACTTTTTCTAGAATTATGAAGACTAAAATTTTAAATTTGATATTGGTAAAGTCTGAGGCCAATTTCTGTTTCACTTTACCAATGACATGTAGCACATCCCCTTAGTACATTTCACAAAAGATCTTATTTTTAAAAAACAAAAAAACATGATATCTATTATCTTTTTCAGAAGTTGATCTAGATTTGCCTGAGAGTCATCTGAAATTAAGCAAGTCACCTCACCTCTTAGTATATCAGTTTTCTTATTTAAAATTGAGAAATAAAAAAATCTCTAAGTTTCTTTCTAGTTTTATAAGTGATGATGATAATACATTCTATTTTTTCCCAAAGCTTTTGCATCTATTTTTTATGGTTCAAATTTACCTTCACAGATACCGAGAGAGTAGGTGGTGTCATTTTTGTTATTCCCATTTTATTACTGAAGAAACTGAAGCACAAAGGCATTAAATAACCAGCTAAAGGTAAAAACAGCTCTGTTTTATTTAGTACATTACTTTAAAAGTTGCTTAAAACACAACTTGGTTTAAAATGGTCTCCTGTGCTAATATTTTGTCAAAAATAGTCCCTTGAAAACATAGTCCTCTACAGACTTTTCTCTCATATCATAAAAGAATAATTGTGCCCTCCATCCAGTGAAGAGGTTTTTAAAACTGTAAGCCACTGGGGGATTTATGAGGATGAAATATGTGATCAAACTATACATGCACACACATACACATGCAGGCCACCAACAAGGCTCATGGTTTAATGTACTGAGGGAAGTCAGAGGCCCCAACAGGATTTTACTCAGTAATGCAGAAAAAGGAAAGACCAACATTTTATATCTTTGGAGCATGATAGTGGGCTTGAACATTATATCAATTCATATTCCTGTTGTAATGATTTCATGTCATAGAATACTTGGAGGAATATTTGAGTTTATCTCTCTTTGGTATTATACATAGTTATAGAAGACTAGTTACATGCTACAGAGCAAAGAAAAGTGGTCATGGGAGAACAAAGTTACTGTTTTTTAAATGAAGTAAAATATAATTAGACTCCAAGATGTACTAGGTGCTGAAGAAAGCATCGAGTTAGATTTAATCCCTGCATGGGGGTTTACAGGCAGAAGTAAATAAGACCGTAGAGAGACAAAATGAGAATCATCTTCTCTTTCCTTTAATAATGCATCTCCCCCAATTTTATGGTAATTTATGTGTGTTACAAAAAATTGAGAATACAGAAAATATAAAAAAGAAAAACAATATACCACCCAGTGATAAATATAGTTAATATATGATGAGTTTACTTCCTTTTCTTTTGTCAAAAGTTCACTTTTATTAATGAAAAAACCTCAATTATTCCAGTTTTAAACTTGTTTTACTTAAAGTTGCTAACAAAAATGAGTTTAAAAAATAAATACTTAATAATCTTGTTTGAGACAATGAGACTGTGGTTTAGAAAAAGGATTCAGCTCCATTTCATAGGACTTCTCATAGGTCTTTCACAATTTATTCTTAAAACTTTCGGGAGTATTCTTGCCTGTAAAGTATAAAGACTGGCTGAGCTTCATGAGAAAGCCAGCTCCGAGGACCCACCATAAAAGGAATCAGTACACATTCAGCACAGCAACTTGGACTGTAATTAGAAGTAGCTGATGAAACTACATGTAAAGTTACAAGAAGGGAGTCTCACTTTCGTCTGGAGCTGTGTTACTTGCAGAACTTAAAGAAACATGTGCTCTTAAAGTCATTTAGGGAGAAGTTAAGGAGGCACTGGGTCCTCATTCCTGACTCTATGATTCCAGTTGGGGTTGATGAGAAATTAGCATTTCTAAATATTTCAGAAAAGTCCATTGAAGCATTAAAAAGCGTTTTATGCAAAAAAGGTCTTTCTGTATTAGTGAGTTGTAGTGCTCTTCAGAATTTCCTATGACACAAAGACAAAGGTGAGTCCAAATACTTAATCAGATATTAAAAAAGAATGGGAGGTGGACCATTAGGTCAACCCTTAGAGCTTCTGCCATCTTTTTACTATACACTGTTCACCAATGTGAATAAAGTAGACTTTTGTGAGAGAATAGGACTTGGTGGTCAGGACCTCTTTTTGGCATTTCTTCCTAAATGCAATACACAACAGAGAAGGGAGGTGGAGAGGAAATACAGGGAAGGTACTCTTTCTAGCTCAGAGGAGTTGATAAAGCCCATATGTGCATTCAAGAAGCGGATGGGATCCTGTTGGAGGGGGTCATTGGGAGGATGTGACTATGGTTGACCCATGAGCTGGACCTGAACAATCTAAGGCTCCTCCCTGGTCCTCTGTTCTTGGAAGGGATGTTCTGCCCACCGTTACTGCAGTACTACATAGATTCCAAACATATCATTCATCATCCAGGGAGAAACTAAAATCTATTACTATGGGACTTTAGAGAATGAGGGGAAGGATTTTATATCTCAAAATTACAGCAATGGAAATCCATTCAAGGGTTTATGCAGGGCAGTAACATGCTCACTTTTGCATTGTAAGATCAAGAATGCACCAGGTACATTACACCAACATGAAAAATATACCACGTACACCAAGGGTGTCTTATGTCATGTGCTGTGTTTACATTCTCTGCAGTTCAGCAGTCCTGCTTCTAGGGATAGAGATCATTAAGTAGAAAAGCAATGGAAGAAACCACAATGGAAAAGATAGGAGGATATAAAATTGCATAAGATTTTAAAATTTTTATATGCCAAAAGACACCATGAACAAATGAAAGGCATATGATATTCTGGAAAACTGCTTCTCACAAATATCAATAGCTGGTAATTTCCTAGGAGTGTGAAGAAGATTTATAAATTATCCTCATTGAAGAAGTGAAAAAAGAATGAAGTAACAGCTTACAGATAAAAATAAATCAATCAAGAAATAGATGTAAAATGATTGGAAGCTCAATCAATAATCAAAGAAACAAACATGTACAACCTATTGTATGTGAAGTTGACAATTTCTCATTGAAATCACTGTACTTGATGCTGGTGGCAGTGCAGCAATGCAGAGTCGGCCACATCTGGTTGGAAACTCTCATAAAAGTGGAAATGCTAATCCTTTTACTGAAAATCTATCTGGCAACATCAAAGACTTTAAATGTCAATGCCTTTAATCCAGTAATTCAACTTGTAGATAAATTTACCTAAGAGAATGACCTGAGATGAGCACAAAAACTTATTTTACTTGAAATATTTGTTACAGTGTTATGTATAATAACAAAAATTTAGAAACATACTAAATATTTAACAATGGAGCAGTTTTTAAGTTATCATTTATTCCATGCAAAAAATAGTATGCAATTCATAAAATCAATTTATTTTCAAAAACCTTACATGAGTATTCAACAATTTCCTCTAATCCTGCTATTTACCTAGAGAGCTACATTTCTCACTTGTTGAACACATTCTTTCATCCCTTCTCTAGTCTCCTTGGTCATCACATGCATCTGCTCTGCTCACTCTTACTGAAGACTACCTACATGCCATACTTCATGAAATGAAAAGAAGCCATTAGATAAGCACTCCTTTATTTTCTGTCTCCAAATCACCCATCTCACTGCTTTCATACCTATTTCCTCATTCTTCCTCCTGTTACACTAAGAAAGTTTCCCTCTTCCTTTGAAAAGCATGTCTCTCCTCTTGTATTTTGCAGCCCATCTGCTTTTTTCTACCCAGGAATTCTGCATGCTCAGTTTTTTTTCTCTCCTGCGTAACTAGTATCTTCCACTTTCTTTGTCCATTTCCATCAACTGATGAAACTACCCTAGTAATTGTCATTTTACAAAAACAAAAATGCTACCTTTTTTCATTTTCTACTTCGTTTTTTCTTCTCTTGTGATCATATTTGATTCCTTTAAATATCAGTCTTTTCTCTTTTCTTAATCACCTGTTTCCTTGATTTTATTTCTTCCTTTAGCTCTTTAAACTACTTAAAGACCTTTTTGAATATCCCTATTTTAAAGCCTGTGTTAGATTGCTCTGGCTACACAGCATCATTTAGGTGGTTATTCAAGGCCCTTTTGCTTCCCCAAACCCTGTTGTATTACCCAATATCGAATCGGTTTTATGTCTGTGTCTTCACTCAGGTTTTCAAGTTCTACACTGTATGAGAAGTATAAATTGGGATCCCACATCCGTATTTATGCAAACTAGCTTCTCACCTCTCCTATTCCCACTCATGATGTGGGATAAGCAATAAGATGTTCTATCTCTTTGTCAGGAAATGAAGATTTCCTAGTGCATGTTTTTAGATGGTACATTCTCAGTAGAAGATTGCACCTAAAAAATCAAAGCAAAACAAAGCAGGCTACATTCTGATTCCCTGCAAATGGGTCTATAATCATGGTAGAAATGAAGCAATTGTCAAGGGTCACACTCAGTTTTGTTGACCCACAATCTTCCCATAATGTAAAGAAAACCATTTCTTTAAGGTCTTGGTTGTCAAAGTATTGTCCCTGGAGCAGCGTAGGAAGGCCTCATTCCAGACCAACTGGATAAGAATCTGCTTTTAACAAGATCCCCTGGTAATTCATATGTACTTTGTAGCCTTGGAGGCTAAATTCCAAAAGACTCATGAAAAAGAAAAATTTTAAATTTCTTACTCTATTATAAATAAAAACAGGCTCTCCAACAGTCCTGGCAAGGGATAACAATACATCTAAGATACACAAATTAAGATGCGGAGGTTGAACTCTAGCATAGTTCTGACTCGAAGAATAAAATTACATTTTGGTACTGCCATGTTCCACTTAATAATACTGTATTCCCCATATATTTTTCCATTGTCTTTAAAGGTTCCCTACCTCCAGGGGAGTGGCTCATGGGAGCAAATTCATTTTCTCTCAGTGGCTTCATGCCCTATTCTTATTTTTTCTATCTTTAGAGATGATTATCTCTACTATGGGATGTATTTTTTAAAGGGGTAAAATACCATCAGCATACGACTAGTCATCTGGGCAAACAGCACGTCCTTTTAGAAAGGATGCAACTCTTGAGGCAGATTGTAATTGGTGTTACAGATGCCACACTAAGACAAAAATATAGTCGAGTCTTCTTATAAGAAACTTGTTGCCTGAGTTAGGAATGGCCCTTCCAATGTTTTCCTTTAAGAGAAAAAAAGAGAGACTAAATGTTTCAAAATCTTAAGGAGAAGGAAAAGTGCCTTGCTTAAATCTAAATGCATTTTAGGCACATATTATTAAAACATGAAAAGTTCGTGCATTAAAAATTTTAACTGTAGGACCCCATTGACCTATAATGCAATGTTATGAATGATAATGAATGGCTAACATTTACTGAGGTTACACTAAGTACTTAATAAGGGTCTCATGCTTGATTCTCATCTGTGAGATAGGCAGTAGTGTTTTTGTCATCACATAGAATAGAATGCAGAGGCCCGGGGACTCACGCATTGTCTCTCTGCTGGTAAGGAGTATGAACAAAATCTGAACCCAGGTAGTGTGGTTTCATAAGTCTGGATTGGAACCCCTGTGTCATACTAGAAAGACTTTTGTTTTTGTTTGTTTTGTTTTGTTTTTAGGGGCTACACATTAGGGCAGTATTTCTCAGACTTGTCTATAGGGCATGACCTAGGGAACTTATTCAAAATACCCCTTCCCAGATCTCTCTCCTGGGGTGGATACCAGTAATCTGTAAAATCAAGAAGCTTCTTGGTTAATTCTTAATGGGAATAGTTAGAAAAAATGCTTTAAGAGGTATTGAAAAATGCAAATATATGGCCTTACTACGTAGGTTAGAATGAACTAAAATCAGGTTCCTTATGTTTTTCAAATAGAAGGAGGGAAGGAAGCTCAGGAGACCTACTAAAAAGAGCTATCCAAGATTATGGAAGGAAGGCAGGCATATACAATTAAAATAATTATGATATAATTAAAATACAAGAGACAGTTTGATAACAGAGAGGAGCCTGGTTGTTGTCATTGCAACATCTTCTGTACCTTCTATTTAGGTGTTTTGTAGACATTCACAGGGTTAAACTCTTATCTAAATGGTCAAGCAGAATGGTCTTTTTTCCTTGATATTCCTTAAGATAAGTAATTATGTAAACATCAGGAATTACGGATTTTAAAACATTCTGCACCTCTTTAAAAAGCAAATAATCTTATGTCAGTAAACTACAATATTCCTGTAATTCAAATGTACTTTCTACACAGAAAAAAAATCAACATTACTCTAGGAGAGGTTTTAGATATATGGCTAACCTCGATAGCTCAAGGCAAAATTTTTTTTGGAAAGTCAATATATGAAGCAGAATGCCATCATTAAACAATTCAAAAATCCAAAAGATAGAATGTTCAACAGGACCATTTCTCTTGGGCTCTTGAGAGAGTTAATAACATGAAGATAAATAAACAAAAAAACCTAGCAAGATTATTGTAGATTATAAAGTACTAAACAAATATAACCAATTGCAGCATGCACACCTAGACTGGATCCTGGTCTGACCAAAAGAAAACAGCAATAGAAGAATAAAATTTGGAGAATTGGAGAAATTCAAATATGGACCAAATATTAAATGTTATTATATAAAAATTACTAATCCTTAGGTAATAGTGCTATTATGCTTTTTGTTCTTGTTTTTAGAAGATGTATGGTAAAATATGTAATGTAAACTGTGATGATGTTGCAACTTTCAAATGGTACAGTTATATACATATATATGTGTACATATTCCTATATACACACATACAAACACACACACAGGTACATATAAGAAGGAGAGAAAATAAGGTACAGTATTCTGTCAATGATACTGTTTCCTACTGGAAGGAATAAGAATTCTTTAGAGATATGGATTCTTGGTCTGGGGTAGAAATGAACACAATAATCTTCAATATTTTATTGTGGCATATCTGAAGGAAACTATCAAAGACTCCTAGGTTTCTAAAAAAAGACTCAGGAGATAACTTTGAAAGGTTTCCTCTGGCCAAACGTGGGCCACTTTGAGCATTAATAAGGATAATAGATTCAATAGATTTAAACACATCAAATATGTTAAATCCATGAGTTCTTAGTATATATTAAGAAATAATTGGTTATCATTAGAGGGTAGACAATTTTGAAAGTTGATAAAGAATAGAATTGAGCATTTATTTTGTCTTCTCTATACAATTAACTACTGGACAAGTATATGGTAAGTGAGGGACATTTCTTTTTATAGGAATATATTACCTAATAAATGAGACATAAATGATAAAATTAAATATCAACATTTTATAAATTCTAATGAATTAATAGATCTAGGTATTACATATTAGGTGTTACTAACATCAGAAAAAGAGAGACAACTAGATATTATAAGCCCCTATTGGAGGAAATATCTTTCCAAAGATATTGTTAAATCTCATCAAACCTGTATGTCTAAATACAAGTTTATGAGAAATGTAGAAATCAGGGGAACACATTTAAAAATAAATTTTAAAAAAAGCTTTATAGGATGCAATAAGAAAAGGCCAGACTGTTAGAAAATCTATAGAATCAATTCCTAGTTTTGTCAACAGATGAAATATTAGTGAGATGAAGAAAAGAAGCTATACATTAAAAGAGATTTAGGAAATTTATCTTTCAATTGCTAAATGTGAGCCATATTTGGATCCTGATTCACACAAACAAATATAACATGATGAGTAATTGAGCATTAAATGGATATTTGAAAGTATTAAGGCATTGTTTTTAGTTATTATACTGTTTTTGTGGTTGTTTTTATTTTCGAGCTGTTTTTATCTTTTGGAGAGACATGGTAAAATAACTACAGATGAAGTGATGCAATGTTTGGGATATGCTCCTTGATAACTGGGAGAGGGAATAGAAGTAGGTGAAACAAGACTTACCATGAGTTGATAACATTTGAATCTAGGTGATGGGTAACTTTTCTGTTTAAAAATATAATTTTTATTGATATCTTTTCTATTTTTATATGGAACAATTATAATTTACCTTGTAATGAGAAAGTAAAATCGTCCTGGCCATTCACTGAGCCGAGATAACAGGCACAGGTAGTGCTACTGCAAAGTGATGAGAGGCAATTTTTCTCCTAAGGATGGCTGTAGCAATTGCTCTATGTGACAGCAGGGAGGTGGGGGTGGGGGGAGGGGTCGTGGGAAAAGTTCTTACTATCATTTCTGTATGACAGATGAGGAAACTCAGACAGAGGGAGATAGAGTGAACTGCCCAAGGTCATACAATATGTCAGGGGTGTCAAACTTATTTTCACTGGGGACAACATCCGCAGGGCCAAATGTAATTTTAGGACTGTATAAATATAACTACTCCTTAACTAGGGGCAAGGAGCTTGGCACTGCAGCTGGATAAAACAAGGTGGAGGGCCGGATTCGGCCCTCGGGCCTTGTGTTTGCCACCTGTGCACTATGGCTTGAGGTCAAGATAAGGCTATATAATCTCGGCACTCTGGACCCAAGGCCCTTGGGCTTACCCACCATGACATATATCTGTGGGCTGAAATCTTCCCTGAGGTATTGTGATCGAGCATGATTGGCAAAGTTTTATTCATATGAACTTACAAGAAACTTCATGGCCTATTTGATGGATGCAGATTCAAACTAGGTCTAGGCCAAGAGAAAAGGCCACGCGACAGTAACACCAGTAGCTGATGCCTCTAGATTCCCACTCTGTGTGAGATGGGCCTGTGTTGGTACACGGAAACATTTGGGAATGATCACAGTTCTTCCATGTGGAGAGAAGGTGATGAATTTTGGAGCGGTAGAAATGGGTAATCATATCATTGTTCCCTTTATCCAAAGTAGGGAATGAAAATATTTTCTTTAGTGGTTGAGAAATGCTGTGTGTTTAAGAATTGAAAACTGAGAAAATATTTTTCCACTGCATTGGCTGTAATAAAATTGTTTGATATCTTCAAGGTAGATAACTGACTTATAAGAATGAATATAAAAAGCACCTCAGCATATTAAAAATTTTTTCTATGCTAATGTGTTGAGATATTAGAAACAAATTGATTACATCTGTAAAATAGAAAAGAAAGAAAACTGATACCCTCCAGGATGCAACAGAAAGAATTTAATAAGCTGCCTTGAATCACTCAACCTACAACACAGCTAAAATGTTAATTAAGCCACTTTTTTTTTTAAATCCTCACCTCTGCTCTGCTGGCTTTAGTAAAAGCCTGTCTGCCAGCATAACTCTCTACAGGTACCTTCAATTCTGTTTGAAGTTGGTGATCTGGGCTTGGCTCATCACATTCACAGTAGATTTACCTGAAAGATCAATAAAAGCATGTTCAAAGCTAGAGTGGCTTCATAGAGCTCAGGATTTTTATTAATTCATATAAACTTCCTAAAACTTTCACTGTAAAGAAAAAAGAAGGAAACTTGAGAATATTCACATTGTAAGAAATTGAATTGGTATCACGGAGTTTCAGAATTGGTTTGGAGCCTGTGAATCCCCTCACATGTCAGAATTTATGGAAGCAACAAATGCTGAGTCTTTCTTAAATTTTCTAGGAGGTCTTAGAATTGTCAATCACATCAAAACGTGGTAAGTGCCAGCCTCTTTGTCCTGAATGTTGTACAAAGTTAGTAGCATGGATTTTGCCCTTTGTGAACAGATGCCACTGACCACAGTAAACTATGTGTATCTAAGTGTTAGCTACATAATTTACTGGTCCTGTGAGAGAGTTGGAGAGAGTAAAGCACAGAAGTTGTATCAATTAAAGAAGGTACATGGATTTCTTGTGGAAAATGAGAAGAGGCTAGGTCCTTGGACCTGGTAAAGGAAGGTGAGATAACATTTTAGGAGACATCTAGTAATGGTGTAAAATAAAGCATGCATTTTGGAGCCAAATACAACCCTGGCTGGAGTGGCCCTTCACAATTATTTCATCTGGAGGCTAAGTTTTTATATTTATTAGTCAAGGATGAGAAAAAAAACAACTATGTGATTTAAAGCAAGTAATTTGTCTTTTCATTTATAGAATTAAGGATTTTTAAGGACTATTTTGAAATAATCCCTCCTGAATGATGATTACATATTTCAAAAGGTGGGGTGATAGAGGAGGAGATATTTGTTACATGTTCTGGAGTTTGGAGAAACAGTGGCGCATTTACAGGTTAGTGGCCAATGAAACAGTTCCTAGCAAGTTAAGAAAAGCATGGAGGTATGGCCACAGGCCATGAGTCAGATAATTAGTATGTAATTTGAATAGCATTTATCATTTATTGAATAAGTGATCTTATGTAAGGACACTTGTTATCTTCTCTTTGTTGAAAGAGGTAATACACCTGCTTTTTCAAATTTAGATTTCTTTGTAAAGACTGTATGGTTTGACTAAGAGTGTAAAATTAGGACCTGGAAACTAATCAACTAGCAAAGAAGCTTTGATCTTTAAAATGCTGGAATTATCTTTAATCAGAGGAGATTTAAATTGGCTAAATACTGGGATTAAGGCAAAATTATCATCATTTTGTGCACTAAAATGTTAATTCTTTTTCTACTAATGAAAATAATTCCCTAAGAACTCACTTTTCTTATTTTGTTAAATGATCTATTGCTTTGTAATTGGATTGCTTTAGAAATTATTTGATCCTCTTAGCACAGTTTTACTATCAGTATCTACATTTGTGAAATATAAATGCTGACCTAAGATTTTTTTATACTAACCTATGTTTTAACTCTTCTCTCCTGTCGAGGACTGCCTGTTTTTCATATGAGGAAGTTTTTATCAGCTGTTTCTTCCAATAGAGAAAGATATTGGTATCTCCGCAAGGATTTTACCTTTTATTCCTGGAAGCCCTGAAAGGGACTCCATGAAAGATTGATTTGAAATGTATTTTTAAATATACTTTTAAAAAATGTAACAAAATAGTATGTATACTCAACATTATCACAAAACACATTTTACTACCAATTAACATGAGTTACCAAGTTAACTAATTTTGTGCTGATTGTGGCAATTAGTTTCCAGATATCTAATAAAGGTATCATCATGAAAAGGTATCAGTAATAATTTCTGCATCAAATGTTAAATAATTGGGTTTCATTTAGATTTTAGAGGATCTGGATATGTGTGCTGGTGCCCCTAGCTTCAGGGTAGTGTTGGTTTGAAAACTGGCAGCTGTACCCAGAGGACCGGGAGAGACCCAAGAAAGAGTCAGATCACTCCAGAATGGTAGGTGGCAGGAAGCTGATTTTTGATGGCTGCAACAGCAATAGATCTCCACACCCTGACCCCCCAAATCATAAATATTTATAGTCATGTGTACTGCCCAGATGGTCTCAATAACATATGATCTCAAAGCTGTGTCCTTGGGGTAGCTTTTAGGACAGGGAAGGTAAGTGGAATTCCCATTTCAAGACAAGGGAGGTGGTGAGGAGCCCCAGATAGATTGCTGGGTTTCAGTTCTCAAGTCAACTAGTGATCATGTCCTCTTGATGTCCTCCCTCAAGGTAGGAAACTTTTATTGTCTGTTTATATATTTAATTTACTCTGTTAATCTAATGCTGCTATTCATCCCTCAGGTGACAAAAATTCACTAATTTATTATTGATTGATTGATTCATTGATTCATTCATTTATTCATTAGACATTTATTGAGAAACATTTTTTGTGCCAGATTCCAGAGTTGCAATAGTCTACAAAACAGAGACCCTCCTCTTATAAAACTTACAGATACTGAGAAAGACTTAAATAAACAAGCACTCAAATAAGCAAATAATTACATGTTGAGGAATTCTTGCTATAAAGGAAAATGTGTTAGATAGTTAGGAGAGTATAATGGACAACTTAATTTAGAATGGAAGGTCAGGAAAAGTCCTATTTACAAAGGGAAGTTGAGACTGACACATGCATGTTGATGAAGAATTAGGAAGGTAAAGAGCAGCCTTCACACAGAAACTTTGAGAAGCAGCTTTGGGACCAGTGGACATGTAAAGAGGCCACCATGGCTGAGCAAATTAGGTGAACACAGGAGTGGAACAAGACAATGTAAAGATGTAGGTATGGCTTGATCACAAGACATCTCAAAGGCAATAGCAAGGAGCTTGATTTCATCCTAGATCAGTGAGATTTCATTTAGGAGTTTGAGTAGGAGGGTGCTATTGTACTTAAAAGATGACTATAGTAGTTATGCAGAATAGATTAGAGGTGGACAAGACTAGTATTAGACAGACCTGTTATGAGGCTAGTATGAATCTAGATTGATGGTGGAGTAGACCAGGATGGTGGTAGTGGAACTGAAGAGAACTCATAGGAGTTAAGATTAGTTTGAGTATGAAAGTGACATAACTGGATAATGGGTATGGGTGTGTGAAGGAGAGGAAGGTGTCAAGTATGACTCCTGGGTTACTGGTGTGAGCACCTGAGTGGTCAGTGGTCAGAGCTACATAACACTGGAAAAGGACATTTTATGGGGAAAGATAAAAGAATCCAGTTTTGAACATATTAAAATTGGATGCTAAAGAAACATCCAAATAGATATTTCAAATAAAGACATCAGTATCGATCTCAGAAGGAAGTTCTGAGACATACATATGAATTTGGAGTTATTAGTGGAAGAGGGGTATGTGAAGGTGAGGGAGGGGTCAGAATCATCTGTTGGACATAGTATATGCAGTTTAAAAAGTTGTATTTACATCTCTAGATACTCTACATCTATATATCTCTATCAAATTGTTCATGTCAGATAGACTGCTAAACTTTTACTTAAAGGAAAATTATTACAATAATTATTGCTGATAAAAGTCCCTTGTCTAAGCATAACCAAAGTGTGTACCTGTGAGCATGCTGGAATCAAGGGAGATGGATCTCTCTTGCTGGTTTGCCTGTACTCCCCCTGAGGCTTTCATGTGTGTACAAAAATAAAAACATACACGTAAAGAAACTTCCTAGAATGCCAAAGCCCCAAAAGCTATTCTTTTCAAGAGGGATTATTTATAAACTGAGTGGTTGTAGAGATTAGTTCATTAGGTTATGTTTTCCTCTTGATTTTTCTGAGAGATTCAAGGTGGCTTATCCTGACAAGTGTGAAGAAAGGATTGGACCATAGACCTTTCCTCTCACACACAGCATGGTGCCAGCATTCAGCACTAACACTTGGCACTGCTCATCTTCAGAGAGTATCAAACAACGCTTTCACTTTTTTTATTCTTCTCCCAAATAGTTAATAAAATGTAGGTGTGGTTGCTTGAAATATATTATCAACTCCTTTAGGGCAGGGATCACATATTACACATATCTGTACCTGGTCATTGGCTTAGCAAAGCATCTCCCAAAATATTTGGGAAGAATGTTGGTTTCTAAAATTTGATTAGTCCTTTTGCTCTGAGACTCCATGTACCTTATGGGGGATGAAGAGATATTAAGAGATATTATTACAAATAAAAATAACTTTATTTTTTAAAACAGTGTCATCAGGGTTAATACATAGTTTCACTTGGATAAATTCTCAATTTAAAGTTCACACATATTGAGAGTTGTTTCTTATCTTCTTTTTTTAAAAATATTTATTTATTTTTAGACAGAGGGGAAGAAGACGGAGAAAAAGAGGGAGAGAAACACTAATGTTTGGTTTCCTCTCATGCGCTCCATACTGGGGACCTGGCTTGCAACCCAGGCATGTGTCCTGACTGGGAATTGAACCAGTGACCCTTTGACTCATAAGCTACCACTATATCCACTGAGCCAAACAAGCCAGGACAAGTTTTCTTGTCTTCTTAATTTTGGACCTGCTCCAGGACTCTGATTTTCTTTGAGCTTCCTTGTCCCTCTCAAGGCTATTATTACCTCTGTAGCACTATGGAACTTCAAGGTTCTGCAGAGCTCACCCACCTAAACAACTACCTCATTTATTTGTAACTTTCCACCTGCTGCCATGTTGACTATAGCATCATGCCCAGTGCCTGCCTTCTCAAAGATGTTTGTTGTCTTTCCTGTGTCATGTTCTAGAAAATAAGACACTCTCATTCATGGTTTAGATTTCCCCCAGATCTGCTTGCATGTTTTCACATCCCTAAGATCCACTCCCCTTGTGGATGCGCATAAATGATCTCTTGTCTTGGCTTTCCTTTGTCTCCTTTCCATATCTCCACTAGAACCCGAACGACTGTCATCGTCCTCTGACTCTACTCCTCAACGTTTGTCCATCTAGTCCTCTGATAGTTTCATGTTTAGTTTTTTAAGAAATTGCAAAACTGGTCTCCGGAAACTGCTAAAATTGGAATGTAAAATGGGAGTGTACCATTTTACACTCCCACCAGCAAAGTATTCTATACCGATCATAGTCTGATGGTGGCCACTCTGGGAAAAAATTTTATAAAAATGGAGTTCCACTCCAAGATTGCTCCTTAACTAATGATGAGTAATTTCTTCAATGATACCAATTTTTCCAACTTCCGTTCACAAATGAGAGTTGAATTTTTTTCTGTCTGAGGCTTATAACCAGATCTCTTTGATATCTCAAGGATCCTGATTTTGCATGAAAAACATTTGTTGGGGAGAGATGAAGAGATATCACAATAAAAATCTTATATTTTTCTGTCTCTTCCTGATTACGATAATATGATGGTTAAGAATGTTATACTACTTTTCTTCTTTTCTTTCATTTATATTTTTATTTTATGCAGATTGCATTATGCTCCTTTGAGAAAAAATATTATTTGAGCCACATGGCTGAGCTAACATTATATTTAGAAGTATTTCATTAGGCTGCATTTTAATTTTATTCCATTTGTCCTCACTAAAAAACTGTTTGCAACCTCAGGCATTTTCAAGCCAACTTTCTGACTCTATATTGGTTCCCAGGCTGTAAAAGTTAAAGCTTATTTGAATTTTTTGCCTATGACTCATTTAAAAATACAAACAAAAGATCAACTTGAGAAATTCTAAATGCTTTGTGTGTACACCTGCTTTGGTAGTGTAATGTTTTGGTTCATACCCAAAGGAAAATACCCATAAATGATAACAGTAATCTTTTAGTAGTTATTTTCTTTACATAAAGAAATATGTGTGTGTATATACAAACATGTGTTTTAGGGATATGTATATATAGGGACATATATGAATATGTTTATGTATATATTTATGTATATATGGTGTATATATTCACAATGGACATATTCTGTCTAGAATGACATAAAGCTAAAGGATGTCTGTGATATTCAAACTCCATGCTTAAACCTCTCTTTCCCCACCCTTCTCCCAGCCCTTCTTTTCAGTCCTCTTCCTCTTCTGCATATTTCATTCAAGAAAGCAGAAGGACCAGGAAGAGGAATGAAGAACTAGAGGGGTGTGGGCTATTCTCACAGCCCTTTCTGTGCTTTGCACCGTGCTGGAGCTTTAGTTCTCCACTGCTCCCTTCCACACTTTTCTGAGAGGCACTAAGAAGTAAATGCAGACACAAGGTTCCTGCCAGCTCAAACTTTATTGGTACAAGTTCAGATCATATAGACACTATTAATCTCTTCTAATCTTTTGTTAGAAGATTTAGCAATCTATTTAAATTAAGGGATTGGTCTTGCTCTTCAGGATCATTTTCTAGGTTTCAATCTGTAATTTAGATTTTGTTTTCTCTTTTTTATTTTTATTTTTATTTTTATCACCATCGTGGTATCGTAACTGCTCTATTTCTTTCATCAGGTTTGTTCCTCTCCACATTATTTTTATCCCCTCTGACAGTATTGTGGTAGAGATCAAGATCAGGATTGTATAAGTAGCTGAAAAGTATTTTTTCATTGACAAAAAAAGTTTCCTTTTGTTGTCTAAGCTATTCAGAATTCGTACTTTGTTTTCTTCATTACTGCCATATTCATGATGTGTTAATTTGAACATTTTCTTATTACTTGTCTTATTGGAAATCCTTTTCAGTTGGGATAAACAGTAACTTCATTAATGATATCTACAAATATTAAAACCCCCACCTCCAAGGGAATCAATTATTTCCCAACCAGAGAACAGCTGTGAGCATGAATTTTATACCTATTGTTACCTGACATCAATTTCATATATTTTTTGGTTGCTACTTATTTTCGATTTGGAAAATCCTACTAATCAAGAAAATTTTCATAGTGTAATTAAAAAAATCTCAGCCATATGCTCAAGAAAAGAAAATAATAGAAAGTAGTGTTGTTGAACACCTACTGTGTGTCAGACACTTGCTAGGAGTAACACAAATGTGATAATTAAGCATAGGTTTATATTGAAGAATGTGAAAAGCTGAATAACTGCTTAATTGTTCTTCAGTAGTTAAAATATAGCCTAGCCTGGGAGAACACAGTTCCTTAATCAAGTTTAAGGGTTTCTATTGGTGCAGCACCTTAATATTTAAACTCCATCATAGAGAGTGATATGATAAAGATAATATAGAGGTAATGTGATAATGTGAAGTTCATGGACAAACAAGCTAATTCGATGGAAGGCTCTTCCTGTTTTTTTTTCCCACTATAATATTATGACCCTGGGATCCTCTTGAACAAATTTGAAGTTTGTATTGCTCATCTGTAAAACTGGGAAGCAGTAATGTATACAGTGACACTATGTAGCAATTGTTTTCTTATCTTTGTTATAAAGATGGACAAAAGTAGTTGTTGGGATATTCTTAAACATTTACTATTATTGCCACCAAATAATCTGGTTTATGCCTCTCTTTTTCCTTTCTTCCTTCCTTCCTTTCTTTCTTTCTCATTTAAGTGTAGTTGATATACAATACTACTTATTGGTTTCAGGTATACAATAGAGTAATTCAACATCTTTCAACCTTATGATGTGATCACCCCACTAATTCTAGCAATCATCCCTCACTGTGAAAAATCATCTCAATATTATTGACTATATTCTCCTTCACCCTTTTCACCCATCCCCCCACCCCTCAATGCTCTGCCAGTGAGCAATACCTTTGGTCTTTGTTTCTACAAGTCTGTTTTTGTTGGCTCTCAGATAATTTACTGGAAATGTCCTAATATGATGTGTATATTGAACAAAATCCATGACTGAATAAAGAAAATTGGCAATATGAAAGAACATCTACTTTTATGTGTGGGGGAACACACCTTAATTATGTTCTAGGAAAAGGAGCAATGTGCGTTACTTGAACTGGGTTCAAGTCCTGGCTCTGGAACATGTAAATGTCATTTAACCTCTCAATTTCCTTACCTCAAAGAAATGGTTTTAATACCTGTCCTGCCAAATTTATGGTGACATGATTAAGATTAAATTAAGTCTCCTTCAGTATCTTTTCTTTCAACTAACACTGGATAAGATCACCTTGAGGTATGAGCCTATGGGTTGTTCCACCTTAGAAAAAAGTGTTTCAGATTTCTTATAGTGTTTATTTTAAGGTTGGTATTTATCAGTTACAAGTTTCTGAAAATTTACTGTGTTTTTTAGAATACCCTACTTGCCTTATTACTTCCAACTCTAGACCCAAGTTCTTTTTTCTTCAAATAAGCAAAATATGCATTAAAATTTGAGGAGATTTAATGTTTATTCCAGAATGATATTTTGAGGTATAGTGCTAGATAAATAAGACTGATTTGTTTGGCACAAACAAATTTTGTGATTTTGTTTTCTTATTCACAAATGTTAATGAAACTTTCAAAAAATGTCAGTTTTTTAAGATAAAAATGGATAACTTAAAGCCATCTATTTCAATCCCTGTTTTTGAACACTTTAGTATTTGTTAAACTGAAGTGTCTGTCTGTAAATAATATTCACTTGTGCTTCTTGCTCTTTCTTTTTAATGTTTCAAAAATTTAACTCTGGTGGAAAAATACTGATTAACTATTCCAAAACTATTTTGATCATATTTCAAGACCCAAGTGGTACATGAGTAAGTTCTTTAAGTTTTATATTTTAAAAATAATTGGATCTGTCTAATCCTAGGTGTCCATATCCCATGTGTTAGTTGGCACAGAACTAAGTAAATAACCCTTTTTTGTATTCACATTTCAATTTCCCTTTAACGGTTTTGCAATCTATGTTTTCATACAGAGAATATGCCTGCATTATAAGTAGATGTCACTTGAGCTGTCATTTCAAAGATCTATGATAGGAATCTGAAAGTCTAGAGACGATGTTTAAAGTGGCAAATTTAGAGTTTTGAAACATTTTTAACTGTGTTCCTTAAGATGGAAATGTTTACAGCCCCCAAATTGATAATCACAACTTGTGGAATGCTGCTTATTAATATGAATTACATATATGTATCAATTTTATTCAAAGTTTATGAGAAAGTTTTCAAACAATATTATACATACAGCATAAAAATAGATTAACACACTCATCTGTTTCCATACATACTATTTCATAAATATATTCTTTCAATATAGAGTTCTCCCAAATATATGCCATTCTTCTAATAAAAGTTAATGAAATTCAAAAGATACATTAGGTAAATGAAATAAGACTCTGGGGTATTTATTTATAATTCATGTTTCAATTAATTTTTACCACAGTGAATTTTTTCTCTGAATTATATTTTTAATGTATTATATCATTTTATGAATTATATTTTAAAACAATATTATATTGCTCTTGTTTCTTGCTGAAGTACACTTTATAGTGGAAAATACTTTAAACTAAATACTTCCCATCTGGCCCTGCCAAGGTGAATGTTTTCCTCACAGCCTTGACTTGCAGTTGCAGCTGATGTGAGAGTATGTCATGGTTGTTTTGACAGTCGGTCATCCTAATCCAGGGATTCGATCCCTGTGGTTTGTCAATTATCCTGCTAACCCTACAGCGAGAGCAACATTCAAGGCACTGAACTGTCAACCAATAACCAAAAAATAATGTCAGGAGCCAGAGAGGCAGGAATGAGATGGCAGATACTTTTGACAACAGAAGTCAGTGTATTATTCAGCATTTATTTTGTTTGTGGGGGCTTGTAACAAATTAATTACTGAGAATCACATGATGACATGTCATCCATTGCTTTGGACATTCTTTTGCATCTAAATTTAAAAAGCAAGGATTTGACTGCTTGTGTAAGTTTTGCTAACAGGGTTCTGAAACATAACTCTATGCTGAAAATGGCTAGATCATCCAAATTTAATTTGATTGTTAGTGATTTTTTTTCACCTGCCTCATGTTTATTGTAATATCTTTAGGGAAAAAATGCACCTGGGAAGTATGTGTGTACTCATGAAATTATTTGGAAAGTACTAGGTGCCCATTGACAGGGAAATGAATTAAAAACAAGGGAGGTGAAACTGCCTTGTGTATGACAAAACATGCATTCGAAACCAAGAGTTTCAAAGGGAAATTTGTTTTGAACCACTCACGATTGTTAATAGTTTAAGGAAAGAAATAAAGGGGACTTTTAACTGAATACAGTATCTGTCTTAAAATGAGAAAAGGATAATGAGGCTTTAAATCTCTAACTGCTTGCAAACAGGGACCAATAGAACTCTCGAGTGACATCAGCTAAAATCTACTTAGGCTTTTATTCCGCTCTACTTCATAGTCTCGCTGCACTTTATGTATCAAGTCAAGTAACTGCTATATGCATAAACTAAATGGAAGCCCATAATTAACAAATATAATAACCTGCGATTTTCAAATAAGCACTTCCTGGCTATACTGAAACGAGGCTTTTTACTTGTGTAAGTTTACTAAGGAAAATGTTGAATGAGCCAAAGTTTCTGCTTTGTAAAGTGTAAAATGTTTTAAATTTAAAAGAATTTTGTGAAATTCTAATAAATAGTCAAACTGCCTCTTGGCACTTAATAGAGAACATAATTTTCCTGGTTTGAGAAATTATAAAGTTACTTATAAAATAATGCCTAGTTATTTTGGACAATGGACAAAAATGTAAAGAAAAAACATACAAACAAAACACACATTCATAAATAATTACTTTTAGAATATATATCAGAAAACAATATATCACATTTTATGTAGATAATTTTTTGCACCCAACCTTTTTATTTTATGAACATAATTCCACATCATAGCAAATTCTTTGCAAATATAATTTTATATTTTAATATATGAATATAACATCATGCAGTTAAGTAATCCTCTAATATTAGATTTCATATTAGTTAAATTTGAAGACATTAATGATTGTGAGGAATAACTTATTTCTGATTCATTTTAGACTTATTTCTGATTTTCATTTTAGGGTGGATTTGCTTCAGGTAAAATTACTAAGTCAAAGGCTATCAATAATTTTTATCATCTGGATCATCTGGGAAGACTTCAAATCTTATTTAAAGTTAATGATTAGCATTTGAAATTTTCTTAGCTCCTTAATTTATTGCTAATTTCTCTTTTTTAAAAGGTTCTTACAGGTATAACAGATATATAATTATCAGTCATTAGGGTTTCTAAAAATAAAAACATGTCATGATTAGAGATGATTGTTAGGATGAAGAAATACTTATGTTTTGGTCTAGGCATTGTTGTCTAGTTCCAGTGACTGAATCAAAAAACTAATATGGTGTATGGCAGATTCCATTTTTGTGGGTTTAAATTCCACTTTTACTTGGTAACTGTATTCTCAGATTACTTAACCCCTGTGCTTTACTTTCTCCTTCTATATTATTATTACCCACGTCTTTGGGTTGAGGAGAGGATTAAACTGGGTAATGTACACGATCTGTGTTATACAGTGCCTGACACAGAAGGAGCCCCCAGTGAATGTGAGCTGCTGCTATTGCTTGAATATAGCCACTAGCAAATAAATTTGTATTAGTATTTTACAAGCATCGCATTTATTGTGAGGAAGTCAGGAATAGCAAATATTTTCATTATGTACACAATACCAGTTAAACAAGCTCTTAGATATAACAATAGAAACTTCTTTTAAAAAGTAGAATGCAATACAGTAGTAATTATTCTTGCCTGCTGGGAAAAACAGAGAGGTAAGATACTAGTAAGTGTCACTGTTTGGGTTACGTGGTATGTGTGTTATTAGTTATACATGTAAGAATCCTCCGTTGGTATTATGTATGTAGCCCAGAGCTCCTCAAACTTTAATGTGCATATGAATCATCTGGGGATCTTATTAAAAGGCAGATTCTGATTTTGTCGCAAGTCTGGGGTGGGCCCTGAGATTCTGTATTTCTAGCAGATCCCAGATGGTGCTGATGGTCCAATGGCTGTATTGAGTAGCAAGTATTTAGAATTAAAAAAAAAATGAGGCTATTGGAGTTGAATACTGAGTTCTTAAATTTTTAAAAAATATTTTCTTCTCTAGCATTTTGCTTTGGGCATTTAGTATATTTGCATGTTAATGAATTTGAATTTCAGTGTTCTGCAGAAGTGGGAAGTCAACAAATTTATATAAAACTAATATCCTCAAAACAGTTCACAGGTGGGAGGAGAATAGGATAAAAATCAAAAGCAAAAACCTCTTCAGCCCTGATCTTTGGCTGTCTCTGCAAATACGACATGAATGACTAAAGCCAGGCTGTGGGCTTCTCAATGCCACCATCACCACAGAATGGTGTGTGTTTGTCCCTTCAGCTGGCCTCCACCAAGGCACAGAAGCAGGAATTGCATCCCATCAATATTGTTTAATGGTGACCATGATAAGGACACATCCCTCACGCCAGAACCTGGGCTGTGGCTGCTTTTTGTTGATCATCCTCTCCTGATTATCATAGACTGGGTATGTAGCCAAGGGGAATAAAAAAGTATTGGATAAGGTTTCCAAATCTTCATAGAGCATCCATTCTACTTAGAGACTTGGAAAATTCTGTTAATACAAACTTGGTTCTTTATAGCATAACATTTGTGTGCATTTAAAAAGCAATATGAGAGCTGATGATAGGCCACCTCTGGCTATACTCCTAGGCCCCAGGGATGTTGTTTCACATTATTTTGCCATTAGGCTAATTTTGAGGGGATAACATAAAAGCTATTAGAAGTGAAAAGAACAAGAGAGGAAACCCAGGGAGGCCTTATGATAAAAAAAAAAATTGAAGTGAGTCAAAATAGTTTCTAATCTTTGCCCTGCCACTTACCTCCTTTACAACTCTTTATCTCTCCAGGCTTCCTCACTTTTCTCATTTGCATAACAAGCCACTTAAACTAATTTTGAGGTCCCTCGAAGTTCTGTCATTCTTTGATTTTATGACTGAATTTATTCTGTATTGAGAATTTTACCCTAATGCATAGGTGGCCTATTGACTATTTTGTATGGTAGAGACTCCCCAGCCCTGGCTTCTACGATAGCCCCCGACTTTGACCAGAACTGTAGATCATTTTGTGATTATTTCCACTGTTTTGCAGAATCAAAGTCCTATCCTAGCAATGGAGTTTCATTTGAAATACAGTTGAGTGCACATGTTATTGAAAAATATGTTAGCCCACATGCAATGGGGTAAGTCTATAACCGAGAGTTACCCCCTAAGTTTAGGGTATCAGTGAGGCACACTATAAACCACCAGAACAGCTACTTGACAATTTGTCACTCAACTTCAGCAAAACTATAGAGGAACTGCACAATGAATTAATGAATAGCAACAAATCCCCATGACAACATGTTAGTTCATTAAAATTTTATCAGCATTCTTCCTAAGGAAAGTGTGCCTTCTGTTCTATGTTGAGTTTCTTCAACATTGTTTTACAGCCAATTCACAGCATTCTGGTGCTTCAGAATTAGTTCCTGTGGAGAATGTGATGCACATAGACTCTGCGTTGTGTCACACATGGGTCTCCTGGGTGTCACCGTGAAACATTGCCTGCATTTTTGTGTATCTTATGGCTTCAGCATTCACAAACATTCCCCTCCTGCCTTTTTTTGAGAGTAGGTTAATTAGCTGAAAATCCATCCCTGTGTTAATTTTTAGCAAATGTATTAAATTGCTTTTTATAAATATCTTTTTGATATTCAACAAAAAAGCATCGATGGGGAGAATGGCATATTTCTGCTTGCTGCCACAGTGGCATTTTCCCTCTGGCTTTGGAAAACAAATAGTAATGCACAAGTCTTGACATTTTCCTTGATTTTTTTTCTCTCCCTGAATATATTTTTTATGTGTAACCCAAATGCAAGTGGTCTGGGTGTGCCCAAATCTTCCAGCATAACAACGAAGACTTTCCTTTTATAATTTTTTTTTAAAAAGCCTTATAACCTTATCCTCCAAACAATAGAAAAATCAGCACAATTCCCAATATTTTGGGGGGGGTTTGAGGGGATTACATAATTTTATTCAATTTCTGCCATGAGTTCTGCTTGTACTGAATCCTGATCTCAAGCATGTTTCTCCTTTTGTGAGAGTACCCAAGTGGAGATATATATCAAAGTCAGCCCTTTTTAAAACTTATTTACTTGGAATAACACAAATTGGAACAAATTTGGGAATTGGAACAAACTCTTATTTAGCTCCACAAATTGAGAATGATGATCATATGATGAAGATCATAGACTCAGACCATTAATCCATATATATGCATGTACACATCATGAGGTCTTCTTTTTTTTCTATTTTGGAATAGAAGTTGAGGGAATGATTTTCAACCTGCCATTAAATGTGTTTACAATGGACACTAATCATAACTTTGTTAATTAGTGCAACATTTATATGTTGAAATTGAGCGAAATGTACCAAATAAAACTGCATATATCCCTTGACCTGAAAATATTGTTTCTAGGATATGCTAAAATAATCAGATATTTATACTAAATTTATGCATAAGTATATACATGACAATATTATTTATTACAACAAGAAATAATGAAGCTAATGTAAATAGCTGATGAAAAGAGGTAAGTTAGTATAATTTATTATATATATACATTCAATACTAGTCAGTTATTAAAAACAATCTGGTAAATCTTGATTTATTAGACATGCTGGATTATTGGTAAGTTATAGGAAAGTATAATATGATTGGTGTGTGTCCCAGAGTGTCAGTATACATGTGAATATTTGCATATGATAGAGTCTGTAAGACAAGGCCATAGAGAATTAATAGTATTTATCACTAGATTGTGAGATATAAATGACTTGATATTTTTTCTTTATGCTTCTTTGGATTTTCTAATTTTTCTATGATGGCCATGGAATGAATGTTTAGTAATTTCTTTAAAAAATGTTTTTAATCAAGGGAAAATGAGGATAGAAAAAGCCTTTGCTTGGGATGGTGGGCACACAATGTTGTGTGCAGAAGTGTTTTATTGTGTTGTACACTTGAACTATGTATTGGTTTGCTAACCGATGTCACCCCAATAAATTCAATAAAAAGTATATTTAATCACAAACTTTAAACAAAACAATGTACAAATCACATTTACAAGATAGTTAAATGAATAAAAGGCAAATTATTTACACTGCTTATTGCAGGATTTATCAACAGTTTCACTGTAGACATTGTGGACCAAATAATTCTTTATTGTGGGGGATGTCCTGTGTATTGTGAAATATTTAATAGCATCCCTGGCCTCTACACACCTGATGTAAATAACACCCCCAAGTTGTGACAACCAAATCTATCTCCAGACATTGCCAAATGTCCCTTGGTTGGCAAAATAAACCCTAGTTGAGAAGCACTGGTTCATAGATATTACTTGATTTATTGATGCCATTCTTAATTTATATGTAGAACATTTATCTTCTCTCACATGTTTATCCCTCTTGTAAAATTTTAGTTTTTCATGTCTCCATCTTGAAGAAGATTCTGTATTTTCCTTTCCTTTTTTTCAGAGAAAGTCCCAACTCAGAGATTGAACTACAGTAACTGACAAGCTGTGACTGGTTTAGATCACTGACTCTGGAAGGACTGTCTGAATGAGCTCACCATGGCTAATTGCTCAAATCACAGCTAACAAGGAAGGACAGAACCCCCATACATGCAGATTCTAGACCTAAGTTTTTTACCTTAACAAGAACAAAGAAAAAGAAAATGTTAGGCTAGATCATTTCTTGATTCACACATTTTAAAAATATTTTCTCTAAATATAGATATATGCTTATTTTCAGCAATAAGGCTAACTCTAGTAAATGCATAATTCTTAGGATCAGAAGATGTGACTTTCAGTTTTGAGCCACTTACCTGTAAACGTGACCCCTGACAACTCTTTTAACCTCTTTGTAGTTTGAAAATAAGGATGATTTAACAGCCCTACTTAATTGCATGATTATCATAAATAATGAGTGCATTTATGGCTTGAAAGTGCTGTGTAAACTGCCAAGGACTCCATACCTATTGGGAATTCATTTCTCATGGAGATTATTGGTGGCTGAGGTTGCCATGGCAACGTTCTGGTTTGTAATGTTCCAAAAACAATGCCTAATATATACATGGCATCTATTTACACCTAGAAAGCAAATAGAGAGCATTAAGGAATTTAGAGTTGTTTTTATTTAAACTTGTGTTTTCTGAATGTCTCTATACCCTTTGTCAATATTTCAGTACCTATAGTAAAAGTTAAATTAATCTTAGATGGTGATAGATGTGGAATATAAAACTAGAGAAAGTAAAAGGAAAAGAAAGTAAAATAAAAGTTAATTCTTTAAAAAATAAGAGTACACAGAAATTAGAAAACACATGTCTGAGTTCATTTCAAGAATTACCAGTGTGAGACTTCCTCTGATAATTGTTTTCTCTGCTTTATTCAACCCTGTTAAAATGAATCAGCCAATGGGGCATCTGCCAAATCCTCCAGGAGCCTCTGCTGTGCTATAATATCACTAAACAATAGAATATCTTCTTCTGATTAGCTGTCTCACAGCTTTTCTCCAAAACATCCCCTGTGGATTTGAGAAAATTATTGCAAACTAGCATCTGAACAAGACTGGAAGATATGCCAACTTCTTTGCCTGGTAACTACTATGCCTGCTAAGTTCAAGACTGTACACTGACAACTTTAAGAAAGCAATAACAAAATGATTAAGAACACCTACCAATCAACCACTTGATTGGACTTTCACTTATTGTTACCGCTCAGTACTTCAGAGTTAAGATACATGGTTGGACTTCTCAGATATGATGCCTGAACAGAAGATGATAATAAATACTTGAGTAAAATGTGGGGTGAGTGTGTGTTTGTGTGTATTAACAATTCCTGGAAAAGAACAAGTGGTGTGGATAGTCTCAACATGGAATACATGTGTAAGCTAATATTTGCTATCTACCATGTGCAAAGGTGATACCACAAATCCTCTGATTAGTGAGAAAATTATTTTGAAATTACGTTCTAAGGACTGGGAGTGAATCTGGGATTAACTTCCTTTGCTTAGTTTATTTAGTCTTCATAGGGAGTACTATATGAGAAATGACTGCTAGGTGGAGTCTTAGAACAAGGAACAGCTTAAAGGGAGTCAATAGGCATAAACTTACAGATATATGAACCTGAAAGGGAGTTAATATGATTAACTGGGTTGAAAGTAATGGCATGAGAAAATGCAGTCTCAGGAAATGATTGGATCAGTTCTGGATAGCTATGGTATGAGCAGAATATGTGCATACCTATGTAGGCCGTCAGCAATCGGTTGAAATTGACAATGTCCCATTCAGGAGAGAAACATGGTAAAAATAGGTATGAACTTGATTACCCATTCTAGTTGGAGGTGGGTGAGATGACCAAGGACCAACACCCCAGATTGCTCTATCCAGCAAAGCTTTCATTTAGAATGGCAGGACAGATAAAGTGCTTCTCCGATAAGGTCAAGTTAAAGGAGTTCATCATCACCAAGCCCTTATTGTATGAAATGTTAGAGACTTATCTAAGAAAAAGAAGATAAAAAACATGGATAGTAAAATGACAACAAACTCACAATTAACAATAACCACACCTAAAGCAAAAACAAAAACATACAACTAGAACAGGAAGAGAACCACAGAAATGGAGATCACATGGGGGGTTAGCAACAGGGGAGTGGGAGGAGGACAGAGGGGGAAATGGTACAGAGAATAAGTAGCATAGATGGTAGGTAGAAAATAAACAGGGGGAGAGAAGAATAGTATGGGATATGTAGAAGCTAAAGAACTTATGACACATGGACATGAACTAAAGGGGGGGAATGTGGGTGGGAGAGGGTGTTCAGGGTGGAGGGGAATGAAGGGAGAATAATAGGACAACTGTAATAGCATAATCAATAAAATATATTTTAAAAAAGGCCAAGGAGCAAGCAAGAAATCACCAAACTTGTCACAACTGTTATTTATTTATTTATTTATTATTTTTTAATTATTTGTCTTTCACTAGATCTTAAGCTCTGTGAAAGTAGAGTCTCCTGTAGTCTAATTTACCATTGTATTCTAGTACCCAGCCTAATGCCCAGGCCATGGTGTCATTGAATTAATGCACAGTAGTAGAGTTTATTCATAAGTTAGTACAGAAATTAACTTCTGTTGTCATTGATTTTTAAGTGGCACAATTTTATCAAGGAAAAGAATTAAAGGTAATATTCCTCCTCCCCTCTGATAAGCTTTTATGTTTTTTATGTGTGCATTTGTGAGTGGTATATGGGTCAGAAGAAGGAAGTTAGGTATACCTCTCTGTTTCAGGCTGGATAGGGATTTACTGTCATGAAGATCCTCTCACTTTCTGAGGGTTTGTGCCCCACAAATGATTACATAGATCGTATTGGGTTAGAAGAAAATGGTTTGCTTCTTTGTGGGGTTAGTCTAGACACAGCAGGAATATCCCTAGACCAGAAAAGACTGTGAGAAGAAATTGCTATTTCTCATTTTGCAGTGAGTGCTAGGTGGCCATGGACTGATTCATAAGAATTGTTGGGATTGAATGGTCATTTTGGAGAATTAAAATGAATGGAAACTGTTCCTGAGAAAATTGCCAGTCTAATTCCTAGCCTCTTGGTTGGTCTAAGTGGGACCATGTGATTGAGTTCTGATGACTGGGATGTGGGAGGAAATGATGTATGCCACGGCCAGGCTCGTCAAGTACCCTAAACCTTCTGCTATGCTCCTGCATGCTTTTCCCTGACTGCTGGCTAGAGGTAGAAGAGCCAGTGAGGCAGCTAGGCATTTACAAGATGCTAGACACATAGTTGAATGAGTGCATGGATGAGAGTTCTGTCTCCTCTATAACATGACCAAGAGTTAAATCCTCACTGCATTTAAAAAATTAATAAGTTAAATGATGAACATATGAGTTTCTTTAGTGGCCTCTATATATTTCAAGTCCTAGTATATGAAATTGTTTCCTTATATTGAGATGATTCCCTCTCCCATTCTCTTTTTTCTCTGAAAAACATCTCTGGACACATAATACAATAGAAATGTAAGATATGGAAGAACTGTCTTTGCATTTAACTAGTATGTTTATGCATTACCTGCTCTGGGCAGGGGGAGTGAAACTCTATATACTGTCACATCTCTCAGATTGTCTACAACTCTTGGAAGGAAGGTAGAAGGTAACTTTCCTCCTCCAGTGGTCTTATTATAAACATTAATTCATTACTGATTGAATGTTAAACAAAAAATAAAATTTATATCCATCAGTTACATTGGAACTTACCTCATTTTGTAGTCTTGATGAGGAATTTCTTGCCAACTCAGGACTCCTCCCTAATTTTGAAACTTGTTTGAGATAACCAAAATATTTTTTCTTCTTGTAGAATAGAAAAAAGAAAGATATAAGATGTGGAAAGAGCAAATTTGACTTTGATAGGGTCCATTTATACTAACATTGCACTCGATTATGACTTCAGTTTAGAAGAATACTCCAAAATAAATTTTTATTTCTTAAAATGGCATCCTTATTAACTTTAATACAATTAATTTGTTTTTGTTTATTATTATTATTTAAATAATATTCTGGAATTCTCTCTCTTTTGTTTCACCTTTTATTTATCATCTTCAACTCTTTTTTTTAAGTTACAGAGACTTTTAAAAAGATTTTATTTATTTATCTTTAGAGGGAGAGGGAGGGAGAGAAGGAGAGAAATATCAATGTGTGGTTGCCTCTCATGGGTCCCCTGCTGGGAACTGGCCTGCAACCCAGGCATGTGCCCCGACTGGGAATCGAACTGCAATTTTTTTGGTTCGCAGGCCCGCGCTCAGTCCACTGAGCTACACCAGCCAGGGCTCGTCTTCAACTCTTGATGGGTACCTTATTGAAAGATATTTTTCCTTTTGTATTTTATTCTATGCTCATATAATTTTTAAATAGACTTTATTTTGCTATTCTTAATCCTTGTGTGTTCTTTTGTTCTTTTTTCTTCTCTTTACTATATTTTCATCAGTTCTTATCTTTGACAACATCTGACTTGTCCATTTAAACCTACATGCTATATTACTCACACATATTTTGGTTAAAATATATGGAAAATTAATGTAAACTGGCCTAAATAGAGAAGAGAATGTCATAGACTGAATAATGACCCCCAATATCTTCCATATCTTAATCCCTAGAACCTGTGAGTATGTAAGTTTATGTGGTAAAAGGAATTTTGCAAATGTGATGAAGTGAAGGACCTTGATATGGGGAGATTATCCTGGATTAGCACAGTGAGCTCAATGTAATCACAACAGTCCTCATAAGAGGGAAGAGGAAAGCTTAGAATCAGAAACAGGGAATGTGATGTGTTGATGACCTCTGAAAACTGTGAAAGGTGAGGAAGCAGATTTCCCCCTGAAGGTTCTAAAAGAAATATCATCCTGTCAATTGAGGCACACACCTTGATTTTAGACTTCTGAACTCTACAACTAAAAATAATAATAAATTTGTGTTGCTTTAAGCCACTAAATTGTGATAGTTATTTACAGAAATAATAATAAACTAATACAGTGTAATTATTCGCTTATATCTGGTTCAGCTGGGACTGAATCCAGTTTTTGAGGGGTTGTGTGTTTCAGTTCCTGATTAGATTTCCATGTTTTCATTCTTGTATAAATCTGACAATGGAACATCTATAATTTCAATTTAGTTATATTTAAAGTGAAACATAAACTTGTGCTGCCTTGATGACAGGCACTTTATGGAATTTTATAATTTTTCCTCTTATTTATAAACAATGTCTTATCCATATCTAATTCTGTATGATTTTCTTTTATCTAGTCTCTCAAAAGCCTTCAACTTTTCATAAAAATAACACCTTCCTTTCTTTTTACTCATATTTCATTAGTATATTCAATATTTAATAGAATTTTATGATTTCTATTATGATTACAATGAATTTGAGAAGAAACATTGATGACTACTGATAATAAAATTGTTAAAGTAGACAGACCACACATACAGTGTATGGTTACCAGTCACTGTTTTATTGAAGGAAAGAAGAGTATTAGTTAAAGCATAAAATTGGTTAAATACATATTAGTTAGGAGAGCTCATATAGCTCCATTGGCTTGGGTTAGTTTGCATGCCCATCCTTGACAATCCCTGTGGCCAAAGGAATACATTGCAGATAACATTGCATGATTGCCCATCAGGGATTTCCTACCACCTCCATTCCCCTTGACTTCTTCATATACTTGCCACTATATAAGCACAATAAGCCAGATACTTGATCTTTTGTTTCTTACTGTAACTAAGGATAACCATATGACCCAGTTATGAATATTGAGATGTAAGTGAGAGTCTTCTGGAAGATTTCTAACAACTGTTTTTTTCTGGGATAAAACATGAGATTAAGTTTGAGAAGAGTATCTTTTCATTCCACCCTAGCATGTACTCTTCCCCCACTTCTTGCTTGTAGATACAGTCATGTAACGATGATGAAAAAGCTAAGAAAATCTTATGGATTTCTATGCAACAGCTGGAAATTATAAAGCTGCTGAACTAACTTGGAATTCGTTATTTAATTATGATTTACCACTTTTCATTGGTTACCTACTTATTTGTAGATGAGTGTTTCCTAACTGATGAAGAATGGGATAAACTGATACACTAGATGGGGTTAGCACTTGCTTCTAGAAACAGGGTGCTTATTGGTTGAAGATTCAGGGGCTGAGGATGGGGGCCATGGTGGTTCCCAAAGGAAAATGAAGGTGTTGTTATTAAAAAGAAAGTGGGAAATGAATCTTAGGTCACAATAACAGAAGTCAATCTCTGCTCTACTTTTCTTAACTGGATCTAAAGGAAAAATACGAGTATTAAATGTTTTTTTCTAGAGAAGAGCAAAGCACTTAAACTCCACTACTCTACTTCCCCAAGTTCAGCTAATATTTCTTTTTCTTTCCCCTCTTTTCTTGAAGTGCTAGTCACTTGTAAATTAGAAATCTGTGTGGAGTAGGAACATAAGCTGACTTGAGCTGGAGTCGAATGTAACTGTCAAGAGAAGAATGCCAGTCGCTGTCTGAAGCCTGCCTGCCTGTCTCTTTCCTGCAGTCTCTGTAAAACAGCTCTTGTTAAAGGTGTGTGTCATGTCAGTCAAACACCATAGGTGGTGTTTGGAGCTTGAGGTGTTGACAATGGATATTTGCTCTTGTCTCACATAAGCCCATCTCAAAAGTACGTCGTAGGTATAGATGCCTCTTGAAAGAAAGAGGACACAAGAGATGGATGAAAAATTGTGGATGGTAATCAGTACTATGTATCATTTCCTAACGTAACAAGTGGACAATAGGGTTAACAAAAAATTTCTTTATTTGAACAAAAGATCATTTTCATGACTAAATTTATTTAAAAATGTAGCTTTGCAGCTCTGTAGAAAAAAATGTGCATAACTTGCATAAGTTTCAAATCAGTAAAACTTGCTGAGAATCTATTAATTTAAGGGCCTAATTTAAGACTCTGTTAAGAGTGATATAAAAAGAATCCTTGCCTTTAAGTGATTTACAATAAGGGGAGAAAGTGGGGAAAATGAAGGCAAGGTAATTCCATAATTATAATTTAAGAAAATAAAGCAACAGTGTAGAGAAAGAATATATATAGAAGGTCTTAACTGATATCTTGTTAGAAGGTCAGTGAATAGTCAGGATAAGGGTGATTAATATGATATTATTTTTCAGGACTGTAAAAATGAACTCCATGTTAAGATCGGAACACCTGTGTGTTAGGCCAGACATTTAGTAAACTAGAAAAAAATTAACTTTACCAATTTTTGAAACACTGTACTTGAAAAAGTTTATCTTTATTAACTCAGATTCATCTGTAAGATAAACAGTGTTTTGTTAATGATACTATTACCCTGAAATATTTTTTACTTAGAGAAGTGATGAATAATTATGTGATGTGTATTTAAGTATAAGAAATTATACTTGAGAAATTATACTCCTGCTGCCTTCAGGAGACACATCTCAGATGCAAAACAAAGCTAAACTCAAAGTGAAAAGGTGGAAAATGATTCTCCAAGAAAATAACATCCACAGAAAAGCATGTATAGCCATACTTATTAGACTTCAAGATAACAAAGGAAACAAGAGAAAAAGATGGACATTTTTAATGATAAAGAGGGCACTACATCAAGAAGACATAACATTTCTTAATATACATGTACCCCATCAGGGAACACCAGAATATACAAAGCAACTACTAACAGAACTAAAGGAAGAAATGACCAAAACACAATAGTGAGGGACCTTAATACTCCACTGACAGCTCTGGACAGATCATCCAAACAGAAGAAAATCAAGAAATGTTGGCCTTAAGTGACACATTAGACTCAATGAACATAATTGATATTTACAGAGCCTTTCATCCCAGAACAACAGATTATATATTCTCCTCCATTGCACATGGAACATTCTCAAGGACAGGCCATATGTTGGGTAACAAATCTAGCCTCAACAAATTCAAGAAGATTGAAATTATACCAAGTGTATTCCCTGACCATGATGCTTTGAAACTGGAAATCAATAGCAAAAAGAAACCTACAAATATGTGGAGATTAAACAGCATAATACTAAAAAATGGCTGGGCCAAAGAAGAAATAAAAGGTAAGGCCAAAAGACATGTATAGAGAAATGAGAATATTAGAACTTTTAGGATGCAGTGAAAACAGTAATAAGAGGGAAATTTATATCATCACAGGCCTATCTCAAGAAACAAGAGAAATCCCAAGTAAACAACCTAACATTACATCTTAATGAACTTGAAAAAGGAGAATAAAAGCAACCCAAAATCAGCAGAAAAAAGGAAATAATAAAAATTAGAGTGGTATTGAATGAAATAGAAGAAGACTATACAGAACATTAATGTAACAAAGAGCTGGTTCTTTGAAAAGATTAATAAAATTGACAAACACCTGACTAGATTTACTATATAATATCTTCTCTTTTTTGCTTAAAAGAGAAAAGATTCATATAAACAAAATCAGAAATGAAAGAGGAGAGGTTACCATATACATCACAGATACACAAAGGCTCATACTAAAATACTATGAAAGACTATATGCTTCCAAGTTTAGTAATCTAGAAGAAATTGGTAAGTTCCTAGAAATATATAACCTTCCTAGAATGAATTATGAAGTACTGGAAAATCTATGTAGGCTGATCAACAGTGAGAAAATTGAAACAATCATCAAAACCTCCAAAAAAAAAAAAATAAACATCCAGGACCAGACGGCTTCACTAATGAATTCTACCAAACATTCAAAGATTTGATACCTGTCCTTCTCAAATTCATCCAAAAAATTGAAGAAGAGGTAATATTTCCTAACACATTTTATGAGGCCAACATAACCCTGATCCCAAAACCTGGCAGGGATAACACAAAAAAAGAAAAATATTGACCAATATCTCTGATGAATATAGATGCAAAACTCCTAAACAAAATACTAGCTAGCAGATACAATATATCAAAAAAATTATACATCACAATCAAGTGGAGTTCATCCCAGGGGCACAAGAATGATTAACATAGGCAAATTGATTAACATAATAAACCACATTAACAGCAAAAAAAGGGAGATAAACATCATATGATCTTATCGATAGATGCAGAAAAAGCATTTGATAAAATATCACATCCATTTATGATTAAAACACTCAATATTATAGGTATAGAAGGAAAGTAACTCAATATGATAAAGGCAATATAGACAAACCTTTAGCCAATATCATACTCAGTGATGAAAAATTGAATGCTTTTCCTTTAAAATCCTGAGCAAGGTAAGAATGTCCACTCTCACAATTTTTTAATTTAGTTTTGATTTTTAACTTTTTAAATTATTGTTCAAGTACTCCATTGTTCAATTGCTCCATTTTCCCCTCACCCCAGCCATCCCCACCTCTCACCCCTGATGCCACACCCCCCTGATTTTGTTCATGTGTCCTTTATAGATGTTCCTGAAAACCCTCCCCGCTTTCCCCCCATTTCCCCTCCCACTTCCCCTTTGGTTACTGTCAGTTTGTTCTTAATTTCAATGTCTCTGGTTATATTTTGCTTGCTTGTTTGTTTTGTTGATTCTTATTCAATATAGTTTGGAAGTCCTAGCCAAAGCAACCAAGCAAAAGAAAAAATAAAAGCCATCTAAATTTGGAATGAAGAAATAAAAGTGTCTCTCTATACAGATGACATGATTCTGTATAGAGAAAACACTAAAGGCTCTACCAAAAACTATTAGAAATAATAAACAAATACAGTAAAGATGCAAGATACAAAATTAATGTACAAAAACCTACTGCTTTCCTATATACTAACAATGAAACTTCAGCAAAATTTATTTAGAGAATTCATTTTGCAATTTCAACAAAAATAATGAAATACCTAGGAATAAACTTAAAAAATGATGTGAAAAACTACATATGGAAAAACACAAAGCATTATTAAAAGAGGTTGAAAAAATACATAACAGAATGAAAAGATATTTTGTGTTCATGGATAGGAAAAATAAACATAGGTAAAATGGCTATATTGCCCAAAGCAATATACAGATTTAAGGCAATCTCCATCAAAATTCCAAAGTTATTTTTTTAAAGAAATAAAGCAAAAAAAAATCATCAGATTTTTATGGAACCACAAAGACCCTGAATAGCCAAAACAATCCTGAGAAAAAATAATGAAGCTAGAGGTATCACACTACCTGACTTCAATTTATACTACAGGCCTATGATAAGCAAAACAGAATGGTATTGGCAGAAAAACAGACACAGAGACCAATGGAACAGAACTGAGAGCCCAGAAATAAAACCACATGTATATGGGCAAATAATATTTGACAAAGGAGCCAAAAACACACAATGAAGAAAGGAAATCATTTTCAATAAATGGTGCTGGGAAAATTGGAAAGCCACATTCAAAAGAATGAAACTAGATTACAGTCTGTCCCTAAGTACAAAAAAAATTCCAGATGGATCAAAGAACTAAATATGACATCAGAAACAATACATTACATAGAAGAAAACATAGGTAATAAACTCATAGACCTTGGTTGTACAAGGATTTGAATTTGATCCTAAAAGCAGGGGAATAAAGGAAAAAAATAAATAAATGTGATTATATCAAACTAAAATGCTTCTGCACAGCAAAAGAAACCAACAAAATAAAACAAAAAGGTACGGGAGGTGATATTTTCATAACAGATCTGACAAGTGGTTACTATCTAAGATATACAAAGAACTCATGCAACTCAACACCAAAGAAACAGTCCAATTGAAAAATGGGTAGAAGACCTGAACAGATACCTCTCTATAGGGAACTGTTCCACGTGGTATGGGGAATGCAGCCCAGCTTCAGACTCGGAAAAACCAGTGGGGAGTGAGTCAGCACACAGGATCCAAGCCCACAGATTGGTTTTCCCATGGGGAATCAGGCCTGCATTGTACCTAGGCTGCTATGAGACTTGCTTTTGCTAAAATGCCCTCACCCTGAATTGAGGCAGCAAATGTTTACTGCATATCTTTAAAGTAACTTCCTAGAATCTGTGCTAAACCTCCCAAGTATGAAGTATAACCAGTTCAACTACAATCTGCAACCTTTTGTGTAACCTTTTCCCCTCAAACTGCAACATCCTTCTCTTTGAAGTAATTAGCAACATTAATTTCTTTGTTATCTGTAAAAGGTAATCACCTACAGCAAACCTGTGCATAGTAAGTGAGGACCATCCTCAATGTAATATATCCAGAAAACAAATAAAATCTTGTCCAGGAAGGGATGGAGGCCCTCTCTGTCACTTAGAGAGTGGCCATGCTGTCCTTTTTTCTCCACAGGACTTATGTAGGCCATGTGAATTTGTTTGTCGCAGTCACAACACACGGACCCCATGGGCCGGAGTCCACATCACTCTCCTAAGAAGACATACAAATGAACAACAGATATTTGAAAAAGATGCTCAACTTCACTAGCTATTAGGGAAATGCAAATCAAAGCTATGATGAGATACCACCTCACACCTGTTAGAATGGCTATTATCAACAAGAGAATTGATTACAAGTGATGGAGAGGTTGTGAATAAAAAGGAACCCTCATTCACTGCTGGTGGCAATGTAAACTGGTACAACCACTATGGATAACAATATGGAACTTCCTCAAAAAATTAAGAATACAGTCACCATGTCACCCAGTAATCCCTCTTCTGGATATCTACCTGAAAAACTCTAAGACATTTATCTGCAAAGATATATGCACCCCTATGTTCCCTGCATAATTATTCACAGTGGCCAAGACATGGAGACGACCAAGGTGTCCTTCGATAGACGATTGGCTAAAGAAGATGTGGTACATATACACATGGAATACTCCTCAGCTATAAGAAAAGGTAAAATACTGCCATTTACAATAACATTGATGGGCCTTGAAACTATTAAGCTAATTGAATTAAATCAGTCAGAAAAAGCTGAGAACCATATGATTTCACTTATATGTTGGATATAAAACTGAAACTCATAGACCCAGACAACAGTGCAGTGGTTGCCAGAAGAAAGAGGGTGGGTGAAGTTAGGGGTAAAGTGGGCCAAGTATATGGCGGCAGAAGATGGTTGGACTTTGGGTTGTGGGCTCAAAATGTATCATATCTTCCTATCACTCATCATAGAAATGTACAATTGAAACCTGTATAATCCTATTAACCCATGCTACCCCAATAAATTTAATGAAAAAATAAATTAAATTAAATACAAAAGAGAAATGTAATGGTAGATGCTTTTATAAACAATTATGACATGAGTACTGGCATCTATTCTTTAAATAATAACGCTCAGAATGGAAATCATTCATGCTCTCACAAAATTGTGTTTATTAATTTTTCTTCTGCTTCATTTAAAGAGTGATTTTAGACACATAACAAATTTAAAGTATATCAATGTTTTTATAAGTAAATTTATTTTTTCTTTTTTATTAATTTATTTTTTATTTAAATTAATGTATATAAAAAAGACATTAAAATATTCTACAAAATCCAGGCTATTAAATTGTGAATTATTCTAAAAACAAGTAGATAAAGGAGGCCAATTTTATTGGATTTATTTTCCAAAGCTCTATTTACAGTTTTAAATCAAAACTATATTGAGTATTCATGCAGCCAACCTCTATTCTGTGCTTCGTGATATCAGGAATGATGTAAGGTTAAAAAAAAAAACAAAGATGGGCAGTACTGATCCCTTGAAGACCAAAATGTTTATTGATAAATAATAAATATTGATTGAAGGAATTAATTCAGCACTTTTTTGATGTTATAGTAAGGCTGATCATGGATAAATTTAAGTGAATTCATAATTGCTTTGAGAATTGAGCAATCAACATACAGGTAAAGGAGAGCTAATTTTTCTCAAACAAAAACATTTCAGGTTTTTTTTCCAATACTCTGTTGAAAGCAAAACAAAACAAAACAAAACAAAACCCACAGCTGAAGTAGATTAACAGACCAAGTAAAGAAGATAAAGCACCATATAGCAGTATTAAGAATATTTTAAAACATATTTCTCAAAAAAATAGAAAAATAAAAAGGAAAGATAAAGTCACTTAAATAACTGCTTTGAAAATTTCTTCATTTGTTATCTCTTCCTTAGCCTATTTCTTTCCTTTCCCTGGATACACTGAATGATTGGCTTCACTCAGATGTGGATGATAAAGTTAGCTCAAACAGTAATTTAAAAATGTATAATGGAATATCACTATATTTATGGACCACATACACAGACAGAGCTTACTTTGTGCTGTGCCCTATGTTTGATGTATGCATGCACAAACAGACACACACACATGAATAATCCTAAAGGACATATACTATTATTCCAGTTTGACAAATGAAAAAGTTGATATATACAGAGGTGTAGTAATGAGATAAGTTGCTAAAGTACAAGCTTCAATTTGGACACTATAGTGATGTATTGTGTCAAAGAGAGTTTTGGGACATCCCACATGCAGGTGGTCTCAAATGCTTTATGAATTTTAAGTCTGTCATAAACACAGAAGGTATAAAAAATAGGTCATTGGAAATGAAGGGAAGAGAATATTCCAGGGTAATTTCTTTGGACAGAGCTATGAGTCCCAAAGGGTCAGAGTTAGAAATGTTTCTTCCTTGGAACTGAAAAAGGATCAGGGTGTTAGGAGAAGAGCAGGCTGGAGAGATGAGTAGGGACCAGTTCATGCTGATATTACATTTCTTTTCTAAGGATAGTGGGAAGTTGTGAACTATTTTACACAGCTAGATGACATATTTACAAGTTCACTTTTGCTACTGTGTGCATAGTGCAGCCAAGAGTGGGAGCAGGTAAATCAGTTGGAAAGTGAACCTGCTGAGAACCGGTAACCTGAGCCAGGAGCATGACAGCCGTGATGATGGTCTCAATATATATTTTGTGAAAAGAATCACCAGAATAAGTTTATGGAGGGGAAGGAGAGGTGAGGAAAGGAAACATTTTTATGGAGCAAATTTAATCTAGAAGAATAGATAATCATACTGAACTTTTTGGGTTGTCTGAACAAACAGCATTTTTAGGTTCGATTGATCACCAAAATCAACTCAGAAGAAGATATTTAATGTCCATATATTACTAGGTAATTAAAGCAAAAATTTAAAAAGACATTTGTCTTGTCATTCCAAAAAATGCATACACAAGTTAGGCCCTGCTATTCACCACTTATGGAGGAGCATAAATAAATGCCTTTAGGGGAAATGAGTCTTTAATTGCTGGAATTGTTCACCAAACATGACATCCTTATCTTTGGAGAAATTAGAAATGGAATTTAGAGAGAATATTTTCATGCATATTTTTTACAAATAAAAAAATCAGGACCAAGACTGATCACTCCTACACAGTTTATTGGTTGTCAAATTGGAACTAGAGCTCAAAGTTCCAAACTCTATCAAATCTTTTTCCATCACTATCAATGCACAAAATGACAGTGATGAAATTTGTCAGATGTCAAAGTCAAGAAGACTGCAGTATTGTTAAACCAAGATTATGACCTTGGAGATCAAAATTATGGAGACAAGAAGAAAATATTTAGGTTCATGGACTAGAATAAGACATGATTAGAAAGAGGGATATCTATCCCTATTTATTGTTAATACCATTGAACAATAAATTTTCGACGCTGGAATCCACCAACTGCATCCAAATTGTTTTGTCTGTGAAGATAACTCTAAGAATTTGTTACCTGGCTAATTTGCCCCCATATGTGTTTTCCTCTTTTAAGTTTTTGCTATATTTAACAACACATAACTTGTACTGACCTGCTCTTTGTATTAATTCAGTGCTCTGAGTCCCTCCTGAAATTGTTTCTTCCTTATGAGACACTGCCAGAATGCATTTTTCTCATTGGAGCTGAATGATTCCTTACCCTGAATAATTAGACTTTCTACTCATGTGTCTCTTCATGACATATTTAGCAAAGTACATTTTTATTGTTACCTATATTCAACATAAAATATATGTATTTATGTAAGTATTAATATATATGCACAAAATAGCTGATATAATTATAACCACTATATCTTCTCATTCTCGGATTTGTTATTAATTCAGATTTGGTTGTTACAAAATACTGTTGTTCCTCAGTTGAAGAAAACCCTTCTTTCTTTCCTCCTTCCTTCCCCTCCTACCTACCTGACTGGTGCTTTCATTCTGTATTCCATCTATTCATTCAAGAAATGTTGGGTGCCTCAGACATTAGGCAACGTACAGGTGATTTAAGAGTGAAAAAGACAGTTACAGCCCTTTTCTTATAGGTCTTACTGGTAGTGGAAAGAGAGCTAATAAACAAAGTCATTTCAAATATTGACAAGGATTATGAGGAAACATCACTAAGCTGTGTGAGAAGAAAATGGAGTTGCAGTTTACATAGGATTACCAGGGACAACTTCTCTGAGGAAATGACATATCTATTGAAAGCAATGCCCTGGCAGGGAGGCTTAGTAGGTTGGAGCACCGTTCCGTACACCAAAACGTTGTAGGTTCAATTCCTGGTCATATTGCATAGGCAACGGCAAATACAAAGGTAACTGTAATCCAGTGGGGCTTTGTATGCTGTGCAAAATGATGTCCCTTCCTCAAGACATTGTTGGACAATTACTATAATAAATGTATAAATACCCAAAGAAAAATGTGAGCTAAGTTCCTTATAATTTCAATATATACCCTGTACACTTTACATTGCAGCTTGACAAAGGCTGTGAGGTGGGAAAGAAGTCTGCATATTCATGGAAGTAACTGAGGCCTCATGATCCTGGCATCAGTTAAACATGATAGAGAGACGTAGTCATGCAAGATCCCCGCTCCTACCAGCCTCAGGAAGCCAATATCAGAGCTGAGAGTATATTTCTGCAGTTCCTTCTACCTTACCCACATGGTTGCATGATGGCTGCAATATTTTCATATATAACTTATTTACACAACTTATATCAGAAGCAAGGAATAGCAAACAGGGGAAAAATTCTTTATTGTTTGATTTCTTTTCCCTCTTCACTCCCCGTTTCTTGCCTTCCACTCTCCTCCTCATCCTCCTCCTCTTCTCCCTTACCCTCCTTGTTCAATTCAAGGACAAGGTTTCCCAGATTCCCTCCAGGAAACTTCATTTTGTGTGTGTTGGCCAGGACTTGCAACTTGTATAAACCCAGACAGGGATCACCTCCTCCTATATCAAGATATACCCTCCTAAACCTACCACTTTCGGACTTATCATTATTTTTACAAGGAAGAAAAGCAGAATAGTGCTTATAAAAAAAACCGTATGGCCTTAAAAGAGGAGCCTGGAGCGATCAGAGCCTCCAAGAGGTAGCCATTCCTAAGGCAAGTCACACCATATTATGTGTTTTAATAAGATAACTCTGAGTAGCAGATGGTGAATATTTGAAAGGCAAAAAAAGTGGTAGCCTGAAGATAAATTAGGAGGCCTTTTTAGAAGTTCAGGTGAGAAATAAGGTGACCTACACTAAAGTATAATAAGAGAAATCAAGAAAGAAAGTAATATAATCCTAGAAAGACAGAAAAAGGAAACAACTCTGTTCCTTTTACATCTGTGTCTTTGAACTAGAAATGGACAGAGACTGCCAAACTCTATTATCAGGGAAGAGAAAAGACAGATAGCCTATTCTTTTCACTTTCTTTATTTTCCTTTTATTTTATGCAATACTATACTGTAAACGCAAATCAAATCGAATCAAAACAAGGCAGTTGCTTTTCCTTTGCATCAGAGACAGTTTTTAAGTTTTTCAGAAAATTTTTCTAAGTCTTTGGTTTAACTGAAGCCCATGACTTATCATCAAGCCTTATGACTTGTCTGCTTCCATATCTTTTCTCAATCCTGTTTCTTGCCCTTTGCTCTCCCTTGCATGTGGCACTTTCACAAAGCCTTCCTAAGACTTATCACTCAGTTTCTAGAGCGAAGTAGTTGAAAAACCAGCTGCATCTGCTGTGACAGAATGTGTGAAAGGACCATTTCCTCAGGGAGCACACTGTTATTACTTTCTCATTGACTTTACAAGGATAGGAGAAACTTTTGTGTAAAAATGGCAGCATGTTGTAAATCTCTGCTCCCTGTGTGTCTTAAATATCCATGTCAATTGTGCTGTATTTATTAACAAATCTCTCACTGTTCTTCCTAACGGCAGTACAGAAATTTGAGGGCTACAGATGGACAAGCTGTGTTTGGTTCAGCCTTAAACATCAGCTACAGAATTGCCTCTTAGTTCACCTTCATAGTTTTTATAGTTGATGGTGAAAAAAATCTTGGTTTTAGCTACTAAGAGGAAGCCTGAAGCATTAGCAATGTAAGAATTTTATTTAATGGCATTTACTTGGAAGAGTGAAATAGCTGTGTGGTTATGCAATTCTTTTAGTGTTACTTCTTTACTATCTGTAAAAATAGAAAGTTTTGTGCTGTCTTTTAGAAGGCATAGAAAAAAAAATCAGAACTTCAAAGCTAGATAAAACTTCTAGAAAAAATTCAGACTGGTCCTTCAGCCAAGTTGAATTCCAGAAAAACTATATTGGAGTAATGCAATTTGCTTCTCCTTATTGATAAAATTATAAAATATCTGTCCTGATTTTTTATTATCCACATATTTAATGTTTTTTAAACCATAGCTAAAATTTACAAGCAGTATGTTAAGTGGAGAATTTAGTATATTTTGTCAAATACATGTGCTAGTATAACCCCAGCTTTCCAGGGAAGGAATAGAATATTTTCATCATTCCAGTCAGTTCCCAAATTGCCACCCCTAGCCCATTTCCACATGGAGAGGCAACCACTGTTGTGTTTTCTATCAGACTAAATTAGTTTTGTCTCTTTTGGACTTCATATGATTCATATATATTCTTTCATGTTTATTTTCTTTCAATCATGGTAATATTTTTGGTGATTTACATTTTGTATCTTTATTTTTTAATTTTTAAAAAAATGTATTTTATTGATTATGCTATTACAGTTGCCCTAATTTTTCTCCCTGTGACCTCTTCCACCAGGTACACCCATTCCTTCTACCCTGTACTGTCCTCCCTTAGTTCATGTCCATGGGTCATGCACATAAGTTCTTTGGCTTCTCCATTTATACTGTTCTTAGCACCCCTCTGTGCATTTTGTACCTACCAATTTGTGCTTCTTAATCTCTGCAACTTTACCCCCATTTTCACCCTTTACTCTCCCAGTGGATAACCTTCCATGTGATCTCCTTTTCTATGATTATTCTCATTTTGTTTTCTTAGTTTATTTTTTAGATTCAGTTGTTGACAGTTGTGAGTTTGTTGTCATTTTACTGTTCATAGTTTCAATTTTCTTCTTTTTCTTAAATAAGTCCCTTTAACATTTCATGTAATAAGGGCTTGGTAATGATGAACTCCTTTATTTTTACCTTGTCTGGGAAGTACTTTATCTGCCATTCAATTCTAAATGGTAGCTTTGCTAGACAGAATGATCTAGGTTGTAGATCCTTGCTCTTTATCATTTTGAACACTTCTTGCCACTCTCTTCTAGTCTGCAAAGTATCTTTAGAGAAATCAGCTGATAGTCTTATGGGAACTCCTTTGTAAGTAACTCTCTACTCTTGCTGCTTTTAAAATTCTTTCTTGATCTTTAACCTTTGGCATTTTAACTGTGATGTGTCTTGGTGTGGTCCTCTTTGTGTCCAACTTGTTTGGGATTCTCTGTGTTTCCTGAACTTGTACGTCTATTTCTTTCACCAAATTAGGGAAGTTTTCTTTATTTTTTTTTCAACTAAGTTTTCAATTTCTTGTTCTTCCTCTTCTCCTTTTGGCATTCCTATGATTTGGATGTTGGTACTTTTGCAGATGTCCCAGAGGCTCCTTATTCTATCCTTGTTTTTTTAAAATTCCTTTTTCTTCTTGCTGTTCTGATTGAATGCTTTTTTTACCCTTGTTCAAAATCATTGATTTTATTCTCAGCTTCATCCTCTCCAGTGTTGGTTCCTTGTAGATTTTTCTTTATTTCACTTAATGCAACCTTCGTTTCTGCCTGGGTCTTTTTTGTGCTTTTGAAGTATCCAATGATTTCTTTGAATATCCTGATAACCAGTGTTTGAATTTTGAATCTAATTGGTTGCTCATTTCCATTTCACTTAGTTCCTTTCCTGGATTTTGTTTTGTTCTTTAATTTAGGCCATATTTCTTTGTCTCCTCAATTTGGCACTTTCCCTGTGTTTGTTTCTGTGTATTAGGTAGAGCTGCTTTGACTTCATGTCTTAGTAGTGTGGCCTGTTGTAGAAAATGCACCTGTGTGGGGCAGAGCCTCAGCTAATCACCAGGGTGGGGTAACCTGTTTCACTGCTTTGTAGCTCTGTGTGTGTGAGGGCTCAGAGAGGGTACTATGCCACTACCTGGCCTCTGAAGATTGCCTGGTAGGAAGCTGTCTCTCAGCACTTGACCCCTTGCCAGCCACTTCACTTTCTCCACTTCTCCCCAATGCCACTTGTGCCCTTCTGGCTGTTGCCCTGGTGCTGAATCCCAGAGGGAGTGGGTCTGCAGGAGTCCTAAGCCATTTAAGGCCCTTTAAGAAGAGTCTCTTGAGAATTCCACAGTTTGTCCTGCCACTCCAACACCCACTGGTTTTTATAGCCAGGAGTTATAAGGACTTGTCTTCCTGAAGTTAGAACCCTGAGCAGGGCTGGTCTGGGGCTGGTATCTCTTGTTCCCAAGATATCCCTCCTGATTTTTATCCATCATACATGAATGTGGGACCACCCATTCCACCTCCACTCCATGTTACTCTGCACCCCTTCACACCTCTCCGTGCATCCACATCTCTGCCCCTTCTACCTGTCTGGATGAATGTGGCTTCTTTAAATCCTTGGTTGTTAAACTTCCACACAGCTCAGTTTTCTGATGAATTTGGGTCATATTTGTTTTCTAGTCTAGTTGTAATTTTTGCTGTAGTCGTGCGCAGAGGTGAAGTGTGTTTACCTATGCCTCCATCTTGACTGGAAGTCTGGCTCAAAAAACTTTAAAAAAATTTTTTTTATTGTATTTTCTCCCATTACCATTTACGTGCTTATACCCTCCTCCCCCCTTAATCACCACACTGTTGTCCATGTCCATGAGTCCTCTTTCCTTATTGCTCAATCCCTCCACCTCTTAACCACCCTCCCTCCAGAGTTGTCAGCCTGCTCTCTATCTATGAGTTCTTCTCTGTTTTGTTTGTTAGTTCAGTTTGTTCGTTAGATTCCACACCATGAGTGAGATCATATGGTATTTTTCTTTCTCTGTCTTATTTCACTTAACATAATGTTCTCCAGGTCCATTGATGGTGTCAGAAAGGGTAAAATTTTCTTCTTTTTTATAGCCAAGTAGTATTCCATTGTATAAACATCCTATGGTTGTTTTATCCACTCAACTACTGATGGACTTGGGCTGCTTCCATATAATGGCAATTATAAATAACACTAATGAACAGAGGAGTGCTTATATTCTTTTGAATTATTGTTGTGGAATTCTTCAGAAAGTTCCCAGAAATGGAATCATGGGGTCATAAGGCAGTTCCATTTTTAATTTTTTGATGTGTCTCCATACTGCTTTCCACAGTAGCTGCACTGATCTTCATTCTTGCCAGTAGTGCAAAAGTGTTCCCCTGTCTCCACATCCTCACCAGCACGTGTTGTTTGTTGATTTACTGATGATAGGCATTCTGACAGGTATGAGGTGATATCTCATTGTGGTTTTAAAGTACATTTCTCTTATGGTTAGTGACATTGAGTATCTTTTCAACATAATATTTTTGACTCATGCGGTTATTTTGTCAACTAGTAGTTTACTTGTTTTTATGAGCTAAGTAGTAACCCATTATATAAGTAGAATCTATTTTGTTTATTGATTCTCTTAGAAAACATTTGGGTTGTTTACATATTTTGCTATTAGAAATAAAGCTGCAACATTTTTGTACTGATATTTTGGAGGTTATATTTTCATTTCCTGGATAAATACTTAAGAGTGAAATTACTGGGTCATGAGGTAGATATACAGTCAATTTATAAGAAACTAACATACAATTTCCAAAGTGGTTGTAACATTTACACTCCCACCTGAAAGTCTGGAGGTTTTGTGTTGCTCTGAATGTGCACAAAAATTTGGTGGTTTGAATTCCACTAATCTAATAGGTATGAAATGGTATCCAGTTGTAAATTTAATTTTTATTTTTCTGAAGAATAATTATATTGGCTCGTTTTTATGTGCTTACTAACCATTTATACATCTTATTTTGTAAAGTATTTTTATCTTTTGCTCATTTTTATTATAAAAGTTTATATTTTGAAATTTTATATATTCTGAATACAAGTTCTTTGTCAGATATATGATGAGATCTGTCCAGAAAAAGTCCAGCCATTGCTAATATAACAAGAACAGTTTGTGCAATATCAATGTAAACTGGCAGCTAAGGAGAATGGACTGGAATGCACATGTATGAACAATGATGACTTCTCTGTACTAGTCTGTAGCGGCTGTAGATGCAGTTGAGTGAGGATGTGTACTGTGTGGCTGTCACATTCAAAATGACTGAGCAAATAGAGCAATGAATCTGAATCAAAGTTTGCATTAAGTTTGAACATTCCTCCACAGAAACTATTCAGATGATTCAGAAGGCTGAAGCTATGGGCAACTAGTGATTGGTAGCTTCATCGCATCAATGTGCTCACTCATGGATCATGTCTCATTCAGAGTTTTTTGGTGAAACATAAAATTACTCAGGTGACAGCCCCTCTACAGCCCATATTTGATGCCCTTTGACTTCTGGCTTTTCCCAAAACTAAAATCACCTTTGAAAGAAAAGAGATTTCCAACTATGGATGAGATTCAGGAAAATACAATGAGGCAGTTGATGGTGATTGGGAAAACTATGTGAAGTCCCAAGAAGTCTACTTTGAAGGGGACTGAGGTGTCATTGTCCTATGTACAGTGTTTCTTGTATCTTGTATCTTCTTCAGTAAATGTCTCTGGTTTTCATATTACATGACTGGATATCTTCTGGACAGAGCTCATATACATTAAATATATTTTTTCTGAGCTTGAGGTTTGCTTTTAATTTTTTTAATTGTCTTTGGTTAGTAGAAGTTTTAAATTTTAATTCTAATTTATCAAATATTTTCTTCTGTGTTTAGTTGACCCAGAGAATGAAATATTTCAGTTTACTAGATTTGTTTCTACCTTTATTTATTTATAAGAGTAGAATTCCAAGTTATGTGTAATTGACCTAATCAGAAACCTTTCTTTTTTAGCCAAAATATTTGATGAAACTTCACTAATTGGAAAAAGAAGACAATATACATTTTTTAGCATCATAAGTTCATATAGAGTCACGTTCAGCTGTAAATAGCAATGCTTTATAAAACATAATCCAAACATTTCCTTTCAAACTTATTTATTTTTTAATTTTTAAAAGGATTTTTTATTGCCCTTGCTGGTGTAACTCAGTAGATTGAACATAGGCCTGCTAACCAAAGGGTTGCTGGTTTGATTCCCAGTCAGGGCACATGCCTAGGTTGTGATCCAGGTCCCCAGTAGGGGGAGCTTGAGGGGCAACCACACATTGATGTTTCTCTCCCTCTCTCCTTCTATTCTCTTTAAAAATAAATAAAATCCTTTAAACAAAGTATTTTTATTGATTATGTTATTACAGTTTTCCAATTTGTTTTTTCCCCTTTGTCCCTCTCCATCTGGTACCCCCTCCCCTCCAGCAATACCCATCCTTTTAGTTCATGTCCATGGGTCATGCAAATAAGTTGTTTGGCTTCTCCATTTACTATACTATTCTTAACATCCCCCTGTCAATTTTGTATCTACTAATTATGCTTCTTAATCCCTATACCTTTTCCCCCATTCTCCTCCATCCCTCTCCCCACTGATAACCTTCTATGTGATCTCCATTTCTAAGATTCTGTTCCTGGTCTAGTTGTTGGCTTAGTTTTTTTGTTTTTGTGTTTGTGTTTTCAGATTCAGTTGTTGATAGTTGTGAGTTTGTTGTCATTTTACTGTTCATAGTTTTGATCTTTTTTTTTAAATCAGTCCCTTTAACATTTCATATAATAAGGGCTTGATGATGATGAACTCCTTTAAATTGACCTTATCTGGGAAGCACTTTATCTGCCCTTCCATTCTAAATGATAGCTTTGCTGAAGTAATCTTGGTTGTAGGTCCTTGTTTTTCATCACTTTGAATATTTCTTGCCTGTCCCTTCTTCCCTGCAAAGTTTCTTTTGAGAAATCAGATAATAGTTTTGTGGGAACTTCTTTTTTTTAAATTTTTTATTTTAGTTTATTCATTACAGTTTCTATCCTTTATGTGGGAACTTCTTTTTAGGTAACTCTCTGCTTTTCTCTTGTTGCTTTTTAGATTCTCTCTTGAACTTTAAACTTTGTCATTTTAACTGTGATGTGTCTTGGTGTGATCCTCTTTGGGTCCAACTTGTTTGGGATTCTCTGTGCTTCCTGGATTTGTATGTCTATTCTTTTCACCAAATTGGGGAAGTTTTCTTCCTTTATTTTTTCAAATAAGTTTTCAAATTCTTGTTCTTCCTTCTCTCCTTTTGGTATCTCTATGATCCAGATGTTAGCATGTTTGGAGGGGTTCCATAGTCTTCTTAATTGCTCTTTGTTTTTTTGAATTCTTGTTTTTCATTCTGTCCAGATTGTTTATTTTTTCCTTATGTTCCAAATCATTTATTTGAACCCTGGCTTTCTTCCCTTCACTGTTGGTTCTTTATGGATTTTTTTTCATTTCACTTAGTTTAGCCTTCATTTCTTTGCTTAGGCATTGGCCGTAATCAATGAGATCTCTAAGCCTTCTTATCACCAGTGTGTTGAACTCTGCATCTCATATGTTGGCCATCTCCATTTTACTTAGTTGTTTTTCAGGAGTTTTGATCTGTTCTTTCATTTCAGTCATATTTTTTGTCTCCTCAATTTGACAGGCTCCCTGTATTTGCTTCTGTGTATTGAATAGAGCTGCTTTGATTCCTCTTGGTGCCCCTGTTACATTATAAGGGATGGAGCCTTAGATATTTGTAGGGTGGGGCAGTCTGCTTCATTGCTTTGTGGTGCTGTATGTGGGGGAGGGGTCTGAGAGGGAAAAATGCCACTTGCTAGTTCTTCACCCCATTTCCAGACACTGACCCCTACTTTCCATCTGCAACTGATGCTCTTCTAGCTTGTGCCCGGGTGCTGAATCCCAGAGTGGTTGGATTGCATACATTCCATAGCTGTGCAATTCCTATAAATGGACTCTCCTGAGGGACTGGCAATTTCTTACACTGCCCCAAACCCCAGTGGTTTCTATAGCCAGACGTGATGAGGGTTTGTTTTCCTGGTACTGGAATCCTGGGCTGCACAAACTGGCCTGGGGCTGGGATGGCAGGCTCCCCAAGTGTCCTTCCTGGTCTTTATCCACACAGGTGAATGTGGGACTTCCCAGTCCTCTGCTGCTGCCACACTATGTCCTCTCCATCCCAGTTCCCTGTGTCCACCCCTCCTAAGAGTCCAGATGAATACTTCTTCTTTAAATCCTTGGTTATCAGACTTCCATACAGTTCGATTTTCTGGCAGTTCTGATTGTATTTTGTTCCAAGATTAGCTGAGATCCTTCTTATGGTTGTGTGAGGAGGTAAAGCATGCCTACCTATGTCTCCATCTTGGCTGGAAGTCTCCTTTCAAATTTAAAAGAACAGAAGAGAAATTTCTACCTGCCAAGGGGAAAGATAACAACCAAAAATCTGAAAGCAGAGCAGTAAATGTCCAAACTGATACTGTAAAAGCTTGGTAAAGGTTAGGGATGAGTATGTAGTAGATGGAGATGATGACTTTAACAGCTAATGGGCTATTGAAGCCATTGAAGGAGTGGCTGATATGGCCCAGGGACCAAGCAAGATTATGAGTTTAAATCAAACTTTGTAAAAATTTGAAAATGCTCTGTGAAATGGGGACTAGAAAATTCTATCTTTCTGAAGCTTTTTCCTATTGGGAAGTGTGACTGGGGGAAAAAGTCTCTCCCAAACTAAAAGAAAATAGTGAAAGAACCAAAAGCTTGAACAATGCAAAGGCATAGAAACTGTAAAATTAATATAAAAACTGGCTCCCTGCTTGTGAAGCTCCTGGATTTTTGGTGAAAGCAAGTGCAGAGTGTCTCCATAGGGGACACTTTCCCAGTCAGAGCAGAGTACTTCCCACCCCCTACAAAAACAACAGCAGCAAAAATGAAAGAAAACACAAAGCCATTGCAGACAATCTCGTGCAAAAAGTTTAAAAAGCACATTGGGAAATATTCCACAGGAGAAACAGTAAGCAGACATACTAAACAAGAATTAAATTTTTCTTAAGACTAAGAACTTGAAACACTAGAAAAATGTAAAATGGTAAGTAGAATCCTGGCTGGTATGGCTTAGTTGGTTGGGGTGTCCATCCCATAACCAAAAGGTCGCTGGTTTGATTCCCCGTCAAGGCACATACCCGGGTTTTGGGCTTGGTCCCTGGCTGGGGAGTGTGCAGGAGGCAGCAGTCATTGTTGTTCTCTCACATTGATGTTTCTCTGTCTCCTTCCTTCCCCTCTAACTCAAATAAGAATAAAATAATCATTTTTTTAAAAAAAGGTTAGTATAAATTGTATGTTTAAATGATGAAACATGTAAGAACATGTAACCCACATCCAATAACCACAATGAAATAATAGACCACCACTAGAAACAAATAACCAGCAAAACTGAAAAATTCCAGAAATGCAATACGTAGTTTAAATAGATACTAGATTACTCTGAGAGTCTGTTAGTGAGCTGAAAGACAGATTGAGTAAATCCTTAGGAAAATAGCAAAAAATGTGATTAGGGGATAGAAAATATGAAAAAGAGATTAAGCAACAATGGGTAGAGTAATAAATTTCAACGTCTGTCTAATAGGCTTTCCAGAAGAGCATAGAAAATGGAGAGAGTCAATACTCAGAGATATCTGAGAATTGCCATGAATTATTAAAACTCGGGAGTCCCAGGATAAAGAAGCTGTGTATGATCAGAAATTTGAGGAAAACAACAAAGACAACAGAAAATTGTAAGGGCCAATAGAAAGCACAGATGACTTACCTATAAAAATAATCTTAGATTGAAAGCAAATTTCTAGAAGAACAAAGATTACCATGAAAACACAAAGGAATAGTTTATTTAAAATACATAGAGAAAATAACTTAGTATGAAAGTGTTTACCCTGCAAAGCTGTCATGTAAGAGAGAAATGAAATAAAGATAAACCAAACGAACACTAAGCAGTTCACTGCATATTGAATTTCTGTGAAATAAGTACTAAGAAGAAAATGAACTCCCACCAGAAGGAAAACAAGTAGAGAAGTCAGGACCTTGGCGGTGATGTCGGTTAACTTCAGGTCAGTTATGTTTGTTAAAATTTTTAGTGCAACCCACTCAAGAAGAGAAATACTAAGTATATTTTCCAAATCAATAGAAGAGAATAAAGAAATTTAGATTCATCTAAGGCAGGAAAAAGAAAAATAAGCAACGAAGAATCATAGAAAAGAGAAAGCTATGTGGATATATATCCAAATGCATCAAAAATCACAAGAAATAGATGAAACACACGTTTAAATACAGAGAACAGTGATTAAGGTATCCAGGCTTATTCCAGCTTGTGGTTTTTCCATTTTCAATGTCTGGCTTTTAAGACCATTCTGCTGGTCTGCCTCATGTCAGGGGGTGAAGGATGAGGACCATGCATAAGAAGACCTATAACAGGCCTGGAAGTGGCTAACATTAATTCCATCCTGGTCGCACCTAACTGAAAAGGAGGCTGGGATATGTGTGGTCTTACTCTGAGCTTTGCAAGTAGAAAAAACTGTCTTAGTGAAAGAATCTCCCAAATGCAGGGAAAACGTTCAAGTAAGTATTCCTTTGTCCTTCTGATGTCTGATATTCTACTATGAAGCCTCTTTCATTGGTTCTTATGCTTGTTGCCATGTAACTTAAAGAAACAGAAATTTAGGACATTGATGGATATTTATTTTTCAATGTAAACTATTGCTTCTTAATTTTTGAGTCATAACCCATTAACAGTTTTTGAAATCAATTGGTTTGAAATCAATTTGATAAGTCAAGTTGTGATGGGCATTTAATAAAGATGAAAAAGGACAGAATAGTATTTAAAAAGTCACAGTGTATTACATAATACACAAGTAAGAATTGTTATATATAACTTTTGCTTCAGTTATATATTACATATGTAATACATAATTATACAATGTATAAAATATATACTAAGATATACAATTAAAATAAGTTATTATCTACCTATTTACACATATATGTGGATTATTAAGTCAGCTGTAATATGTATTTATTCCTGTGGTTGCATTAAACATGTAAAATAATAGTTGTAACTACTTTATACTATTATTTATACCTTTTATACAAAGGTAAGTGTTAAAGTGGATTTAAGGAACAAAGCTATCTTATTTTACAATTTTTCTTGGGGTTGTATGGGGTCAGTGAAAGGATGACCATTTAAATTCCAATATAGCATGACTTCTTTTTTCCTTTAGATAATAATAACAAGATAGGAAATTTATGAAAAAAACTAAGAAATGATCACCTTTGTACACAAGGCAAAGGATGAGTTGGTAGCAGAATTACAAACTCGACTCTCAATCTGTTTGCCTTCTGTCATTTTTGGATAGATACTTAAAATATTTTTTTAAATCGTTGTTTCAAGGAGTATCAATATACGTGCATAATATCAGCTCTGTCATCTAAAGTACTTTGTATAAGCAGGTGGTTTTGGACCTTGCCTGCAGCAATAGCCTTTGATCATTTAGGGGCTACTGATGTACCCTAGGCAGCTCCAGTTAAATGGTTATTTGTAGTCATTTAAATACACACCTTTATACTATACCTTTAATCTTTTTGCACTTATAATAGGCTCACAGTATGAGAATATTTGAAAAGATTTTTCCCCCACAGTTATACTTCACCTTTTTTTTCTGGGAACCTACATAGTAGTTTTTTTTTCCTGTGTGAATATGAGATTATACATAAACTTGAATATTTGATAAATATAATTATAGAGTAGCCTAGTAAATCATTTGAGATGATTTTTACTAGAAGTTACATGCAACTGACTGTTTTTATTTGGATCTAACTTTTGAACCTAAAATCTGAAGTTTTTCAGGAATCCCAGAATAATAAAGTTATCTATTTCACTCCATAAGTGATTTAGGAAAAAATGGAACATAACACATGAAGTGGTTAAGGAGGAGGAGAATACAAAAACAAAGAACTGTGTACATTCTGTTTTCATGTTAAAGCTCAAATATTCATTCCCAACTTACCAGAAAGAAATAGCTACAGAATTAATGATGCTAAAACAGATTCCCATGTAGTATCTGAAGGTATGATAGGTCTCAAATACACAGCTGATTCTGGCAGGGGAGGCCGGAGGAAATCAACAAGAAAGTCTGCTCTAGTGGCTGCATGAATTAGAACAATGTGTCGGTTTTGGACACAAAGAAGACTGCGTTTGAATACTGGCTCTGTTATTCATTCTAACTGTGACTACAGGCAACTTATTTAAATTTTTTCTGACTAGTGAAAGAGAAGTGATGGTACTTTATCAGTCAGGAATGTTTATTGTTAGTGACAAAGATCCCAGTTCAGATTGGCCTAAACAGAAGAGTGTGTGTGTGTGTGTGTGTGTGTGTGTACATATATATATATATATACACTATTACTTTTATTATTTACTATTGTAATAATAGTAAATAGCTTTACTGTTATTTACTTTTGAGCTTGGACATCATACAGTTGTATTAATGATAGAAAAAGTGACTGGCAGACATCCAGGCCGCATTAGTGCACACTAAATGAAACAAAGAGAAAATGACATTTTGTTAAATAGCTCCCATGGAAGAGCAGAAAACTTTCTTACCTAGTAACCTCCCATAAAAGGCTCTTCTTGCCATAAATTTGATCACATGGTAGTCTCTGAAACAATCACTGTGGTCAGAAAAATGGGATAAGGTGTTACGATCAAACTCAGAAACAGATGGTTGATCTATCTTGCAAATAATTTCTGACTTAGAGGTGGTTCTCCAAAATAAATCCAGGTATTGTTTCAGAGGACAGATGCTAGGGAGGCAAGCATCTCTTTGTTACTAATGAACTAGATCATATCTATATGCAGTCTTTAACATACCATTAAAGGTATGCTGAGGCCTATTTCACATGAACTTGTCCCATCTTCCCTCCAAGGAGACCACCCAAACCTGCATCCTTGAGTGGGAAAGAATTAACACATCAAGTGGATGTTCAACACTAGCATATCTTCAGAAGGACCTGCTATGTGACTGGGAACATAAACACCCCTTGGAATGTTTCCTCTGTTGCAAACTAATAAGGTTGTTTGTACACTGGGGGCACCAACAACGCTACACCAACTTGTTAATATAACTTGTGAAAACACTGTGATTTCTGGTGCACACTGGTTTCCTTCTGGGGGTCTGGAGTTTTGGAAATCATGGCTGGCCATGCAGGTGAATACACATACCTAACCAGCCTCCTGCAACAGTCTCCACTTTGAGACTCATTGGGCTACTGCTCAGTGTTAGAGGAACAATACAACCTGTGTGACTTCCATGGAGGACCATAGAGACCTGTGCCTACTTGCTGGCAAACTCCACTCGTTGTGTCTTTTCCACTTGCCAATCCTATTCTTTACCCTTTTCCTGAGATAAACATTATCCTGAGTGTAACTGTTCCTGGGTCTTGTGAGTCCTTCTAGGGAATCATAGAAAGCGTGAGCAGTTGTGCTACTCCTGAAACAATCACATTGCTGCATCCAGATCCGAAACTAGGATTCTTTAGTTTAGGGGTAGACAAATATTGTTTTTTAAGTGCCAGATCTTAAATACTTCATGCTTTGTGAGTCATACTGTTTCTGTGGCAGTTACTTAACTCTGTTAGCTGCTGAAGTACAGTGTGAAAACAGCCCACAGACAGTTCATAAACAAAGGGGTGTGGCTGTATTTCCATACAATTTTATCTACTCATGCAGTAGGTGGGGTGGGAAGGCTTGGTCCACATGCTTCAGTTTGCTGACCTTTGCTCTGAGTAGTAAGCCATACTCTGGCTGTGTCAGGATCTAGTGTCCTGTTATATGATAATCTGAAAAATAATAACAAATAAAAATATATACAGTAGTTCTCCCTTATCTGCATCTTCACTTTTTGCAATTTCAGTTACCTGTGGTCTACCCACAGTTCAAATATATAAAATGGGAAACTTCAGAAATAAACGATTCAAGCTTTAAATGCCATACTGTCATGCTCTGTCCCGCCCAGATGTGCAGCATCCCTCTGTCCAGTGTATCTGCACCACCTGCCCATTAGTCATAGCACCTCTTATGGTTACCAGATTGATTATTGAGGTATCACAGTGCTTGTGTTCCAGTAACCCTTATTTTACTTAATGATGTCCCCAAATCAAAAATGTTAGTGATACTGGCAATCTGGATATGCCAAAGAGAAGCCATAAAGTATTTCCTTTAAATGAAAGGTGAAAGTTTTTGACTTAATAAGGCAATTTATTATCTTAAATCACCACAAAAATGTGAGTACAATACAATAAGATATTTTGGAAGAGATCATATTCACATAATTTTTATTACAGTATATTTTTACAGCTGTTCCATTTTATTATTAGTTATTATTGTCAATCTCCTACCATGCCTAATTTATAAGTTAAATGTTATCATAGGTATGTATGTATGTATAGAAAAAAGTATATATAGGATTGTGCATTATTCACAGTTTCAGGCATCCACTTGGGGGTATTGGAATGTACCCCCATGGATAAGGAGGAACACTTGTTTGAATGAATGGTCTGTAACACATGTTTCTTGCTGGACCAGAGCAACACAGACTTCTTAACCTGTGAGTAGAGTAAATTTTTAATCAGCCTATCTGGTACTTTCACCCCCCACCCCCAGCTACGTCCCATTATCACCGTAATCACATCTTGGATAGGAATTTGAATGGACTTTACCTTTAGGCTCCACATAGTACTCTTTCTCTTGGTGTGGGGCCTGAGAAATGCCTTGGGGTAGAGCTATCAGCATTCTTAATTCCTCACTAATTATTTGAAGGCTTTTGCCCTCAAACTATTTCCTTAATACTGTAATTGAATTTTAAGCAGAACTTAAACTCCTTTTATTAAACTTCAAGGGATAGTAAACAAAACCAGAGATGTTATTAGATCATGGTCTTTGAATTCATAACCAGGCCTGAGAAATTTGTTTCCCAGAAGTAGGCATTGGTATTGGTACAATGACCTCTGGCTTGTTCTCTTCTTGGGAGCAGTTCAGGCCAATGGGGTGAGGGTGGGGGTGTCACTCATCTACAGCTTTGCAATAAGAGGGGATGGTCCCCTTTTCATGTAGTGAATGCATAAGAATGTACTTAGGCAGTGTCTGGGTATACTTGTCTCAGGACCCCAATTTTTTCACTTGCTAATATGGTCAGCTTTTTGACCCACAAAGTTTCATCTGGACTCAACCAACCTCCTCAGATAAGGAGGGCCTGCCAACTGTATAAATTTCCTATACCATGTTGTTTAAGGGACATGAACATCCACTGATTTTGGGATCTGTAGGGCATCCCAGACCAAATCCCCCTCAAATACAAAGGGAGATCTCTTCCCCATGATTTTTCTTACAACCAATTTTAATAGGGTGTAACTAAAGTTTTTTTCCACCTGTGCAAAGTCAAGTTTCAGTCAACTCTGGTTGCTAGCAACAGACCAAAAGGTTCAATCTGGGAAAAGTGAATATTCTTCCTTCTTTAGCCCAGATTATTCTCTTTTCCATTGGTGCTTATAAAAGAGTGCTTCAGTTTCCTCATCAGTAAAATGGAGATAACTATTCCTGTTTCAGTTATTTTGAAAGGCAAATAAGTTATTACAAATATAAATTATTAGAATATGCCTGGTGTATGGTAAATAGTTAATATATATTGGCAAAAAAGGCTAATATCTTGAAAATTTTCTACTAAATTCTTTAATGCTTCAACTTCCATAGCCACAAAATCTGAGCCTAAAGTTACAACCACTACTGGAGTTTTCATACCACATAACAAATGTTGCTAGTTTCTCAGCTCCAGATAACTAAGTCCTCATTACTTTTCTCTCTACTTCACTTGAGCCAATTCTGTATGTTAAGTTAAATCTCTTTCAATAGCCCTTTTCTGGTTCTACACTCTGTATGAGTAAGAATCAGTTAGTTGCAAAGATGGAAACCCCAGATCAAAGTGGCTTACCCCAAAAGAAGATATTTTGGCTGAGCTAACAGAGAAGTTCAAGGAAAACACGATTCGGCCATTGCTCAGTCTAGAGGTTCATGAGGTCATCAGAGCACCATCTACATATTTCTCTGTGAATTCTTTGGTTCTACTCTGACCCTTTGATTAGCGTCATTTTCAGGCTCTCTTCCTTCGAGATAGTTAAATAGCTGAGAGAAGTTATAGCCTCACCTACACTCGCCACTTTATCCAGAAAGAAGACCCATATTGGTTGCTCCTATTAAAAGGACAAACTGAAGCATATTAAGAATTTTAAGAGTTTATTTAAGCACAAATTGATTGGGCAGTGCCAAACCAGAAATTGTTAGGAACACTCCTCTGATAGGAGCTCAGGGAGAGACTTACAGAGAAAAGGCCACAGGAAGGAAAGAAAATGATTGAATGGCTGTGGCTTAACGCATAGTTGGCCATTAGTGATTGGTTGTGTTTAGAGTTCTTATTGAGTAACCTTGAGGCATTTACAGGCTTATGTTTTTGTTTGCTTACTTACAAAGGCCACCTCACCTCATTGTTCAGTTGGTCATGCACTACTTGATGACTGGGCTGTGTTCTGAGAAATGCGCCATTAGGCAACTTGCCTTTGTGCAGACTTCATAGTGTGCTTTTACACAAACCTAGATGGCACAGCCTACTGCACACCTAGGCAATAAGCCACAACCTGTTACTCATAGGCTATAAGCCCCTACAACACGTTACTGTACAAAAAAAACACCAGATTAAATTAAGCACAGGAGAAATGATGCAATCAAGATATGTGGTAGATACAAGATGTATGAAGCTGCCGCCAGTGTATCACAGCTTAGTGTATTACAGCAAAATTTTTATGAGTAGGAAGAGTATACTTTAAAATAGTGATTAAAAGCATAGTTCAATAAACACATAAACCAGTAACACTCATTCATTATTATTGTCACGCACTATGTACCGTACATAATTATATGTGCTATACTTCTATACAACTGGTAGCACAGTAGGTTCATTCACACCACAATTACTACAAACACAGGCACAATGTGTTGCATGATGCCTTTTACGACAGCCATGACCTTTACACCAGCTGCAACGTTATCACAGCTATGACCTCGTCATTAAATGATAGCTCCATTTTAATCTTGTGAGACCAATGTCATATATGCAGACTGCCATTGACCAAAGACTCATTATGCAGCATGTAACCTGCAGTTGAACACACCCAGGGAAGAGAGAACAAAAGCTCTTCACTTAAATATCACAGAAGACAGAGATTCCATCTATCATGTTGGCTGCTTGTGACAGATGTTGCAAGCTGTATGCAAAAGTTTCATTTCTATTCCCATGTAATGTACTTTGTTTTTGAGACTGGAATGTTTAAGACAGTTTCTAGACTCCATTTCAGAAGATATATTTCTACCACAAAGCCACCAATGTAAGATTTGCAAAGTGGAAAGAATTAACTCTCCACTTTGTTACTTTAGCTAGTTCTGCAGTAAGCACAGTTGTGGAGGTTTAATTGCTTATTTGTTTTTTCTGCGTCATTGTTATTGGAGTTCTCAGTGTCCAATCTTTGTCTTATGAGTGTCAAGAGGCCAGATATGGGGCATGAACTGTACTGAGGTGATATGATTTGGGGGCCAACAGTTGGTTCCCTGGTGCCTCGATCTTGGATGAAATAGTGATGCAGGAGCCAGTAGGTGACCAGGAGCTCCTTGATTACCCAGCTTCCTGCTAACAGGGAAGGCACCTACTGTATTAGGTCCATTGTTTTATGGTGTTCACTGAATCATTTCTAAAGGCTGAAACTTGGTCTCAAATCCTTCAGCTCTCCAATGATTTTGTAATTACCCTATAGTAAATGCCTTTCTGCTTGAACTATCTGGAACAGTTTCTTTTTTTCTTTCTTCCTTTTTGTTACTTTTTGTTGTTGTCTGCACAAAACTCAATGCCCTGCTTTATTCTAAGTACCTAGAACAATGGTTGGTATATTATATATATCCAAAAATTATTTGTAAGTTGACTGATATCCCCCCAGAAACTTCTACCCCCAAATTTTCTATGTTTTATTAAACAAAATTACTCCCAATAAAATACCAGTTACTGACTCAAATATTAGGACCAAGGCAATGGGCTATATTGAGCCCTGAAATTAAGAGCAGAGCATAGAAAACCACATGGATGAAACTGAGGAAAGAAAAATTCCTTAAGACAATGTAGGTATTGTTTTTGGTGAGCAGAAAATAGTACATGGGGAAGCAAATAATGAATAGGAAATACAGAGGCTTTTAAAGAATTGTGTGCATTCCAGAAAATGCTTGTTTATTTAGTCAATTCTATTCATGAGACAAAAAGACCGCATATGGAATACTGAGAAAACAGTAAAAAGAATTGTTTGAGACAGTGGTATTTACACCTCCACTTTTCCCATTAGCCACTCACCCCATCTTCATTAGTATCTGACTCTGGATTTTAGCCTGAGCACATTGCTGCCCAAGTTAAAGATGTACTTCCTAATTCTTTAGCAGCTAGATACAAACAGGTGACTAAATTATGGTCAATAAGATGTAAGCAGAGTTTTTGTGTGTGATTTCCAAGACAATTCCTTACATGGGAAGAGGTCAACATCATTGTGGTCCTTCCACTTTTTCACTTGCTGGCCTGCAACACAGATGTGATTGTTGGAGCCCTGGCAGTCATTTTGGACCATGATGAGCTGTTGATGGTGTAATGGAAGAAAAAGGTGTTGATCTTATTCTAATTATAGAGTCACCACACCAGTCCTGGGCAGCTGATTTCCAAAATCATTTTGTGAGGAATAGGAAAGTTTTCTTGCTTAAATCAGCACTGTTTTGGAGGTTTTCTGTTCAATACAAAGGAGCCTAATTATATCTAATACAGATATATTCAAGTCCTAAACGATAGAGATGTGACTTTATGAGAAGTCTATGAGAAGATACACCTTATAGACTTATGAAATAATATAGAAATGGAAGAATTTGGCAAAGCCAGAATAAGAGGCAAAAATTGTATGGCAAAATTTATAGTGTCAAACATTAATATCATGTTATTAATCTTGTTATTAATATTTATTTTTAAAACTTTCCACATAGCATGTATTGTCATATATTGTGATCTAGGCTCAGCCAATCAAACCACTCACCCTGAGCCTTAAATCAAAAGCAAATGATGTCAGGAAACACAGTAGAAAACTCCCTGGATGTGCAAGTGGGAGGTGGTGTCGCCCTGGGTCTAGTGCCAATTATCTGGGAAGGTGAGATGTCAATGGTTGGATTTTGGCAGTAGTGCTGGCTTTGTTGTTGCTACTTGATTCTTCCTCCTCTCTGGACTTCCTAGTAATTCAAATCTGGGGCCCCCAGCATCTTTCAAAAATTCTTTTTATTTGCTTACATCAGCCAGAGTCAGCTTGTGTCGATTGCTAAAGTGAACTCCATCTGATGCGCTTCCTCTAATCATCATGCAGTGAGTGTGTAAAACTGCAAAGACAAGCTTTGATTTAAATAAGAAGTTTCAACCTGTCTTTTTTTCTGAATTGATTTTAAATAACATCCATATGTTTCTCCAGGGGCAAGAAGTCTTAGGAGCCTCTTTGATTAGTCTTTTTGCCTTTCTAAATTCATGTTTCAAAACCAATTCATTTAGACTTGAAAAAGATGAATTTGGATTGAAATAATGAACCCATATGTTTCAAATAGATTTTTAATTTATCAAGAATAAGACTCCTTAAATCCACACTTGATAAATATCCATCTAAACCCATTACAAATGTGACTTTATGTAATCTGTGTGAAAGTAATGCAGAATGAATAGGATATAGTTTTTGTATTCAGTGAGGCTAATCTTTCCAAAATTGTGTCCACTTATCAAGGAAACTTCCATTATGTGCCTGGCTCATAGTAGGTTCCTAAAACATTTATTGATAATTGAATTCCTTAAGAACAATAGGATGACTTTTATGGGATCCTGTTTGTTAAATTCATGTACTTTAGAAATATGGAATTAATTTAGCAGCAGGAGAGTCAACAGTGGTAGAAAATGATATTTGAGCTGTATAATTTTGTTACACTGATTAAATGACGGACAGCTAGTAGATGTTTCATACAAAGCATAAATCTGCTCTCTGTTTTTATTTTATTTAAGATTTCAGTATTCATTTCCAAGAGTACAACACCTCCCTCTTTCTCGCTGCCATAATTAATAACCATTTACTAAACAGTCATACCTGCAAATTACCTTATCAACTGTGTATTCAAAGTTTTCACCAAACCCAGTCAGTATATTTCAACCCTTAAAGGACAATGCTTCCTGACTTTGATACAAATGAGATATTATTATTTATTTAATTTCATGATTAGTCTCCTTCTTCCACCAATTGTTTGTTACGTGGATTACAATTTGTCCTTAGTGTCTTGGAGATACATAAGTTACCCATGGTTTTAATAACATGTATAACATGCCTAAGGTATAACAAAAGATTTGTGAATCACTGGTTTGAGAGTTTTTTTGTGGGATAATCACTGACTTTTACATTTTTGTTACTGTTATAATTATTTTTAACAAAACTTTTATTTCTACTCCTTCCCCATTGTTAGCAAAGAAAAATTTGTATTTTCTGCACTGTTTACTTGTCTGTTTTCTCCGAGACTGAGAGCCTGTCATTTTTCTTTCTGTAACAATAGCCCTGTCTGAAATATGTGACACAAGAGCCACTCAATTAAAATCTATTGTGTAAGTATAACAGATAGAGATAGACTTGAAGCTTTTTATAGTGTGAGATAGTGCAGTTAAGTGGGAAAAGCTCAGACTCTGGGTTAAGAAACATAGTTTCAAATTATTCCACTATTACTGATGAAATGAATTATACTACTTTAGTACTTCTATAATGACTAATATTAATGGCCCTTACATTGTCTAGTCCTTCAAAAGAAATGATAAGTTGTTGAGAAGATTAAGGGAAATTATTGTCTAATTTATTCAGCTCAGTGCCAGATATACTATAGACAAACAGTAATGTTGGTCCCATTCTTATTGGCATTAATACCAGGCAGCGTTAAGCATACATTTTACGGTTACAGAGAAAGCATTGGATAAGTAGTTGAGAAAATTGTTCTCTGGTATTTATTTTGACCTTATGTGAATTTGTATAATAAGACCCTCAAACTCTCTGGGTCTTAGTTTCTTCCATCTTTAAATAAGAATAACATCTCTCAAAAATAGAAAAATTTCAATAACTATACATATAAAGGATGTTATTATTTTTGTTTCTGTTTTAATTGTGCAGGGCTCAGTAAACGATCATTTGTTACAAAAATATATATATATATAGTTATTAGGTCCAGTTATCTAATTTGAAACTAAGAAGATGTTACCAGAATGTCTCTGAGGGCTCAGAGAAAATGTTGATTTAAGATCTAATGATTACATTGAAAAGTAACTTTAAAGAAGAAAAATTATGGTAAAAATATATTTTAATGATGGTTTAGCTATAAGATTTTGGACAGATTGAAGAGAAAGCTAAGACAGGTGGTGAGGAATGGGCTTTGGAATACCAGATGTGAAATGACAAGGACAGGAACAGAGATTTAACTGTGGAAAAATAATAAGTACAAGAAACATATAATTGATTTTTGAAAGGAAAACTTCACCTTGTCTTTGAACATAGAATTTTGCAATATGGTCTTTTATATAAAACTAACACCTGACTAATAAAGCAGGGAGTTACTTATTTATTATTTTTCTTCATCTGGTAATAAACCTGTTGTTTTATTTTGCTCCATTGCAGCCAAACTCTCAAAGTTCTTCTTTCAATTCTTCATTGCCACTCTTCAAAAAATTATTTTTAGTGTTTCCAACATAAAATGTATAAGTGTTTGAAGAGGAGACTTTTATTTTTAAGGAGAGTATTTTATTTATTGCAAGTGTACAATTCTATAATACATCGCCTGTATATTGTACTGTATGTTCACTGCCCCAAGACCTATTTTAATATCTTTATTGAAACGTATGTTTAGACACGAAAATTTAGGTAAAGAAACATTCAATTTGTGGGGCTTACAAATTTAAATATCTGTAATTCTCACTACCATTTTTTTAAAGGACAATGCACACTATTAGGTTTATCAATAAGCACACTCTTTGAACCTAGTGGATACTTTTGATAAATGGATGTTAACTTCCCAGTTTCTGTCCTGGAAACTTCTGCGCACCCGTGGTGAGAAGTCACCATGGGTTTTTCTTAAGCCCCTAATTTCCTGGTCATGTCCTGTCTGAGAGAACCTGACCATTCTCATTTCATCTCTAACCTTTCACTAAAGACTTGCAAATCAATGTCTCTAACCTGGACCTCAGGAGTTTAGCCTATATTCATCTGCCAACTAGGTAGTCTTACCTGGATGCCTTATAGGCACTTCAATCTCAATATTCCTAAATGTGAGCACATTTGTTTCCTTCTGTAACTTTCTCTTCCTCTTATATTCTCTTATTTGGTCTTGCTCCAGAAGCTATACAAGAAATCAGACCTCACACACCCTAGAGACCTCCCTTTTCTTATGCACTGCACTCTACATATTGTGAAATCTTGCCAATTTCCCAACTAAATTTTTCTGGGATAGGTTTTCTTGTCTTTGTTTTTATAACTGCTTTGATTTAACTGCCATCATCTCATGCAACAGATTTCTAACTTGTCTGCCTGCCTCCAGCCCTATCCTGTTATGATTGACTCTCCATTCTGCCACCAGTGATTTTTTTTAACTCAGATTTGATCAGGCCACTTATTGGTGTACAACCCTTCAAAGGAGTCCTAATTCTTATAGGGAAATATCAAACTCAGTAATGTAGCATAAAGGGAACCCCATAACTAGCACCAGTCAGCTCCATCTTCCCACACTTCTGCTGTCCCTAACCCCCAAAACCACTTCTACCTTCTTAACCTACTTGCCTTTGCAGAATTCCTGCTAATATTTGAGATTCAGTTCAGGTCCTCATTTTTAAGAAGCCTTCCCTGACTCCCCTACTTGCTTTCATTGTCTTCCTCAGATGAAACTTGTTCTGAGCTTTTCTCATGGTTTTGCATTTGTCTGACATTGCTCTCACTGCATTGCATTCTGACCATCTCTGTGACTGCCTTCCAATCTATGCATGGGTAACTAGAGGACAAAGACCACAGCCTGTTCTTCTTTATAGCCAACGTGCTGAGCACAGAGAGCTTGTACAGAATGGCAACCAAAAGTGTTTTTTTTTCAATGAATAAATGAATATTTAGAAGTTCAATGAAATTATAAAAAAGGAACATATTTAAAACCTTTTATCTATGTTTTCCTATTTGTTTTTCCTCAATTTTAATAATGTTGTGATCAATAAGTCACAGTGAACAAAATCGTAGGCTCTCTAAGGTGAAAATAAAAGATTATGGGCCTTCTAAACTTAGGGGTCATTATCTTGCGTTTCTCCCCATTCAATTAGATCTCTATAATTTAAGCTTAAGTCATGGTCATTTAAAAGATGATATATTTTTAATTAATGCCCATTTTTAATAGTCTTACTACTATTTAAACACTTCAAATCACTGTAAAATTCTTTTAAAAATATTTACATCATAATCATTTGAAGACAATTCTGATCTACTTTGTGAATATGAGGATGGATGGCCTTATTGCCTTTCCTTATTTATTGTTTTGGATCATATTTTATTCCCTAGAGGGTTAATCTTATACTTAATAAAAGCTTAAATTCTCACCCTAAACATACTACATTTTAATGAAATAAACTCAAATATTAAAATAAGTAGTCAGATGCCACCTCCTGGCTCTTGAAGAAAAGGTGAAAGTCAACAGTTGTACACAAATTGGTATATTGAAGGTGACTGTCAGCTCCTTCAGGTTGATTTGTTCCCGACCCTTAAACACATATGGTAGATCATGCTGTATCTTCAGGCTGTGTTAGCTACACATGGTATAGCAATGGTAAGGAAGAAACACAAAATGCAAGACTTTGATCTTCAAAGTTACCTAATTTGCCTTTGCTCAAAAGCAGTTGTTAGAGCTACAGAGTTAAAAAGTCTTCTGAAGAAATGTAAATGGCCGTCTGTGCAACTTTAGTCTCAGGCATAAATCCAGAGACCCAGAAAATATTGTCATCATAAACCTAAGTGGCAACTTAGGTCCACAGAGAGAGGTGAGAAGCATGTTCCTTTGGTGACTAGAGATTGAGCTAGTGGATTTTTCCCCCTGAAGGGGAGAGGATGCCTTTACTGTCCTTCTGCTTCTTTTCTAACTCTAGGTTCCTCAACCCCCTACTTTAGAAGGTGAGCCCCAGTGATTTACATAAGGTAAGAGAGGAGTAACATTTTAAATCTGTGCTCTATGTACTCTCATCAGATTGATAACAGGGATGAGAAATTGCTAGAGTTTGTAAATAAAATGGGTTTTTATGATTGATGAACAATTCTAATATATCAGTTTTTTGTTTGTTTTACCTGTGTCTGTAATTGTTATAAATTGACATTTTGGAAAGATAAAATAAATCTCAGAGAATCTGTCTTTTTTTAAATTGTTGTTCAATTTAATTTCCCACTCCCTCTTGCCCTCCCTTGCTCTGCCTAGGGTTTTGTGGTAGACAGCTGGAGGGAGCCTTTCTAATAATTTGAAAATTCATTTCAAAGAGCCCTCAGGTACATTGCTGTTAAATGGTGGAAATTTCAAGTAGATGATCATTTATTTAGCAAGTCATCTTAATGAATTTTAGAGTGTGCAACATTAACCTAAACATTATTTGGGGTAGGGTCCAGACAGCTCAAATGCACTGCACAAGAAATGAAGTAGTGAGTCAGAGGCTGTTTGGTAGAGAATCAATGGTTTACAAACATTCCTGTTTGAAGTAAGAGGTAGCTGCTCAACCTATGAGTGAAATTACATCAACGCAGTTCTGAAGGCTTAGAGGAAATAATAACCAGTGATATCAGGTGTGTCCTGATTTTCAAGTCCACCTTACAATCCTATAGTTTTAAATGTACTCAGAATAATAACCCTATGAGACATCTGACACAGTTAACCACAATTTCATGTCTATCGTATACATGCAATCTGGATATTGAAAAATTAATTCACTATGTTTGTCTTTCTCTTAACAGACTTCCTTTACTCAATTTAATTTTTCCTTGGTTTTTATGGTTTTCCACCCCACCTATAATGCTTCCCAAGTTGTACAATAACTGAACTAACACTGTTCATCTTCCCTGATTCTCTTCTGGATGTTCTTTCCTATATGTTCCTCCCTATATGTTCTTCAGTTGTTGTGCTATACCCCTCTTCTAACTCTGTCCTGCTTTCTGAATACCTATAACTCTAACTCCAAGTTTCTACACCAGTCACTTCTCCCATAACTAAAACTTAATCTCCCACAGCTGCTTCATAAGGGAATGCGGTTCAATTATTCATTCAATTATCACTTCTGAAGAGCTTCTTAAGTGTTCAGTCCACATTCAGGACATGCAGAAGTTACTTGCAAAAATATTTTATGGAAATAAACTATGTAAGTAAATCTAGACATAGAAAAAATATGAGCAGTATAAACAGAAATTTGAAGTAAACTAAATGCCACACAGAATAAAGTTAGATTAGAATCGATTCTTAGAGTTAGAAAAATGAATATATAAGAAAAGGTTAGCATTAATTTCCTAAAAGCAAAATGTGTTAGTCTATCTTGTTTCAAATTTTTGCCAGATTTAATTAAATAAAGGTGCAAAAAATGACATAGACATAGTATACTAGGAGTTTTGAAGGCAATTAATAAAAATTTTCCTATAAGTAAGATAAAATATAAAATTTACATGATCACAGCTTGGAGGAGTCATTGAATGATAGAACCCAAAGGATACTGATGATGGGTTTATATAACAATAAGAAAAGTTCTGTGGGTAGGCCCTGGATTTCTCCCCTCTTTCCCTTTATATTTAGCACTTTAGTTACTCAAAGGGACATATGAAAAATAAGCTTATTACCTGTGAAGATAATAAAAAGCTGGGAGGATTCTATTACCCGGGAGGCATATAATAATCTTGGACAAATTAATAAGATACAAAAAATATAAAATTGAATGTTCATTATTATAGTGGTCTACATGATTAAGTCTAGGCCCACTACCCAAATAAGGATGGGGGTGAGGGACTTAACAGCAGTGAAGTGTGAAAAGACACGGAATTTCCACATTCCATTGAGGACAAGATGAGTTAGCAGTGTAATGTGGCTGCCCAAACACAGCTAACTCTAGCGTATGGCTATAAAATATAATGTCCTCTCCTCCTCAATTTAATGTTGAAGCCCTAATTCCCTATGTGATAGTTATTTGGAAACTGGGCCTTTGGGAGATTAGGTTTAGATTAGTTCACTAGCGTAGAGCTCTTACAACAGGGCTAATGCCCTTACAAGAAGAGATATCAAGGAGTTTACTCTCTCTTTTTCCCTGACATGTGAGGAAGGTGCCATCTGCAAGGCAGGACCAGAGTCACTAACAGAACTGACTGTGTTGATGCCCTGACGTTGGACTTCTAGCCTTCAGAACTGTGAGAAGATAAATTTCTGTTGTTTCAGTTGTCCAATCTATAGTACCTTGTTGCTGTTGTTGTTTCACCCTGAGCTGATTAATACATTTACGTTGAATATAATTCTTTGGGTTTAAAAAAATTTTGAAAGCTTCTGATTACATCCAATCAGTTTATTGTTAATATATACTCAGTTGTTCTTGACTCATAGTGTTTTTCTGTGATTAGGCCCCTCAGGAGACCACAGGTGGTTGCAAGCTTACTCTCAGACTTTTATTCTCCAGAGATGAGAACATGAATTTTTAGAGGGGCCCAAGTCAGACAAAATAACTTGACCTAATGTACAGGTTTAATGTGTCCTTGTGAATATATATATATTATTTATTGTTACCAAAAATTATAATCTAAGCCATGAAATGAAACATATACACATCTTAATGAGCCACAATCAAATAGCAGTTGAGGATAGAGTTGCATATGGAAAACACGGAGGTTTTCACGGATTCAGGATCGATATAGTGGTTTGTGTCTGGCACCAACATGTTAAGAATTGGAATCATTTTATTTGACATACACACTTGGACTATGACTAGTCTTCTGTAGCACCCAGTGAACTAAATTAGTTGAAGAACTTAGTCTGCAATCCATTATCATATTCCTTTAACACTTGTGAATGTGTCGCTGATGGCACTGTATGAACTTCTGTTAATTCCCTTTTTAGTGCCCCAGTAAGGGAGTGAGATAGAAACCATGAACAAATTAACACTTAAATGTTTCCATAGGCTAGAAAAAATCTGCCTGGTGAAAAGGACTGGAGGAGGAAAAAGAAGTCCACTGTGAACTTTTGGTTGCTGTTGAGTGTTTTTGTTTTTCTAAATATGGAGCTGCAAAGGAGAGATGAGAAGCAGTGCAGAGCCACAGTCCCAAGGAAATCCTTTGCTCCCCTCTGTCTAGGAGCTGGAGTACGGTAATTGCTAGAGGTGAGACACAACACAGGGAAGAGGAATGGGTGTGATGAGACAGACGTAATTTATCTGTCTTTCTCATGTGTCTGTTACTTTGCCATTACTTCTAATTTATAAATATTGTCCAATTTCCCTGGTCTTTCCTGCTGTATTTCATAACATTGACCAGTCCTAATCCTTATTAATTCTGACTTAATTTTCAAACCTAATTTGCTTTTGAGGAAAGAGGAAAGGAAACAAATGGGAGAACTAAAAACTGCAAATGGTAGGAAAGTAACACAATGGAATGTGGGGTTTAGACTGCATTCAAATAAGCTTAAGAGAGCAAGAGATAAATGGAAAGAAAAGCAAAAGTATCAAAACAGTGACTTTCTCATCCAACTTCACCTCCAGCTGTGTTTTGCATTTGCCATTTGAGATGCTGGGAGTAAATGCATAGTGGGCATTTTAGGGTGTATGGAGACCTTTGTCGCCTTCTGTGAAACTTCTATTCCATCAAGGGAATTTGACTCAAAGAGCAACCAACCCTCAGGACAGGTAATCTGTAGGGTTTCTGCAAGGGCTCACAGTGGGTGGGGCGGGAAATGTTAATTTTCCAGAGCTTCAGAAAGCCTCTTGTCTCTGGTGATAAAAAAGAACAACAATAAAAACCCTATAGTTTAGCCAGTAATGGATCTTCTAACCCTAAAATGAAAATATTTCTGTGCCTGACTCATTTGATACTTAAAAGACATGTACCATATATTCTTTGAGAAAGCCAAAATATGAAACATGTAGTTTTATACAATAAGTATATAAGGGATAATTTTTTAAAGATTTTTTTAGGCTTGGCTGGGTAGCTCAGTTGACTAGAATGTCATGCTGGTATTCCAAGGTTGAAGGTTTGATACCCAGTCAGGGTACATACATGAAAAAAAAAAGATATTTTTTAGACTTGTAAAGAAATTGCAAAGAATATGTGCTTTACTGAAATTCCCTAAATGTAAATGTTTTACTACATTTGCTTTATAATTTTTTATCTCCCTACACACACACAGACACATTTTTCTGAAAGGTTTAAGAGTAATTTTCAGACACAATGCCTCTTTACTTACTCATTAGGGTGTAACTTTTTCTCAGAGTATTTCAGATAACAAAGTTATTTAACATACATGATAGATGGAGCTATGATGTTTATAAACAGTTATAAACTTTTTAGGAGCATTTGTATTGTGAAGTCTAAGTGTACTTTATGTTTCTTTTTTTTTCCCTAAATAACCAAGCACAGCTAAAAATATTTGCACAGTAACTACCTGAAGAAATTTTGAAGGTGCAAAATAGGATTTAATATTATTTATTGAATGCCTACTAAGAGGTGGGCACTATACAATGTGTGTTTGCATGTTTATCATCAACGTGTCTAACAATCAAGTCCTACAGAAGGGATTATTATTCTCTTTTTTCATTTGCGGAAACTGCACCTTAAAGAAATTAAGTAACTTAACATATAGTTACAAAGCTGATAAATGGTAGACCTGGGCTTTCCAGGAAGTATCTTTTTTGTTGTTGCTGTTGTTTTCCTTTTTCATTGAATTTATTAAGGTGACACTGGTTAACACAATTATACAGGTTTTGGGTGTACAATGCTATAATACATCATCTGTGTATTGTGTTGTGTTTACCACTCCAAGCCAAGTCTACCTCCATCACCATTTACCCTGTCTTATCCTATTCTACCCACTCCCAGAAATTACCACACTATTGTCCATGTTCATGAGTTTTTCTTCTTTTCTTTTTTGTTGAGTCCCTCCACCTCCAACCCAGCTCCCCATGCCCACCCCCAAAATCTGTCAGCCTATGAGTCTCTCTCTATTTTGCTTGTTATTTCATTTTGTTCATTAGATTCCACATATAAATATGATCATATGGTATTTGCCTTTCTCTGATTGGTTTATTTCACTTAGCATAATGTCTTTTAGGTCCATTCATGCTGTGACAAAAGGTAAGATTTCTTTCTTTTTTTACAGCTGTGTAGTATTACACTTAGTAAATGTGCCACAGCCATTTTTATCCCCTCATCTACTGATGGACACTTGGGTCGCTTCCAAAACTTAGCAGTTGTAAATAATGCTGCAGTGAACACTGGGATGCGCATGTTCTTTCAAGTAAGTGTTTTGGGTAACTTTGGATAAATTCCCAGAAGTGGAATTCCTGGGTCATAAGGCAGTTCCAGTTTAAGTTTTTTGAGGCAACTTCATACAGCTTTCCACAGTGGCTACCAATCTGCATTCCCAACAAGAGTGCACAGGGTTCCCTTTTCTCTACATCCTTGCCAACACTTATTGTTTGTTGATTTATTGATGATAGACATTCTGAGAGGTGTGAGATGATATCTCCTTGAGGTTTTAATTTTCATCTCTCTGACAGTTACATTGAGCGTCTTTTCACATGCTATTGGCCATCTGTATGTCCTCTTTAGAGAAGTGTCTATTCAGATCTTTTGCCCAGTTTTTAATTGGATCACTTGTATTTTGTTATTGAATTTTATAAATTCTTTATAAATTTTGTTTTTTTAAATATATTTTATTGATCATGCTATTATAGTTGTCCTGTTTCCCCCCTTTATGCCCCTCCACCCTGCACACCCTCTCCCACCCACATTCCCTTCCTTTAGTTCATGTCCATGGGTCATACATATAAGTTCTTTGGCTTCTACATTTCCTATACTATTCTTAACCTCCCCCTGTCTATCTTCTACCTACCATTTATGCTACTTATTCTCTGTACCTGCCCCCTGCTCTCTCTCCCACTCCTCCAGTGATAACCCTCCATGTAGTCTCCCTTTCTGTGATGCTGTTCCTGTTCTAAATGTTTGCTTAGTTTTAGGTGTGGTTGTTAATAACTGTGAGTTTGTTGTCATTTTACTGTTCATATTTTTTATCGTCTTTTTCTTAGATAAGTCCTTTTAACATTTCATATAATAAGGGCTTGGTGATGATGAACTTCTTTAACTTGACCTTACCTAGGAAGTACTTTTTATCTACCCTTCCATTCTAAATGATAGATTTGCCGGATAAAGTAATCTTGGATGTAGGTCCTTGCCTTTCATGACTTGGAATACTTCTTTCCAGCCCCTTCTTGACTGCAAGTTTTCTTTTGAGAAATCAGCTGACAGTCTTATGGGAACTCTCTTTGTAGGTAACTGTCTCCTTTTCTCTTGCTGGTTTTCAGATTCTCTCCCTATTTTTAATCTTGGCTAATATAATTATGATGTGCCTTGGTGTGTTCCTTCTTGGGTCCAAATTCTTTGGGGCTCTCCAGGCTTCCTGGACTTCCTGGAAGTCTATTTCTTTGCCAGATTGGGGAAGTTCTCCTTCATTATTTGTTAAATAAGTTTTCAATTTCTTGCTCGTCCTCTTCTCCTTCCGACACCCCTATGATTCGATGTTGGAACATTTAAAGATATCCTGGAGGTTCCTAAGCCGCTCCTCATTTTTTGAATTCTGGTTTCTTCATTCTATTCTGGTTGAATGTTTCTTTCTTCCTTCGGGTCCACACTGTTGATTTGAGTCTGTTTCCTTCCCTTCACTGTTAGTTTCCTCTACATTTTCCTTTATCTCAGCATAGCCTTCATTTTTTCATCTAATATTCAACCTCTTCTGTGAGCATCCTTATTACCAGTATTTTGAACTGTGCCTCTGATAGGTTGGCTATCTCTTTGTCGCTTAGTTGTATTTTTTCTGGAGCTATGATCTGTTCTTTCATTGGGCCTTTTGTCTTGTCACACCTGTTATGTAATAAGGGGCAGAACCTTAGGCATTCACCAGGGCAGGTCAACCCACATGGCTGCATTGTGATGCTGTATGTGAGGGAGGGGTCTGGGAGGGAACAATGCCTTTTGCTCTGCTCTCTGCTAGCTTTCAGTCACTTTCTCCACTACCCACAATCAAATCGGGCCCTTCTGGTGCTGATTCCTGGGTGGGTGGGTTTGTGTACATTCTAAGACCCTGTGGGTCTCTCCAACGAACTCTCCTATGAGGCTGGGAGTTTCTCCTGCTGCTGCCTCAACCCACACAGGTGTTTTCAATCAGAGGTTTGAGGCTTTAGTTCCCCACATGGAAACTCTGGGTTGTGCAGTCTGTCTTACTTCCCAGTTGTTCCTCCTGGTTTATCTTCATGGGAATGTGGGACGGCCCAGTCCTCAATCTACTGCCTCACCGGGTCTGCCAGCTGCCACCTTGCTCACCAGCTGCAGCCTTGCCTGGTGTCCTCTTGTCCCAGCTGCCCATCTCTGCTCCTCCTACTGGTTTGAATGAATATTTCTTTAATACCTTGGTTGTCAGACTTCCATACAGTTTAATTTTCTGTCAGTTCTAGTTGTTTTTTGTTTTTAAATTTGTTGTTGCCCTTCTTTTGGTTGTGTGAGAAGGCACAGTGTGTCTACCTCTGTCTCCATTTTAGCCGGTCTTTATAAATTTTGGATGTTAACCTCTCCTCAGATGTATCAGTGACTACGTTCTCCTGTTCAGTGGGTTGTCTTTTTATTTTGGTTTCCTTTGTTGTGCAAAGACTTTTTAGTTTGATGTAATCCCATCTGTTTATTTATTTATTTTTGTTTCCCTTGGCCACGTTGGTATATCAGAAAAATATTGCTATGAGAAATATTCAAGATTTTAATACCTATGCTTTCTTCTAAGATTTTTATGGTTTCAAGTCTAACATTTAAATCTTTAATCAATTTTGAGTTTATTTTTGTATATGGTGTAAAAAAATGGTCTTGTTTCATTTTTGTATTTATCTGTCCAAAATCTCCAACACCATTTATTGAATAGAATATCTTTAGCCTGTTGTTTGTTTTTGCCTCCTTTGTCAAATATTAATTGCCACAAAGGCATGGGTTTACTTCTGGGCTCTCTCTGATCTATCCATTGATCTATATGCCTATTTTTATTCCAGTATCATGCTATTTTGGTTACTATGGCCTTGTAGTATAATTTGATATTAGGTAGTGATTCCTCTTCTAAATTTGATAATAATATCAAATTTTCTTCTTTTTAACAGTTGAGTAGTATTCCATTGTGTAAATGTGCCATAGTTGTTTTATCCATTCATCTACTGATGAACACTTGGGTTGTTTCTGTATCTTGGCAATTGTAAATAATGCTGCAATGAACACAAGGGTGCTTATGATCTTTCAAATTAGTGTTTTGGGTTCCTTCAGATATATTTCTAGAAGTGGGATAGCTGGGTCAAAAGGCAGACCCATTTTTAATTTTCTGAGTTACCTCCATACTGCTTTCCATAGTGGCTGCACCAATCTGCATTCCTACCAAGAGTGCAAAAGGATTCCCCTTTCTTCACACCCTCACCCGCAGTTGTTGTTTGTTGATTTATTGATGATAGCCATTCTGACAGGTATGAGATAGCTCATTGTGATTTTAATTTTCATTTCTCTCATGATTACTCACATTAAGCATCTTTTCATGTGTCCATTGGTCATCTGGTGGTATCCTTTTTGGAGAAGTGTCTATCTAGGTCCTTTGCCTATTTTTTAATTGTTTTTTTTGGTATTGAGTTTTATAAGTTCTTTATAGATTTTGGATATTAATCCTTTATCAGATGTATCAGTGAATATGTTCTCCCAGTCTGTGGTTTGTCTTTTTATTTTGTTGAAGTTTTCCTTTGCTGTGCAAAAACTTTTCAGTTTGATGTAGTGCAATTTATTTCTTTTTTTCTTTTCCTTTTCCTTGCCTGTGGAGATATATCCAATAAAATATTACTACAAGCAATGTCCAAGATTTTGCTGCCAATGGTTGAATTTATTCTTTGTGTGGTGTAAGAAGGTGGTCCAATTTTCCCAACACCATTTATTGAATAAACTATCTAAACCCATTGTATGTGCTTGCTTCTTTTGCTAAAGATTTATTGACTATAAAGGTGTGAGTTTATTTCTGGGCTCTCTATTCTGTTCTACTATTCTTTGTGTCTGTTTTTATGCCAGTACCTTGCTTTTTTTATTACTATGGTCTTATAGTATAGTTTTTTAGTAAATATACAGGATTGTATAACTAGTATCACAATCCATTTTTAGAATATTTTTTATAATCCCCAAAAGTTCCCTCATGTCCACTTATTGTTAATTCCTGTACCTACCCACAATTCAAGGCAAGAACTGACCTGCTTTCTGTTTGTATTAATTTACGTTTTTTGGAGGGACATTTCACATAAATGGAATCAGGAAATATGTATTCTTTTGTATTTAGCTCCATTCATATAACATAATGTTTTGAGGTTCACCCATGTTTATATATTTTATTCCTTTTTCTTATTGAATGGTATTTTTTATGTGGATATACTTATTTTGTTTATCCATTAACTGGTTGGTGGAGTTTTTGATTTTACCAATTTTAGTTTATTGTGAATAAGAGTATGAACACTAAAGTCTTTGTGTGGACATATGTTTTCACTTTTTGTGGTTAGTTTTCTAAATGTGGAATTTACTAATCACATAGTGAGTTTTTTGTTTTACTTTAGAAGAAACATACTAACTGTATTCTGAGTGGCTACACCATTTTATATTTCTACCAGCAGTGTAGGAGAGATCCAGTTTGTCCACATCTTTGCCAGCACATAGTTTTGTACCTTTTACTGTAACCATCTAGTGGGTGTGATGTATATAATTTTATTTTTATGAATGTAATTTTTAACTTTGCCTCATTAGTACTGGGCTTCTCTTAAATATTAGGTCCACATTTCCAGCCAGTTGCTACATATTTCCACTTGGATATTTTAGAATCACATTAATCACAACCTGTGATTAATCAAACCTCTGTACTGATCCCTAATATTGGCTTCCTTTTAGAGGCCCCCATCCTTTACAATAGTGGAATCATTTTCCCTCCTAGTTTTGAACATGTCAGATCATCCTGTATGCTTCCTCTCCCTTATTCCTGAATTTTAACCAGCCAACATTTTCTATAAATTATTTTGCAATGTCATATAATATAGTGTCTTCCTAGTCTCGTTACCTTAATTCAAACCTAAATTATTTTCAAAGTATTTTGTGCATTGTATTTTATTTCTAGTGCTCTTCATTTTGAGACTATCAAAATATGGTAATGAGGTAGTTTCTATGTGTGTGTCTGCTATCTTACTAGGGACTCAAAATTGTTTAATATTCCCTTATTCTCTTTAGCAGAATGTTACTTCTTAGTGTTAATTCTATAGGGCTTCAAGTTTTTCACCCCAAGTTTCCATTTGAAGAAACGAAAGTTTTTGGCTTCTAGAGGAAGATGGCAGTGAGATAGGTGGGAGCGGAGTCCACTGCCCCCTGCACACAGGTAAGACACCTAGCCAACCTTCTGAGGAACAGAGCAAACAGCCAATAGTACCACAACATATAAGAATATTGGAGACAAAAAGTTATAGAGGACATTGAAAAATCAGATGAATAGGTGGAAGCTGTGAACACCAGGATACCTGCTGGAAGAGGAAAACCACCAAAAAAGGAACCACCAACAGATAACAACAGAAGAAACTGAAGGAGGGAGTGGAAGCCACACTAACTCAAGGACTTATCTGGAATTACATCTAAATGGTGGAGAAATTACTCAGAACAAACAACTGACAAAGAGCAAGAGAGAATCCTCAAAACCTTGTACACATGGAAGACCCAACTTCAACACAACCTGCCCACGCCTGCACAACAGAATACAAGATGTGATGGATGGAGTGACCCTCAGTTAACCAGCTGGAGTGAAGGATCCACCAAAGAAAGACCCAACAACAATCAAAATCCAAAGACATACACAAAACCAACATAAATGAAAGCCCAAGACTATGGAGCTCAGGAGATAAAGGAGACTGCACCACTGAATCTCACAGGTATTCTACCATAGCAGTTCACACCATAAATTCAAGGAGTCAGAACAGATCAATTTAAGAAGCAAAGGCTAACAAGAACAGTCTCACAAACAATAGGAAGGCAAAGAAATGATCCCTAAATGAAAGGAAAGGAAGAAGCCTCAGAAAGAATGCTAAATGAAATAGAGGCAACTCAACTATCAGATATTGAGTTCAAAGCAATGGTTATCAGGAAGCTCAATCAGCTCACAGAGAATTACCAAAAACTACAGGGAAAATATAATGAACTCACTGCAAACTATATCAACATGAAAAAGGAAATAGAAACTATCAACAAGGGCCAACAGGAAATGAAGAATACAATTTCTGAACTGAAGGACACAGTAGATGGAATCAAAAGCAGGCTTGATGAAGCAGAGGATAGGATCAGTGAGTTGAAGGACAAGGTTGAAAAAAACACACAGAATGAGCAAGAAAAGGAAAAGAGGCTCAGAAAGAATGAAGAGGGGTTAAGGGAAATGCAGGACAATGTGAAACATAATAATATCCATATAATAGGGATACCAGAAGGAGAAGAAAAAGAGCAAGGAATAGAGAACCTATTTGAAAAAGTAATGGAAAACTTCCCTAATTTGATGAGAGAAAAAGTCACACAAATCCAGGAAACACAGAGAGTACCAGCAAGAAGAACCCAAAGAGGCCCACTTCAAGACACATCATAATTAAAATGGCAGAATTCCAAGATAAAGAGAGAATCTTGAAGGCAGCAAGGGAAAAACAGGAAGTAACATACAAGGGGGCCCTGAGAAGACTAGCAGCGAACTTCTCAATGGAAATGCTCCAAGCCAGAACCGAATGGCAAGAAATATTCCAAGTAATGAAAACCAGAGGCCTGTAACCAAGACTACTTTATCCAGCAAGGCTCTCAATTAAAATGGAAGGCCAAATAAGGAGTTTCCCGGACAAAAGAAGCCTCAAAGAATATACCTCCTCCAAACCAGCTCTGCAAGAAATGCTAAAGGGTTTGCTTTAAGAACAAGAAGAGAAACAGTGAAAGGGAGAGGAACACAGGTACATAAAAATGGCAATGAATAAGTACCTATCAATAATAACCTTAAATGTAAATGGATTAAATGTCCCAATCAAAAGAATAGCTGAATGGATAAGAAAACATGATCCACACATATGCTGCTTGCAGGAGACCCACCTCAGAACAAAAGACCTACACAAACTGAAAGTGAAGGGCTGGAAACAAATATTCCAAGCAAATGGACAGGATGAAAAAGCCAGGGTAGCAATACTCATATCGGACAAAATAGACTTCAAAAAAAGAGCCATAAAAAGAGACTCAGAAGGTCACTTCATAACACTCAAGGGAAGAAACCATCAAGAAGACATAAACATTGTAAATATATATGCACCCAACATAGGAGCACCCAAATACATAAAGAAAATCTTAGAGGACTTCAAGAAAGATATTGACAACAAGACAATTATATTAGAAATTTTAACACCCCACTGTCAAAAATGGACAGATCTTCCAAAAAAAATATTAGCAAACATTTTGTGGCATTGAACAATGCCCTAGATGAAATGAGCTTAACTGATATATATAGAGCCTTTCATCCCAAGGAAGCAAAATACACATTCTTTTCAAATGTGCATGGAACAATTTCAAAGATAGACCACATGATAGAACACATAGCAAGCCTCAACAAATTCAAGAAAATTGAAATCATATCAAGAATTTTCTCTGACTACAAGGGACTGAAACTGGAATCCAACCTCAAGTAATAAAACCCCAAACACTCAAATTCATGGAGATTGAATAGCGTGCTATTAAATAATGAATTGGTCAAGAACGAGATTAAGAAAGAAAGCAAAAAGTTTCTGGAAACAAATGAAAATGAACTCACAACAATCCAAAACTTATAGGACACAGCAAAGGCAGTCCTGAGAGGGAAGTTCATAGCAATACAGGCCTACCTAAAAAAGATAGAAACATTTCAAATAAACAACCTAACTCTGTGCCTACAAGAACT
>CM052541.1:109332445-109392049 GCA_028533065.1 Trachops cirrhosus | reverse complement strand
ACAACAAAGACAACCCAGAGCAAGTACAAGGAAGGAAATAACCAAGATCAGAGCAGAATTAAATGACATAGAGACTAAAAGCACAATTCTAAGGATCAATGAATCCAGGTGATGGTTCTTTGAAAAGATAAACAAAATTGACAAGCCTTTAAGCAAACTCATCAAGAAAAAAGAGAGAGGACCCAAATAAACACAATCAGAAATGAAAGAGGAGAGATTACAACTGATACCACAGAAATACAAAGGATTGTAAGAAATTACTATGAAGAACTGTATGCCAAGAAATTTGAAAACCTAGGTGAAATGGACAACTTCCTAGAAAAATATAATCTTCCAAAACTCAATGAAGAAGAAGCAGAAAGCCTGAACAGACCAATAATAGCTCATGAAATTGAAACAGTAATAAAAAACCTGACACACAAAAGCCCTGGACCAGATGGTTTCACAGGAGAATTTTACAAAGCATTTAAGGGAGAGCTAACCCCCATCCTCCACATATTATTTCAAAAAATTCAAGAAGATGGAAGATTCCCAAACTATTTTTATGAAGTAAGCATCATCCTAATCCCAAAACCAGATAAAGACATGACAAAGAAAGAAAACGTCAGGCCAATATCACTCACAATCATAGATATTAAAATCCTCAACAAACTATTGGAAAACTGCATCCAGCAATACGTTAAAAAGATCCTACACCATGACCGAGTGGGATTCATCTCAGGGATGCAAGGATGATACAATATTCACAAATCAATAAATGTAATACACCACATAAACAAAATGAAAGATGAAAATTATATGTTTATATCAACAGATGTGGAAAAAGCATTTGATAAGGCACAACACCCATTTATGATAAAAAAGAAACTCAGCAATGTGGGACTAGAGGGAGCATTCCTCAACATAATAAAGGCTGTATATGAGATACCTACAGCCAGCATCATAGTCAATGGATAAAAACTTAGAGCTTTCCCACTAAGATCAAGAACAAGGCAAAGATGCCTGCTTTCATCACTCTTATTCAACATAGTACTGGAAATCCTAGCCACAGCAATCAGTCAAGAAAAAGAAATAAAAAGGATCCAAAGTGGAAAGGAGGAAGTAGAACTGTCATTGTTTGAGGATGACATGACAGTACACGCAGAAAATCCTATAGATTCCACCAAAAACCTACTTGACCTTATAAATGAATTTGGTAAAACAGCTGGATACAAAGTCAATACTCAGAAATCAAAAGCATTTTTATACATCAACAATGAAACATCAGAAACAAAAATCAGGAAAAAAAATCCCATTTGATATAGCAACAAGAAAAATAAAGTACCTAGAAATAAACATAACCAAGGATGTAAAAGACCTGTACTCAGAAAACTACATAACACTGAAGAAAGAAATCAAGAAGGACACAAATAAATGGAAACATATACCGTGTTCATGGATTGGAAGAATTAACATCATCAAAATGACCGTACTCCCCAAAGCAATTTATAGATTCGGTGCAATCCCTATTAAAGTACCCATGACATATTTCACAGATATAGAACAAACATTTCAGAAATTTATATGGAACCATAAACAACTCCGAATAGCTTCAGCAATTTCGAGAAAGAACAAAATAGAAGGGATCAAAATACCTATTATCAAACTGTATTCCAAGGCCACTGCAATCAAAACAGCCTAGTATTGGCATAAAAACAGTCACATATACCAATGGAACAGAACAGATAACCCAGAAATAAACCCAAGTCTCTACAGTCAATATTTGACAAAGGGGGAAGAAGCATAAAATGCAGTAAAAATAGCCTCTTCAACAAATGGTATTGGGAGATCTGGACAGCTACATGCAAAAAAATGAAACTCAAGCACCAACTTACACCTTATACAAAAATAAATTCAAGGTGGATAAAATACTTAAATATAAGTCATGATACCATAAAAGTCCTAGGGGAAAACATAGGCAGGAAAATCTCAGAAATTCCGCGCAGCAACATCTTCACAGATATGGCTCCTAAACCAAGGGACATAAAGGAAAGAATGAACTAATCGGACCTCATCAAATTAAAAGCTTTGCATGGCTAAAGAAAACAGCATTAAAATGAAAAGAGAACCAACTGTATGGGAAAACATATTTGCCAATGATACCTCGGACAAGGGTTTAATCTCCAAAATATATAAAGAACTCACATGAATGTACTCCAGGAAGACAAGAAACCCAATTAAAAAATGGGCAAAAGACTTGAATAGACACTTCTCCAGGGAGGAGATACAGAGGGTCCAGAGACATGAAAAGATGCTCAGTATCACGAGCTATTAGAAAGATGCAAACTAAAACCACAGTGAGATACTACTTCACACTGGTCAGAATGGCCAACATAAACAAATCAACAAACAAGTGCTAGAGAGGATGTGGAGTAAAGGGAATCCTAGTGCACTGTTGGTGGGAATACAGACTGGTGCAGCCAATTGTGGAAAGCAGTATGGAACTTCCTCAGAAAACTAAAAATGGATCTGCCTTTTGACCCAGTAATTCCACTGCTGGGACTATATCCTAAGAACCCTGTAACTCCATTCCAAAAGAACTTATGCACCCCAATGTTCATAGCAGCACAATTTACAATAGCTAAGTGCTGGAAGCAACCTAAGTGCCCATCAATAAATGAATGGATCAAAAAACTATGGTACATTTACACAGTGGAATTCTACGCAGCAGAGAGAAAGAAGGCACTTACACCCTTTGCAACAGCGTGGATAGAGCGGGAAAGCATTATGCTAAGTGAAATAAGCCAGGTGCTGAAGGACAAATACTATCTCACCTTTAACAGGAACTTAATCAACAATAGAAAAAAAGGAAGCAAAATATAACCAGAGGCTTTGAAATTAAGAACAATCTAACATTAGCCAGAGGGGGAGGGGGAGGGGGCAGTGGGGAGTAGGGTTTTGGGGAACTACTATAAAGGACACATGGACAAAACGAAGGGGGAGGGTGGAAGTGAGGGAGGGAGGTGGGTTTGGCTGGGGTGGGGGAGGGTGGGAGGAAAATGCAGACAACTGTAATTGAACAACCATAACATAATTTAAAAAGAAAAAGTTTTTGTCTGAAGGAAGTTTCAACTCTAGTTACACTGAGACTCCTCTGAACATGTTTGTACATTTCAGCCTGGAAGCTTTAGTAAAAGTGCCCCTGCTCCCACCCGTCTTACCTGGAATTGTCTTCCTTTGCCTGTCTGCCCCTTTACCAATCCTCAGGAATAATTAAACTTTTACTTGTTGAGTGAAGGGTTTACCAACTGCCCATGCATTTATAAACTGTCCCAATTGCTTTTCCAACTATTTATGTAACAATTTGAGAACTTACCATGAACCAGTCTTCGTGATAGGTATTGGAAAACAAAGTGGATTATGATACAATACCTTTTCCCAAAGAGATTTATGTAATGTGATGAAGTTGCAAATAATATATTGTTATATAACAGAGTTGTAGACAGGATATTTTAATGAAAACAGGATGCCAAGGCACAAAGTTCCAGCTTGCATTAGGCGAGAGTGAGTGTATGATTAGGAAGAGGTGGTAATCAGAGTGTTGAACGATAGCTAGGCTAGATGAAGTTCAGGGCAGGGAATTCTAGAAATGGAGGTCAGGCTCATAAACAAAGGCACAGATGAAAGAAATAGCCCTGTGTGATTGGAAGTTACCAGCAGAAAGTATCTACAGATGAAGTATGAGGCAGAGATTGGTGTATGCTAAAGCTAGAGAATTCTGATACTTAGGCTTGAAAGATCTTGTTTCTAATGCTAACAAATCCAAACTCTATGCCATGGATAGGAAAACCCAAAGGGCTTTGAATAGGGAATGAAATATTCACCTTTCTGTTCTCTGCCATCCATTTTGGCCACTATATGAGGGATACTTTTGATAATAACAAGACTGTTGAAAGGGAGACTAGTTAGGAATTACTTCAGTAAAGACATAGTGAATGCTTAAGTTATAATTGTGGTAATGGTGATAAAGAAAAAGTAATGAGTATGATAAATATTTTACAGACAAAATTGGTTACACTTAGTACATATTTGAATGTGAGGGGGAAAATGATTTGAAGAGGCAAGAATAACTCCCCGATTTCTGGCTTTAGTAACCAGATACATTAGTGGTAATATCAGACAAACATATTTTGGGTAGCACTCATGAATCAATACTTTACAGAGCACCTTTTAATGAGTATAACATTTATCTTATACCACCAGATCAGAGTACTGGACAGTAGAATCCAACTTGTAAATACTTTGCAGAAGTAAAAATGAAAATGGCTTTATTATTTTTATCTTTTAAAAAATGTTGCCTCCTCATTTTTAAAATTAAGAAACTGGAGGAAAAGATTTACCTTAAAGAAGTACTGAGAATAGAGCTGAGATTCAACATAAAAAATGTGTTAAAACACTTTCTCCTTTAACTTATATTATCATGTACCATATTTTTTGGACTATAAGATGCACTTTTTTACCACATTTTTTGCTTCAAAAATTTTTCCCCTATTTTCCTCCTCTAAAACCTATGTGTGTCTTATGGTGTGGACCCCAGACACACCTAGGTTTTAGAGGAGGAAAACAGGGGAAAAAAATTTGAAGCAAAAAATGTGGTAAAAAAAGTGTGTCTTATACTGAAAAATATGGTACATATTTCTATGTTCACTTTACACAATTAATTACAATTATGCATGTAGCATATCATTATGCAGATGAAATGTAAACTTTAACCAATGTCATCTTGAGAAAGGCTGGATGTATCCATTGTTCAACAGAACAAACAATGTTGAAAATAACAGCCTTATATATATCTGTAGACTTTATTGTTAGTATAATTCTTCATTCTCTAAGAATAAAGTCTCAAAAGACTACGTAAGTATTCCTTCTGACATGGATCCTGACTTTCTCACCAGTCTTGTCTTTAGCTAATTCTCAATGTGCATCATTTTGCAGCAATACCAACCTGTTAACTGAAAATAAACTATGTTGTGTTTTCATGATGTTAGGCTTTTGGTATACTTTCTCTTCTGCCACGAATACCCTCACCCTAGTGAACTCAGTCTTAAGATGAGCTCAAGGTTATCTTTCTCTAATTCTCCTAAAGAGAGTTAACCATCTTCTGATTTCTGCTGTGCACATTCATGGTAAAATTCCTATCACCCTGCATAAATTCTGGTTTGCATTTCTGCATTCCACACTAGAATATACTCTTCTTTCATTTAGGATCTGTATTTTAATTAGTTTCTTAATGCTAGTTTCTAGCACTGTTTTAGCACATAATTAAGGCTCAATTTATGATTATTTAACTCAATTGACATTGAGACATTCCCCATGGTCTAATAGCTTAGATGGCTAAATATAATTTAAAGAGTGAGGAATTTAGAAATCCTCCTGGAGGCAATAGAATTACCTGCTCTGCCAGAAACCTTATTCTTTTCCACATTATTTGGCTGAATTTTTTTTTATGGAACACAGCTTAATTCTATAGATTTTATGAAAACCTAAAGGAAAATGAGGTATAACCTAAGAGAGCTTTAAAAAGTATTTTGATGTTTCTCATATTTAGTTTAAAGGAAAAGAAAGAAACTTGGGTTCTCTTCCCTAATTACTATGAGTTATAATGAGAAACAAACAAAATGCAGCACATTCTATTTTAACAGCAAAGTGGAGAAGGGTAAGAAGCAGGGTTTTAATTATACAAATAATTAAACAGTATTGTTTGTACCTACAATTTAAGTTGCATTTTCAAATTTTGCAAACATATAGACATATTCTTTGATTACCTTGGAGGCAAATGAAAAATCTTAGATGTTTTTTTTAAAACCTTAGTTTCTTTTAAAAACACATAATTTTTCTATAACAATCTCCAAATCAGGAATCCCTATAAAAGTGTTTCTTAAGCTAACGTGATAGCCATTGTCCTTTAAGCCAGTTCTAACTTGTTGTATTTTTATTGCATAATTACTAATTAGTGAGGCACAAATAGTTGAGATGTTATCTTACTCAAAGTCTTGATTTGTAAAATTCTTCAGTCCTTAGAAGAGTCCTTAGAAAAGAATTTTAACTGTGCTTCAACTAGTTCTATTTTAGTCAGGATATTTTCTTTTCTCTTTGTGATTTAAAAGCTCTCTCTTCTAATTTTTTTTTAAATTAAATTTATTGAAGTGACATTGGGGGATATAAAACTGAATATCAAGACACGTTTTGATTTCAATATAGAAAGAAAATTTCTGTCTCTGATAAATGGAAAATTAGGGATGTGGCTGTAATCAGCTTTGTTTGGATCAGCTTTTACAGAAGTTGTTTTCAAAGCTCACTCTGTGTGTCTTTCTCTAATATAAGTCCTCTTCACAGGCGAGCTAAATGGCCACCATTCTTGACCAAAATTTAAAGAAGATTTTGTTAGGTTCAGTTTGGCTGACTGCGTTTGGGCAACTGGGTTCCTCTGATTGGTCCCACTGAGTAACCCTCCTGTAGCAGTAGAAAGGTCAGGCTTGCTTGAGCCATATTGTGTGTGCTTTCCACAGGAGAAAAGCTCTCTCGTACCAGACAACATAGGGAAGTGGTTCTGGAGAGACACAGTCAACAAACACTGCTGTCGTTTTCCCACTGTGGAAAATTGAAGTATAAAATGGATGCCATTTTGCTGGCAGGTGAAGTATTGGGAATTATAATGTTACATATCCTACCATCTGGCCTCACTTTTTAATACCCAGGAATGTGGATTTTGGAGGTATGCAACTGAACCTAAACCTTCATGTTTGCTCTTATATTTACCACATTTACTCCTTTAATCCCCTAATTACACAATCTGGAAGAATCCAAGTCTTGACCCAGACAGATATTCTCATGGACTCTACATTAAACATGCTTTTGAAATACAGAGTTTTCAGAAAAAGAATGAGGTATCACTTAACAGGCCATCTTTAAACAATTTCTGAATGACAGAAAAAAATCCTGTGAAACATGAAGATTTTCAATAAACTTTATTAGACTTTCTAACAAAATTATAAATCTTATGAGAAAATATGTGTACCCTGACAAGCCTCCTGATAATATAAATATGATAATAAATAGAAGCATGAATCTGTGAGCTTAAGTGTTATAAAATAACTTCCATAATATCAACCTATAATGATGTGAGTGATTTAAAATTATCTGTTTTCTGTTGAACTTTTTCCTATACTACTTTATTTATACTCTCTCTATTGTCATTTCCCTGAAGCTAAACAACTAGTGAAATAAATATAGTCAGCATTTATTGCTATTTATCTGGTATAAAAATATATATTCCCTAGGTTTTGGGGGATAATTTAAATAATAATGGAATATGGTGACAATCATTAAGAATTGAAGATGCTATTATAAAAAATTAGATTCTTCTGAGAGCTGTAATGCATATTTCTAATACCTAAACTACACACTTTGTTTTCAAAATAAAATTCACAATAATACTATATTTATAAGAAATATATCTTATATCAGTACATTGTCATTAACATCAATATCAACCAAATTTATTGTTCATATTAAATGTAAAAATGCTAAAAATATTATGCTAATTTTCATATGTTATAAAAATGCATAAAGTTGTGAATAAAACTAAAATTTGGAGTTAGATCTGAGGTTGAACCTTACTCATTTTATTTGTTTGCTCCCTTGAAAGATTTTTATAAATATTAAATGGATAATCTATATAAAAATGCCTACTTCAGTGACAAAACACTTTGTAGATGCTGAAAATAGTTTTCTATCCTTTTCCAATTTCTATTTTCCTTTTCCTTTTCTTTTATCCCCTTTTTTATTGTTCCCCTCTTCTCCCCTTTCCTTTCTTTTTCCCCTTTCCTTATCATCATCATTTCTTGCTTCTCTCAGATTAGCCTTCTTTGTGTTTTTTTTTCTTAAGTACAATTGAGTTCATGTGAAAACTTTAAGCTCATATTCTTCAAGGTTTAAGTTCAGTAAACAAGAGTGTATTTCTGAGGAAGTTCTTCCTACAGGTTCAAGGATTGACTCTGGTTGGGCTCAGTTGCTCTCAACTCCTAAATAAATCAGTGATTCCAGCAGATTTGGTGTATACTAATATGAGCTGGGTCATCTAATGCAGGGTGGAAACACATGAAAAAATGGAATATGGTGTTACCCTTAGGGAACATTTGGGTACTTCTACGAGAAGAAAAATGATTGCAGTTTGGCTAATCAAAACCCAGCAAACATCCAGTACATTTTCTTCCTTTACGAAGCTCACAATTTAGTTGAATAAACACAATACATCATATATATGTATGTAGCTAATTTAAAAAATCTCAAGTAGGATTGGTTACTGATAAAGAATTTGCTTTAATGATGATTTCATAGAGAGGCAGTATCTATAGTGGTAAGAACACAATCTAGAGTCAGAGACTCTGGGTTTGATTCCAGATCCACTATTCAGTAAGCTTAAACTCTTAAATTCTCTATGCTATAGTTTTCACATTCATCCTACTAACTCTGTCTTAGATGGCTTTTTAAGAAGTTACATAATTTAATACATGCAAGGCACATATAGCCTTGTTTTAACTTGAGGAAGATTAAGTCTCACATAAGCTTAGAGAAGTAGGATGTTTCCATGTAGAAACAACCATGTGGCTAAAGTATGAGGAAGGGAACTTTCATGTTAAAATAATAAGCATCCACAGAGATTACAATGAAAAACTTAAGAATTCACCTCCCTGAACCTTTGTAAAGCAATTAGTCATCTTTCCCATACTGTTTGTTTTCCTTGGTATCTTTTCACTTTATACTCCCTTTTCTTTAAATCACTTTCTCATCTTTTAAGACCCAGACTTCATTTTACTTGTCTTATAAGAGAGAGGTCACTATCTAAAGTTGTTGCTAACCCTGTTACTCAACTTTTGAATTAAAGATGTAAATCAACACAGGTCAAGTTAGAATTCTTTCACCACTTCATTTAGTTCTATCTTCCAAAGAATCCTGATGGCTTTGTTTTTAGATCCAGTCAGTATTCCTAAGTACCTAACTTGTATGATTTTCCTGAATTATTTTATTCTTATAACATCCATTCTAGAATTGCTCCTTTCTCAATGTCATGGTGACATGATCTGTCAAAGCTTTCCTCCTCTGTTCATGGTCATTCCTCACAGTCTACTTTTCAGGCTCCCCCTTATCTGCTCCTGATGGTAGCGCTCTTTAAATGCTTTTCTGGGCCACTTCCCTCACCAACTCTACATGGTTTCTCCTCATCTCCTGTGACTCCAGATATAGGACAGGGACTAATTAATAGCTTCCAGATCTCTATTTCCAATACAATTCTCTCTTCTGAGAAAAAAAGTTCACATACACATCTGCCCACATCTTCAATCAGATGTCCAAAGGGATTTAAAAATTTCAACATACTGGTCTTATATTTAGATCTTTGATATAAGATCTAAAACAATTAATTACATAGAAGAAAACATAGGTACTAAACTTATAAAACTTGAACTTAGGGAGGATTTTATGAACTTGACCCCAAAGGCAAAGGAAGTAAAGGCAAAAGTAAATGAATGTTACTACATCAAACTAATACACTTCTGCAAGGTAAACAAATAAACAAATCAAAAACTCCTGCAAACAAAACAAAAAGCAACCAACCGAATGGGAGAAATTTGCAAACTGAAGCTTCAACAAAGTGTTAATATCCAAAATATATTGAAAAAAACTCATACAACTCAACACCAAACAAATATGCAGTACAATTAAAAACTGAACAGAGAAACTGAACAGACACTTCTCCCAAGAAGACATACAAATGGCTAACAGATATATATATATATATATATATATACACAGATATATATATATGAAAATATGCTAAACTTCTCTAGCTATGTGGGAAATACAAATCAAAACTACAATGAGATGCCACCTCATACCTGTTAGAATGGCTATAATCAATATGACAAGTATTAATGAGTGTTAGAAAGATTGCAGAGGAAAAAGAACATTCATTCATTGTTGGTGGTAATGTAAACTAGGACAGCCACTATGGAAAACAGTATAGAAGCTCTTCAAATAATTAAGAATAGAATTACCCTATGACCCAGAAACCCTTCTTCTGAGTATTTGTCCTAAAAATTTGAAAATATTTATTTGCAAAGATACATGCATCCCTATGTTTATTGCAGCATGACACATGGTGGCCAAGACCTGGAAATAACCAAAGTGTGTTTAGATAGATAATTGGATAAAGAAGATGCGGTATATACTACATATATACAATGAAGTAACAGTCAGCCATGGAAAAGATGAAATAATACCATTTGCAACAATATGGATGGTTCTTGAGAATATCATGCTAAGCAAAATAAGTCTGACAGAAAAAGTCAGGAACCATGTAATTTCACTCATGTGTGATATACAACTGAAATCAACAAATGAACAAACAAGGAAAACAAACAAAAGTTCACAGACACATACAACAGTATGGTGGTTATCAGAGGGAAGGGAGGGGGGAGTCGTAAGAGCAAAGGTTGTCCAATATATGGTGACGGAAGGAGATTTGACTTTGGGTGGTGAGCACCCAATGCAATATACAGATCATATATCATTGAAATGTACCCTTGAAATTTGTATAATTTTATTAACCAATGTCATCCCAATAAATTTAATTTAAAAAGTAAAAAAGAATTCAACATACCTAAAATAAAACTGTCTTCCCAATAAACCTTTATCTGTCCTTCTGTGTCCATTACCATTTAACCAGAGGCCAGTTCCCAAACTGGGTTTTCATCTTTGCTTCCTCTATATTTTTAGCCATCTAAATATCCTTGGATCTCTCTATTTAACTACCCCAATGCTACAACCTTGTCCTGAATAACATCATTTCCCTCTTTGGATTCCTATAATTGACTTCTAAATAATCATTCTGATTTCAGGCTTGTTCCTCTGTACCTATTATCCACAGTTTTAAAAATATTGTCTTTCTAAAGACAAAATTTGATTAGACCCTTTCCTCAGGTTATTCAATGGCCCCTAGTCCCTTGAGCAAAGTCCAAAATATTACATGCTCTTATTATGTTCTTTCTACTTTTATCTTTAGTCCCATTGTACATTACTTCTTTGATCTTGCCCTGGTTTTAGTCGCCAAATCCCCTTTTGTCCTCAGATTACATATGTGTTGTTCCCTCTCTCCAAATAATTTTTCCTCCCTCTTTTTGCTGTATTTGACACCATTAATCATTCTCTCTTTGGTTCTGTGCAATCCTTTGTTTCCAGTTAACAAAACTCACCAGATTTTCCACATGCTTCTACTATCTATTCATTTTTGTCTTAAAAGCTCCATATCTTCTAAGACAAAGAACTTGGTTGACCTGAACATTGAAATAACCAATGGGGACCTCAAGATTTCCCAACCAGAAGTCATCATCCTCATTCAATCTTCATCCTCTTTGGTACTCTTTATTTTAACTGATGAAATTTCATCCACTCAGCTTTCTTTTTTGTTGTTGTTGTTATTTTGTTTATTTTTTTAATTTTTAATTTTTTTATTTTAGATTATTCAGTACAGTTTCTATCCTTTATTCCCATTCCATCCCACCCACCCATCCCTCCTCTCCTCCCTTCCATTTCCAAGCCTCAGCTTTCCATCTTAAATTCTGGGGATTATTCTTGATTCCTCTTTCTCTGTTACAAACATATCCAATGAATCTCCAGTTTTTCCAATTGTACTACCAAAATATTTCTCAAATGTCATCAAAATTCTTTCTATTGCTACTACTACTACCTTAGTTTACATCCTGATCATCTCTGATAATAGCAGAAAAAATAGCTAACATTCATTGTTATGGGGTAGTACATTTTTTAGTGTTTTACATGCATTGTCTTTGAAATATGGCCTACCACTGTTGTCTTTATGTAGATGATAACATGGAGGGTCAGAGAAGTTTGACAATGTGTCTAAACTCACACAGCTATTAGATGAAGATATATATATGTGTGTATATATATATATATATATATATATATATATATATATATATGGCTCTCAAATCCTATGACTTTAGAATCTTTGATCTTGGTTACTCTTAAAGTGATTACTCTTAAAAACAGATATTTGTTTTTAAACTCTGTCTTGAAACTTCATCAAAATATGTCACATGGCCTGCTGAAAATCCTGTGTTCTGTATTGAAATCATTAAAAATATTTTTTGTGACTCCCGTCGACACTGATGCTGCCTTTTGAAGTGAATTTGGGTCAGAAGAGTACTAATCAGAAACAGATACTGAAGGCATAACACTCTCTTCTCTCTCTTCCTTTCCTACAGTGGCATAAGCTTCCTTAGAGCTTTTAATCCCCAAACTCTGGAAGGGCTTCAGCAGGCTTAATATTTTATTTTTCAGCCTACCTAAAGGAAAACTCAAACAGTGCTTTCACTACATAACCATGCTCTCATTTGCTACCTTATCCTTGCTAGCTCATTAGATGTCTACCCTTCTCCTCCCCAGCAGCTTTCCTAATTATGTAGGTGGTGCACAGCTTGCCTTATTCAACACCGTGTTTTCCCCTCTGTTACTGCCATTTCACTGGAGAGGAAATCTGCATCCATGCTCCAATGGCAGCCATGGGTCACCACGTGAAATCTTGGAGGGCAAAAAATGTTGTCAGTAATGAGATCTCAGGAATTTGGAAAGTTCACAGGGTCCTTTGTACAACACTGAAGAATCCCTCTGTTTCCTCTGGTGCTGTTTCATGCTAATTTCAAAACATCAGCCAGTGTAAGGCATCTCAACTGCAACTTCAGTTCACAGTGGAGCCCCTTTCATCCTTTTTTGCAGCTAGGCAGTTAGATTTATCTTGTTGATCTGTGGGGGAAAAAAGGAAAAAAGAAGAAAGAAACACGGTCACATGAATATAACAGATGGAACAAATTGAGGGATTTGCTCCTACTACTTTTCTCCTTATTAAAACGAAAAGGGAAAATTATATTTCAATGGGGTGCAAATTATTATGGTTATTTAATATTTGAAAATTGACATTCTAAAATTAAGTGTTGGTGATATAAGCTGAATAATAACAAGTAGAATATTCCATAATTATAGGAATTTTGTCATCATCTTGCCATTGATTTTGCTTTATGATTCCTCTGGTTATTTCCAGTGAGGGAGCAGAAAGCCAAATTCACCTCTTCTCTTATTTGTGACCTGCTTGATTATACCACAGAGGGAAAGATGGGATGGAAACAGGAAATAATTGACTCTGACCTTGCACTGGGTACTATGGTGCCACTCTATTATTTTTAAACTGTGAAATTTGATTAGAATGCAGGTATATTTTGGAAATCCTGGAAATGTACTCCCATGGAGTCAACTCATTATATTCTTCATTGTCCTGAGTTCAGCACCGGATAATTATACCTCTAGGAATGTGTCTTCACAATACAACAAAGGAAGAACATAGGTAAACTCAAGATGCATTCTAACTACCCAGCCCTAAGTGTTTGACTTATAAAATCAAAGAAATTTTATCAACATTATCTAGTCTAGTCTCCCATTTTTAGGCTGGAGAATAACTAAGATTTTTGCTTGGGTTCTTTCTTCATTAGTTTTTTTCTAAATGTTTTTCTGCTGATAAATGAGTCATAGACTTAAATTCGTAAGCCTTACAAGTGGGAAATGAACACTAATACCATTATGTCTCCCAGGCTCTTACATGAGGCAGTGAGTGAAAGGCCCTTTGAGGTTTGAGGAATTGTTTATAGAGTACAAACCACGGAGTCGCGACGTGTTGCGATCTAGCAGTTATGTCGGTTGGAAACACCAGATCATCCATTTTTCAATTTTGTTGGTGTCATCCTATAGAAAGGGCCTTAGTATAAAATCATTTGTGGACTTTTAGCATATAAAGCATGTTATAAATAATAGCTTGAACAAATTATTATTTTTACTTAAGAATCATACTTTTGTCCAGTTTCTCAATTCTGTTATTTCCACTACTACTAGAAAAAAAATTACATCATATAGATTGCCTGACTTTCCCCTCCTCTTACCTAATTACCTATGAAACTTCTCATGTTTCAAGTGCATCACTACATATTATTTCTTTTAGAAAGTTTTCTCTGACTTGTCCCTGATCCCCACACTGTTCTGCCTACACCATTTTACACTCATTGCATAATGTGTTTTCCTTTGTTGCCCTTATCAAAAGTGTAGCTATATACAAACTTGCAAATTTACTAGTGACTATCTGTCACTGTCAGGAAACTGAGCTTAACCAGGGTGGAACTATGTTTACCATGTCAGTATTATATCCCTTAGTGTCGGGCAAATAGTATGTGCATATAAACACTTGTTGACTCTAAAAATGGTTTCCAAAGCTATACCGTACATTTAACCCAATGTTTTATGCAGAAATTGTAACAAGAAACACTTTCACTTATTTGGAGGACAAATCACAAAGTCTCCCTTAGAGAAGAAAGAGGTCCTCTACAAAGGAACAAAAAACAAGTGTGAGATTAACAACAGATGTATTAATGGACACGAAGGTACTAGTAGTAAATGGCATCGTATTTTGGAAAGTCCTGAAGGAGTAATATTTTAAACCTAGAATCCTACACCCAGTCAAAATTGCATTCAGTTCTGAGGATAAAAAATGCATTTTTGGACATTGATAAATTCAGAAAGCTTATACTTTGCATACTTTTTCAACAAAGATTACTGGAGGATATGCTTTACTAATCCAAAGTAACTATGTACACACACACACTGTATGCTTTTCCCCACGCCAACACACTTAACCAAAAACCCGAAGTAAAACTGGAAAACTAAATCTAAGATCTAGCAAATAAAATCCAGTATCTGGAAGGTGTCTGAGGCAGACATGGACAGCTATCAGCATACTGGGATGAAGGGAGAGGAAAGTTACAGGTGTTACCTAGGGTTAGTAAATTCTTACTGCACTTTCTCAAAATTTAGTGGTAACCATCATAACGTGTATAGGAAGAAAATTTCGATACTCTGACGAACCGCAAATAAGACACCACTCTCGAGGAAGGGTGAATGGCCAAGAGGCACTGTCTATTGTAACTCTCTGACTTTTATAATGGTTCGTTATATAATCTGTTCCTATAGCATCAATTTTTGGTTTACATATGATTTCCTTTTTTGGTAGCCTTATGTAAGGTTTCCATGGATTAATCTTTGTTATTCATTATATAACCGGGGTATGTTTGTATATAGTAGCTGGGTGATAAGTAGCAATGGTTACGGAGCATGCGCCCTCCTGCAGCTTCCCGGTAACCATCCGTTGTGGTTATGGAGCATGCAGCATCCCGCAGCTTCCCATGTAACCAGGTAACCAGTCTACCACAGTACCCCTTTAGAGAAAAAGAAAAATCTGTCAGTTTAAGTACAGAGGGGAAGAGTGGGCAGGGGAAAGCAATGGGAAAGTATAGGGTAAACAGTGGCAAGGTAAGTATAGTGGTAATTGAATTTAAAAGAGAAGACACAGAATATGTTAAAAAAGATCTAGATATGCAATGTTAACAAGATCACACAAAATTGAAAATAAACTTTAGAAATAGAGGGACATAAGGGGATGTATCAGGCCATGGTAAGAAAACAAAACACATGTAGCACTTCTAATATTGAACATTGGAACCAATACAAAAAACTGAAATCTTATGAGGTGAAGGGTATGTCATAAATGATATAATTCATCATGATATGAATCTTGATTCTTTATATTAATGATTGAATCTTTATATTTACATAATATTCTTTATATAATCATTTAATTAGTAATCTTGATAATATAATCTTTATATTAACTTAAGTGTACTTTATTTGCTTATTTATAAATTGTTCATATAAAAAAGTACAGGACTTGGTAGAAGTGTGCAAGGCTGGCAGAAATGTGGCTGGAGGGCCCCCGAGTGGGGTTCTGTGGGAGCAGGAGCGACCTGAGCTCAAACCTTCCTACTCAGAGTGAAAGGAGAGAGTGGTCACCTTGCTTTCCAGTACTGATGTCAATCTTTGATAGCGGGGACAAGTGATGAATTGTCTTAACCACACCCGAATCTCTTGCTTTACCACTTGTTCTCCTTTCCCACACTACTAGCCTATTATTCTAATCAAAGAAATATTGATGCAAGGTTTTGAATAACAAATCACCCCTCCTGATTATGATTTAGCTGCTCCTTTAGAAAGGTCTGGGCAGCTTTGATGGTGCTTTTTCTCTGGATCTTTACTTACAACCAACGATAACTGTAAATCATTAACTTTCTATATTGATCATTTCATCTGAAAGAATATATAGTTGGATAGTATTAAATCCAATTAAGGATGAAGATGATTATGACTTAGGTGTTGATTACTTCTCATGTGTCAGTAGTCTATAGTTTTAAAAAAAAAACAGTGAGCCACAGAAGTCCAAAACTCTGATTATACAAATACATGAAAGATTTTAGAAGCGGAAGGAACTATGACCAGAGTGATCAGAGAACCAAATGATCCTGAGAGCAGAATTCCAGAAGATTTTAAAGTTAAAAGAGATATAAAAAAGAGTGGCTAGGAAGCCTGACTTGCAGAGTATTTAATACTTTCTTAATGACAGTGTAAACAAAATAATATTTTGAGCCTGAGTGCCAAGATAATTTTAGAATTTAGTTTTTGAGTTTATAAGAAGTAAAGACACATTTCATTCTGTTGCATTTCTTCTTTATTTGCCCTTCATATCCATACAGGGCATATGTATACAATATTAAAAATACTTCATTAAAAATTATGACTCTATAACTTTTAAAAATATAAATTAGGAAGTACTTATCTCTAGTTCTTTTCATCTTTGCATTACTGTGTGAACTTTTTAGATTTTGCCAAATTAGTCAGTAGAATTAGGAATGCTGATGTATTTGAGTGTACATGTGCCAACATTATTTTGTAAAAGGAGATGATACATAATTATTAAAACAATAATAAACTTCTGAAGACTTTCACATCTGCAAATTGAATGAAGTACAGAACTTAGTCAACTTAGGGATGATTTGGATATGTAGTGTTCATATTTCCTGTTCCCTGAATGTTTTCCCTGCCTATAGTATATCTGTTACTTTTCTGTAAAGACAAACAAATAAAAAAAAAGAGTAAGAGAGTGAGAGAGAAAGGAGAAAGCTGAGATTCAGTGTTGCTCTTGGTATATTTCAACTGGTTTTCCCTCTCAAATAAACCCAGCAGGTAGAAGTTGATACACATGAAGAACCAAGTTATAATTACCATCAATAGCATCACCTTCACTGCTTTGCCAAATGCTGCATGTCTCTAGCAGGCCACTTGGAGATTCTTCTGGAGGCCTGCTTCTGCCTTAATCAGTGTGCATTCCCTTTGATATTCCCACAGTGCGCACAATATACCCTCAAACACACACTGCTCAGGGTAATATGTCTCTAATGTGATGAAATCAATGGGAACACAGCCTTTTTTGCCTGACAGTATTGTCAGGGTGTATTATCTGGTTTAGGCTGTGGCTTCAGTTCATAGCAGTCGTCAGTTAAATTTCCCTTTCTGAAGCTGAGCAAAGTGTGTAATGTCACAGCCACAGGCGACTGCCGTTCATAGGATGGTTACAGGAGAAGCATAGCCTCCTGGCTTGTCACACTGTATATATCTCAGGGTCTTCTCTTCCTTCCTAGTCAGAGGTTTCCAAGAATGTTGCCTGGAGCAGTCATGGGATGCAAAAGGGAGAGATTTTTGTTCTGCACTTAGCAACATTACCACACTTCACACTCAGTTTCTGATAAGGGAAAATTTAACTGACTTGCTCTGAACTCAACCCATCAGATAATACAGTCTGACAGGGCTGTGTATAAAGGCTAGAAAGCCTACTAATTTATATTTCATTATCTCTGCACTTGGTTTAATCTGTTATCTTTTGCTAAGTGTTACAAAGATAATAAGGTGAGCTGAACTGAAAGGGGAAAGGGGAACCCTGACCCCGCAGGGGATGCAGGGAGGCACACTGGATAACTCAGTCTCCTGTCTTGAGAAGCTATATGCCAGATGATAACTTTGGAGCCTGTGTCTAAGATTAGAAGAGGCAGGGCAATCTTACACAGGTGACGAGTAGAGGGGCCATTTCTAGCTTCTGCTGCTTCTCACATTGATGCCCAGGGACTTCTTAACCCTTACTTCAAGTGATACACTCAAGAGCCAGGATAAAATTATCTTTCCAGGACTTAACCACAGCTATTGGAAAAGACACTCCTATGTACTGACGTATGTTCATCAAAACTCATAAACTTATAGGGGTATGTGAGGCATAGAGTGAACTCTGCTTTCCTCCATGGTAGAGAATAGCCAGTTGCTATAAACACTCCTGGAGGTGGAGGGGTGGGGCTTAATGACCAATTCCTAAATGAGCTTGTATAATAGTAGCACAATTTGAAAGTTGTTCACAATATGGACTTGACTTAGGATGGCAAACGTACAATACAATATAATTGTACAACTGAACCTATATAATTGTATTAACCAACGTCACCCCAATAAATTCAATAAAAAGTAAAATAAATGCATAAAATTGAGTAAAATAATATTTAAAAAGTTTTTTATAATATGTATAAACCCTCATTGAAATTGTACAAGTTTTGAAAAGTAGTTACAAAATACAGATAATAAGTTCAAGGTATTCTCTAGAATTATGCTCAAGGGTATTCTATACATTACTAATATTTACTTGTCAGCCACTAGCTCAGACATTGGGAGCCCAAATGTTTATAAGATTTTCTCTCTTGGAGTCTTTCCTTTTTCCTTTAAAAGAGAGCCATGCAGACACCTCTAACAGAAAATCACTTGATTCTCTTTTTGGTCTATGTTGACAAGAAGCACACAGATAGGAGTGTAGGTACATGAATACAAACTTTAGTTATTTTTATTATTTGTATTATAGTTTATTGACTATGCTATTACAGTTGTCCCATTTCCCCCCTTTGCCCCTCTCCACCCATTATGCCCCTTCCCTCCAGCAATCCCCCTGCCACTTAGTTCATGCCCATGGGTTGTGCATGTAAGTTCTTTGGCTTCTCCATTTCCTATGCCATTCTTAAATTCCTCCTGTCTATGTTGTTCCTACCAATTATGCTTCTTGATCCCTGTGCCATTTCCCCATTTTCCATCTTCCCCCTCCTAGGTGATAACCCTCCAAATGAACTCCATACCTATGATTCTGTTCTGGTTGTTTGCTTAGTTTTTTGGGGTTTTTTTTGTTTGTTTTTGATTCAGTTGTTGGTAGTTGTGAATTTGTTGCCTTTTCAAATGTTCATGGTTTTGATCCTATTTTTCTTAAATAAGTTCCTTTAACATTTACTATGATAATGGCTTGGTGGTGATGAACTCCTTTAGCTTTACACTGTTTGGGAAACACTTTGTCTGCTCTTCCATTCTAAATGATAGCTTTGCTGGTTGTAAGTCCTTACTTTTCATCACTTTGAATACTTCTTGCCAGTCCCTTCTTGCCAGCAGTTTCTTTTGAGATATCCACTGACAGTCTTTCAGGAACTCTTTTTTAGGTAACTCTCTGCTTTTCTCTTGCTGCTTTCAAGATTTTCTCTCTACCTTTAACTTTGGCATTTTAATTATGATGTGTTTTGCTTGGTGTATTCCTCTTTGGGGCCTACTTGTTTGGGACTCTCTGTGCTTCTTGGACTTATATGTCTATTTCCTTTGCCAAATTAGGGAAGTTTTCTCTCATTATTTTCTCAAATAAGTTTTCAATTTCTTGCTCTCCCTCTTCTCCTTCTGGCATCCCTATGATTCGGATGTTGGCACATTTGGCGATGTCCCAGAGGTTCCTAAGCCTCTCCTCTTTTAAAAAAATTCTTTTTTTTCTCACTGTTCTGGTTAAAAGTTTATCTCTTCCTTATGTTCCAACTTGTTTGTTTGAATCTGTGCTTCCTTCCTATCTCTGTTTCCTGTGGATTATTCTTTATTTCATTTAGTGTAACTTCACTTTTCCCTTTAATTTTTTGCCATACTCAAGGAGTTCTCTAAGCATCCTTATCACCAGTGTTTTGAAATCTGCGTCTCATAGGTTGGCCATCTGTGTTTTGCTTGTTTTTTTTTCCTAGAGTTTTGTTCTATTCTTTCACTTGAGCTGATTTTTTGTCTCCTTAATTTGGCAGCCTCCCTGTGTTTGTTTCTATGTATTAGGTAGAGCCGCTTTTATTCCCTGTCTTAGTGTAGCCTATGTCAAAAAGGCACCTGTAAATGGTGTGGGGAGGAGCCTTAGGTAATTGCTAGGATGGGGCACATGCTTCACTGCTTTGTGACTGTGTGTGGAGGGCTCAGATAGGGGACAATGCTGCTATCTGGCTTCTGGAGGTTTGCTTAGCGCTCACCCCATTTCCAGTCACTTCAACCCCTTCCCATGTGTGACTGGCACCCTTCCAGATGCTGCTCTGGTGTTGAACCTTGGAGTAGGGGAGTTTGGGAATGTTCTTAAGACCATGCTGGCAGTGTAAGTGGTGAAATTCCTTCAGTGTCTTTGCTGCCCCAACCCCACTGGTTTTTACAGCTGAAGGTAATGGGGATCTGTCTTCCTGGTGCTGTAAAACTGCAGTCTGTGCCGTCTCGCTTGGGGCTGGATTTGCTTGCTCAGTAGGTATCCCTCCCACCTATTCCACAGTTGCCACTGCTGCAGCTGTCTTTCCCTGAACACTGCCTCTCTGCCCATTTCCTAGACTCCACCCCCGCCCCACCTGTCTGGATGAATGTGTCTTCTTTAAATCCTTGGTCTTGGACTTCCATACAGCTCATTTTTCTGACAGTTCTGGGTGTTGTTAGTTCTGAGTTCTGGTTGTAATTCTTTCTGTGGTTGCACAAGGAGGCAAAGCATGTCTATCTATGCCTCCATCTTGACCAGAAGTCTCACACTTTAGTTCAAGATTAGCTCTGTTTGTTAATTATTCTATCAGGAATATGCCTTTGTTGGGGGCATATGCAGAGCAGGGAGTTATGAGCTGTATATGATCTGTGTTCTCAGAATGAACAAACTGTACTTTTCATTGATAGTAAATGATTCCTGCACTGAGAGCTTCTACTTCCACATCTGTAAGGGGGAGTGGTGGGGGAGGATAAGATTATATGCCCTTACTATATTTTAGGGATGAAAAGTGCTACAAAAGAAGTCATTATATTCACAGAATTTTAGAGCTTAAAGGAACCACAGAGATTATTTCTAGAAGAAGAACCAAACTAGGAATTAAATTATATGGATTCTAATCCTCCTTTTGTCATTGACTCACTGTACATCTTCAGGAAAACACATTTTCCTTAAGTTCTAGGGGCATCTTCTGTGAAATGAAAGTATGAGAACAGTTTACCTCTAAGACTCCTTTCCACTTTAATTTCTTATAATGGTACCTAAATAAGTGGAAATCTGCAGAGTTACACAGGTGCTTGATAAGGTAACCACTACTAGAATCTCTGGCTCTCATACCAATATCTTGTCTTTTTTCTTTTCATAAAGTGTTTTTTGTTTGATAAATTCATTCAGATCCTTGGAAAAATACTTTAAAGTTTCAGCATTGGGTTAACAGTCATAATAAATAAATACTAGTTGTTATTATAGAGAAGCTCTGATGATTCTTCATTAGTCCTTAAAGCTATGAAGCAGCTACTGAAATAAATAACCTATTTCAAAGTATGGTACTGAAGTGCTCATTTAAAATCCAAGGATATCTGTATGTTATCTTTAAAATACATCTTTCCCTCATGAAGCACTCCAAATATCTGCATAAAGATAATGTCAGCTCCCAAGTTTTCCTGTTTACACAGAACTTGGTGTCCTAATTTTAGACCTTGCTGGGAAACTCCTGGGTTAGTTCTCAAAATTCTGCCAGACTACTTTTGACATGAGCTGCTGAGTCTCACTCTGTCGTTTAGGCAATTTCTCCAGGGAACTCCTACAGTCATCCCAAGGGAGGTGGTAAGAAAGACTTCATTGTTTTGATTTTTTTCATCCTCCCACACACAACCAATTTGGGTTCCAGGGTTTTTTGGGGTGTGTGTCCTTAAATGCCCACTGGGAGATGGCCTTCCTGCTCTTTCACAGTGTCTTTTTTATTAAGTATTGCTACTCAGCTGTGCTTAACTTTCTCTTCTGTGGACTCTTCAATTGACATTAGTAAATGTACCAGATCTTGCAATTCAACATTTAACTTTCAAGCTAACACTTAATTTTGAGGTAGTAACCAAGGTCATATAGTATATTTGGGAACAATTCTCCATTCCTGATGTATTTCCTTTCTGTGAAGGGAGCTTTAATAATGTAATTCTAAGTCTGTCTCAAACTCTATGTCATCCTGGGGAGATGAAGAGAATTACTTGTAACATTGGGAGTAATAACTGGGCATATGTGGTTTAGCCTGGCCTCTCTTTTCTCTCTCGTCCACTTTGCTTTAGTATCCCTGTCCCCTTGACATATCATGTGAAGTCAACTTGGGCTCATTCGTGACCGTGCCCTGAAGTTAATAATTCTGCTCAGTTCTGGGATTTCATTATGAGGCCCATTGGGTTCTCACACCAAAGTTTATTCTCCAACCTAGTTCTTTTCAATTATAATTATGTAATTATCTTTCATATTGTTTATACCTTAGGTAAGAAAGAGGGGAGTTAGTTGTTGAAACCCCTCAGAGAAACTCCAACACACAAAAAAGATTAAAACAATGAATTATCTTAATTAAATGAACAAGCCTTTCCCAATCATCAGCTAAGTATTAGGCATGTTGTCAGGCATTGAGGAAATAAAAATGAATAAGATATACATCTCTTTTTTAAAAAGAACAGAATTCAATAGAGTAGATTTGTAGGAAAGGCTAGAAACGTTAGAAGGAAGTGTATATATGGAGACACACAGATGTTTATGCCTAGTAATTAATTCTAAATGATGTAGGATTGTGAGATGGAAGCACAGAAAGGAAAGAAGACAAAAGTTAAAATACACATTCATAACTGGATGTCAGCAATTCACTTAGCTAACTGTTTCACTTTTTTCTGTATTCATCTTTTAAAAAATTAATTCAAGAAATACAACTCTTTACAAAAATACAACTTTTTCTGTGTACCAGAAAGCTTGAACATTCTTCCATGAGAACTACTCAAATGATTCAGAAAGCTTTTGGGGATAATGCAATGAGTACATCACAAATAAAAGTGTGACACAAATGCTTCAAAGATGGTTGAGAACGTTGAAAATGATTTACATTGTGGAAGAACTCCAACAAGCAGAACACCTGAGAATGTTGAATGTGTATGGGCTGCAATCAACAGAGATCAGTGACTAACAGCGTGAGAGCTAGAAGCTGATCTGGGGATTCCAAAAACTACTGTGTCTGAGACTTTGACACAGGATCTTGGCATGCAACATGTGGCAAAATTCGCTCTGGGGCTTCTGCTACCAGAGCAGAAGGAATGTTGTGCTGCAGTTGCTAATGACTTGATTCAAACCACCACCAATAAACAAGATTTGGCATCCTGCAACTTCCGGCTTTTCCCAAAAATAAAGTCACCTTTGAAAGGGAAGAGATTTCAGACTGTCAATGAGATTCAGAAAAATATGACAAGGCAGCTGATGGCCTATGGAGAACTGTGTTAGTTCTCAGGGTGCATACTTTGGAGGGGACTGAGGTGTCATTGTCCTACGTGTAGTGTTTCTTGTATCTTTTTTTACTTCTTCAGTAAATATCTCTATTTTTCATATTGCATGGCTGTATACCTTCTGGAGATCTATATATCTATATATCTATATATCTATATATCTATCTATATAATTTCTAGACCTTATATATAAAAAACTAAGCTCTACTGTTAGGAAGCTTTTATTAATGGCTATGATCTATTGTAAAAGCATATGTTATACAGAAAGAATGCTATGTTTTTATGTTTCTAAGTTTTCAGTATCAGGGTTAGAGATGATTGGAGGGAGAGAAGGAGTGTGGGAGGGATGGAAGGAGGGGGAGGGAAGGAGAATATGAATAATATGTTTGCCCTGAAGAAGCTGTCACAATACTATTTCACTCTGTTTGTGCTTACTTTCTCTGCCCCCCAAATTAAATATATTTTGCTTTGTATCTCTTCACATTCACATTCACACTTAAAACAAAAAAAATGAGTCCACAAAACAAGGCAGAGATTACATTTCCTTTCTGGTTAGGCTGACTACCTGTAGACAAAAGTTCTTATACATGGCCCCTAATCAAATAATATTTTATTCACGATGTTTCATTTTGAAGATTCATGAATTCCACAATTTTCAGCCTCATGAATGATTATGATAATGCCTCTTAGCAAGTGTCCAGTCCCAGGGAACATCCTGTATGCTTTATTCACTGTCCGTGAAGTGCATAAGATCTGTGGCATTCTTGGTGAGCATCTGCTTCCTTGCTTCCCATCTCTGAATTTCTAGATATGATTTGGAAGCATGGGTCACCCCTATTATATGAAGACAAAAGTATACCCCTCAAGGAACCTGCTACTCTAAATTCCCTGAAAGTTTATAATTTGAGGAATGTAACAGTCTATGGAAAGAAAAATCACTAAAGCACTAGAAAAGCTGGATGCATTTAATTCAGGGTTTTTATTTTCTAGAGCATGCACACACACATTAAGCCCTGGTCTGTCACAGTTTAGATCTGCTGTCATCCATTCATATGCAGCCCATCTAACTGTATTGTAAATATGCACGTACATATGTGTGTCCCTCCCCCTCACAGGTCCATCCTTCACTCTCGTCTTCCCGGTAGGGAAGAGCCACAGTTGCTCTAGCCTTCACTGTGCACTGGTTTTAAATGTTTCTGTTTATTATACCATAGTTTGGCAGAGGCAGTTTTACAGATAGCATATGTCTATATTGTAAAAACAAGCAATTGTCAAATCTCAGTGGCTTAACTAACAGAAATGTATTTATTTTTTACTCATGCTTATTATACGGTACCGTGAGAGGCTCTATTCCATTTATGAATTCAGGAGTCACACTGATGATAGTGGCACCAGTTCAGCCTGTGGCTTCAGCAGTCACCATAGAGTGGGGAGAGAGTGAGTTCATGGAGGTTTCATTTCTCTATTTATGTTCCAGCTTCTAAGTGACACATCACATAGCAGAAGTTCCTCTCACTACCATTGGCCAAAGTTAGTTGCTTGACAGCCCCTAACTATAAGAGGCTGGGAATTGTGACCTGTATGACCAGAAAGAGAAGGACATCAGATATTGTGAGCACTGGTAAAGTCTCTCATACAGGACAGACGAAGTAGCTGGCTACCTGTAGTTGAGCTTCAAAGGACAAAGCCACTTTAATGACATCTCCATCATCCTTGAAGCTCTGGAACTTGACTCTTGTCAGGGCTCCCATTTCTCATCAAATTTAGAAAAACTGACTCTTATTAACTAAGGTTGAAATGAGACTAAAGTTAAAATTATCTTTATTTTATAATACCAAGACTAATGTATTTTGGACACTCACTATTAAATCTCATGACTGTAGATACTAGTATATAGAGGTGTGGAATCTGTGGCTTGGTTAGACTAAGCAACTTTCTCAGGTCTTCCTAACTACTTGGGTCACATATTTGAGGACCAAATCATTTTTGCCTCCTTTTTAGAGCAATCCTTTTCTAATACTGGAGTAACTATAAAGTGGAGTTAGTGAACAGAAAATTACTTCTCTAGCAAGAATAGAATCAGAGCAAAAGAAGGCGAGAACTCATAAACTCCCCAATGGACTGTGAGGAGTCCTGATGAATCATTCATACTCCGCAGCAGAACATTCTCATCTCTCAAATGATTGTATCCCTTCATGGCAGCTGCATTCCTTTCTGTCTCTGTCTCTGTTTTTCTCTCTCTCCCTCTCTCTTAATCTGTGTGTGCGTGTGTGTATGTCGAATTACTGTGGTCATGTGGCCGCACTTTTTTCCACTTTGGATGTCTTCTTTTATGTTTTATGCAAGTGATAATTGGAAGCAACTGACAAGATTTAGGCTTGTAACTTTACTGTTACATTCTAGTTCTTTCTTCCTAGACACTTCTAACAGTTCAGGGTACTTACCTTAGATCTTTGCAGACTAGACTGGTAAAGATAGACATGCCTGATGGGCTATCAACCTAGAATGGAATTTACTCAAAACAATCTAGGAATTTACTCAAAACATCACTTATTGGAGCACATTTGTGCCTGCCTTTGCTTTATGTACTGCCTATATATTAGTGAGAGAAAGGAAATACACAGTTCATACTGACACAGATCTAAAATTCTAATGGGGGAAGACACGCAAAAAATTAACAAATAAATCAAATAATATGGCAAATGATAAACAAAGGAGGCATGGGGGGAAGATGGTATGAGAGAAGTGTTCCCTGAAAAGATGATGTTTGAGTCCAACATAATGGATATGAAGAAACAGGTCATAGGGAGAAGTAAGGGGAAAACTACTAATGCAGAGGGAGCAGCAAATGGAGAGGGCTTCAGGTAGACCCAGAACTTTCATAGGGGAAGTAGTGTCCTCAGTTTCAAATAGAGCAGAGTTTCCTAGTCTTAACTTTATTTTTATTTTCAGCCAAATAATTGTTTCCATGGGGGACTGTACTGTTCATTGTAAGATGTTTAGCAGCATTCTTGGTCTCTACCCACCAGTTGCTGGTAGCATATCTGCAGCTGTGCGAATTGCAAATGTCTACGACATTGCCAAACATTCCCTGTGGGGCATAAGTGTCCCTAGTTGAGAGTTACTGAGTTTGAATGAAAAGGTAAAGGGTGTGCAGAGCCTATCTATGATCTATCATCTATCATCTACTTATCTCTATACCTACCTCACTTAAAAAAAACAACTGCTGCCTGGTAAAGAAGCTTCCTGTTTCTCGTTAGCAGCCATGACGTGCAGTGATCACTACTTGCTGGAAATGAGGGGCTTGAGGCTCTCAATCATTGACGTTCCTGTTGTTAAGTTGTTGAGACTTTCCAGGGAAAAATTACAAGAAATTTCTGCAACATGAGAAAAAAAATTTTTTTTGAGGAGGAGGAGGAAGGATGTCTCTGGTCTATTTATTCCCATCAGCAAAGTAACCTGTAGTTCATAGCCCAGTCTTTCAGGTCAGAGATCCTTTCTACATTAGACATGTTAACTTTCATAGATTGGCCATATGTCCTTCATTTTAAACCCCATGATTGCCTCCTTGGACTCCCTACAATTTATTGCCCAGAGCAATATTGCAGAAATTTTTGACTGTCTGGTCTTCACTTATTATTCACCATGTTAGCAAGATCATAATATAATTGAGTGTTATCGATTTCCCTTTAGATCATGATGTTCTAAGGACACAGACTGATTAAGTGTCCAGTGATTCATTGATTGTCAAATCTCAGGGTTGGCTCTCAGCTTTGGCTGCTGTTTGATTCATCTTCCCAGTGTATCAGTCCACTGTCCTTCCTGAGAGATTAGCCTCTTTGATTTGGTTTGAATATAGCTTTATATTTGATTGGTTTTTATCTTCTTTTTAAAACCCATTTCCCTTTATTTATAAAGAAAGATCTCATCAGAAAGACCAAATGAATTGGTTATGCCCTGTAGCTTCATTTTCATGTGCGCTTAATGCCCTCTTCATCTATTCCCATTAAGAAATCGTGGAGATTTACAGATTCTTCTATCAGACACACTTTCAAGTAACATGGATAAAGAAATTAAGTATTTATTATTTATCTTCATTCAAAAATGTTTTTGAATATTTCCCCTGCCTTCTTAAGGAAATATGTACTTGATTTTTATTTCATTGTGATTAAATTGATACGTGGTAGAACTTTATTTGAATCTTGACTTCCATTAAGCACATTTAGCACTGTTCTATCACTCTGTCCTCCGATAAAAAGTGGTTATAGGTCCCTGCCCATTGTCACGTAACATATGTGGGAAGAAAATAGGTTTCTGCCTTGCTGACTTTGTGCTCACTATTGTGATATGTAGGTATATATTTCACTCAGTGGCCACGTGTGAGAAGATTTAAGAGCCATCTATAGTTTTCTCCCGACTCTTTTGGCCTTTACGCTCTGACACAAAAATGGACATGTCACAAAGGGTTATTACTTTGGCTTGGAAGCCCAGAATAAAGAAGACAGTCGCCAAATAAATTGTCATCCTGGAGCAGAACCAACTGTAGCTGTGGTTCCCCATCTACTATCTGGTAACATGAAAAGAAATACTTGTTTTTGGAAGCCACTTAGTGTTATTTGTTGCAGGAATCACCTAATAAGTGTTGAATAATTTGCACTCATGGCAGTTTAAACAAAAAACTCAAAGGTCTTATAAAACAAATTGAAAGCATGGTAGTATGCCTCAGCAATAACACTACATCATAAGCTAGAATGGAAAGAAAGCCATAGTCAAATGGATTGACTTTATATCTTAATTATTGGTAACACTGATTACTTTTTTAAGAAACATTAATAAATAAAGCATTTGGTTTTCTAGAAGATATCTGACAATCATTATATGTTGATTGTGTACTATTTACTAACTGCCACACATGTATAGAGGTAAATTTCTAACATGTTAAGACCTAAAAAAAACCCAAAACTCTCTTTAGGTGTGGAAACTGCAAACTACTATAAATGATGTAGAAAGTAGAGAATAGACATGAAACTGTTGTTGCTGTTGTTAATACTTATTGGTTCATTTTTTTAAATAGATGATCATTCATTGAGCACTTAGTATGAGTGGGGTACATTACTAAGGTCATGTGTCTTACTCTGCTATTTACAGTCACTGTGTAAGATAGCTTCTATTATTTCAAACACTTTCTAAAAAAATTGGTTTGTAAGGTCAAGCATTTTGCCATGTTTTTTTAACTAGTAAATAATTAAGCCAGAAATGACCCATAGATTTTCGCAGATTCTAGAGCTTGAATTGTTAACCATTATTGCACTCTCTTAATTGTGAGAGGTAGTAGCCAAGTCAAAGTCTAGGAAGAGGTTTTGACTTAGGATTCATATTGCATATTGAGAAAATTAAACTGCACACTTCTATAATCTCCTCTCTCTTCATAAAAAAACCAAGTATATTGAGCACCTAATATGAGACATTTTTCCAGGTACATCAGAGGACAAGATGGTCAGAGAAATTGCCTTCTAGGAAGGGATTCTAGCTGACATTCAATAAATATTAGAGAAAAGTTCATACTCCTTTGCAATGCACAGAAATTGTTAAAATAGAAACATCATTTTTTGCACTTGAAATTATTCTTGTGGATATCTTCTGTAATATATAGCAGGATATTTCACTCTGTAATTTCAGGTTGAAATACTTTATTATGTTTAATAAAAGAAGAAAATAGAAAGCCATGCTTCTCCTCAGTGGCTGAAACTATGTAGCTGGACTCGGCCCCTGTTAGGGGGCTGGCTGGATAGTTTCTATTGTGTATGTAACTCCTCTCATGCCAATCTATTCCCCACTACATTTACAAACAATGGAGCAATCTCTTGTCAAATCTTAAGGTGTTAACCTTTATAAAAATCTCTTGCCCCCCATTTCTCCCTTCTTATATTACATGATATTGCATTCTTCATTAAAAAATAAACCTAAGGGTTCTACATTTGAAGTTTTTCTTTGCTTTAGAAGTTTATTTCTATTTACACCTTGGAGAAAATTCATTCTTTTTTTTAAAAAAAGAAATTATGGTATCTGAGCATTCTCCATGCCCAATGAAGGGTCCATACAGCTTTAGTAATGCTGATCCTTTTCAACAGCTTCCCTAAAAACAAGCCGTTTTTCCATTAAATTGTATAATAATCTGGTAAATTGGGTGATTGGAGTCCTACAGATTTTGTTTTCTTAGGATGATTATACCACCTTCAATATATGTTAAATTTAATCCAAAATCTAAACAAAAACTGAATATTTAAAGGAAAACAAAGATAACTAGGTTATTATTTTTAAAATACTAAATAAATCAATAAAGCACCATAAGCAGACATTTTCTGGGCATTTTTACATTGAAACTATTTGAAGACTTTAAAAAAATGATTAGAATGTCTTGAAATAGCAGAAACTCACTTTGGTATTGTAGCCACAAATATAATATTAGGTAGTTCCTACATGCCTGAAAGATAAGTTTATACATTGTGCTGGATCTAATAGATTTTAGTTTGGGAAATATAATTTTCTTTGAAGTTTTGAGAGACTTTTATCTTTTGATTTTGGCCTTTAATATAATCTCTTTGTGTAAATAAGCCAAGGAGATGTTTTTGTTTCTGCATCCAACAACATCTAAATTCTTTGATATGGCAGCCTACAGGCAATTATATCCCCAGAATTTTTAGTCAGTTCAATCTGTCTTAATGTATTGGTCAGAAAACAAACACACAACAAACCAACGAACTCAACAAACTTGAAACTTAAATAGAGCTAGAAAAAAAATCAGTAAGAATGTATTTATTCAGTCCTTTTATGGGAACTCAGATAAAACTATACATGTTGTAATTATTAATGCTTCAATTATATCTCAAAAATACAGTGGTCCAATAAAATTTTAAAAAGTAAAAAATTTCTTTTGAAAAGTTGTTTTTAGATGAGGAGATTCTGTGGTTAAGTCAAGATCTATAACAAGTTTTTGGTTTGAGATAATCCAGAAATCATTTATATTTCATAATTGGTTTAGGGATACTTAGTATTTTAATAGGAGCAATGCCTTCTGAATTGTTTGCCTCAGGCAAATATTAAAATTAATCTTTCTTTCCTATCAGCTAACTGATTGCAAAGAAAGTAAGCTAGAAGAGCATGTAGCTAGCTATAAAGGATGGCTTAAAGATCATTTAGTAGGTGGTTAATCCACGAACATGACTTCTAATGGGTTGGATTCCATATAAAGTGCTGATATTTCATAAAACAAGGATTCTTCTCATAGAATAATAAGGGTTCACAAATATAATTCAGTGTATCTTTATCTGCCTATTTTCCAATGAAAAACCTGAACTAGAGCATATCCTTAGTTTTACTAGTTGAGAATCTTTGCTTTAATTCAGGCCCCAAGTGTTGGCACTAAAATTTTGGTATTAAACCATCTTCCAGTTGTCTCACAAACTTTTTGTGACAGCATTTAGCTTATAGGCATATTTTAATTGTTTCTGTACCAACAAATGCTGACTCCTGAATTCTTCTCCAGTTTTTTTTTTTGTTGTTGTTTTATGAGTAGTCTAACAGAAAAATATTCAAGTGCAATAGCTGGCTTTTACAGGGAACACCATTTTCCACCTATGGACTCCATTTGAAAAATAATTCCATGAAGAATAAAACAATGCCCAGAAGTCAAATGTAGTATATTTTTATGCATTATTATTAATGTTGGAAACACAATTACTCTAATTTTATCTAAGTTTGTCTCATGATCCAGGAAAACATTAATAAATTTGAATGAAAACCAACATTTTTTATTTAAAAACGATTATAATCATTTATAATTGAATTGCCAAGTTGTTAACATAAACCTGTATTTTTTTTCTTAATAAAAAGCTTCAGAGGATTCACTAACCCTCCTCACATCTGTGTCATAATGAGGGCAGTTCTCAGGAGGGTAATTACAGCAGCCTGGCTGCCATTTACATATTTAGTACACATCTTAATTTTTGCAAAGTCTAATTCACATGGTTTGGCTTTACTCATTTTATCCTTTAGAAGTTCAGCCATTGTTCTCCATCTGAATAGTTATAAACAAGGGGAAGGGTTTGCAGGAATAAGTATAAAGGACACATGGACAATAACAAGGAGGGCGTGGAAATGGGAGGGAAGTGGGGAGGGCTGGGGGCATGGGCTGGGGTGGGGGCAAAAGGCAGAAAACAGTACGTGAACAACAATTAAAATAAAAGAAAATTAAAAAAAAACCTGGAGGATTCCTATGATTTATGTTATCACAGCCTACAAGGCTTTGAGTAACCTTGTCCTTGCCTATGTTTTAACATCTTACACTACCTTTTTTGTCTCCATACTCACTGCTACACTAGCCTACTTCCTATCTCTATGACTAATGAACTCTTCACGGCTTTAGGTAATTTTCTCTAACTGTTTTGTCTACATGGAATAACCTTATTAGCTTTTAAAATGTCAGGTTTCTTATCATCATTGTTAGTTTCAATGTTACCTTTTTTGAGAGAACAATCTGCTTACTCTAACTAAATTAATTTCCTACCTTTGCTCCTCTTACCATTAACTTATTTGTGTTCTTCTTTTAATGCTTTTTAAGGTCAGTGATTATTTTCTCATTTTATTTATCTGCTTGTTTTCTGTACATCTTCTAGATTAGATGATATCAGTTGATATTCAGAATATCAGCTCCAGTACAGGTGACTCAGTAGGACTGTGAAGTTTGAAAGGACAGCTGTAACAGTCATGTGTATTTAGTAATCATGCATAAGAGATTAACCTAACCATGCAGGGAAAATAAGAAATCAGATGATACAGAAGGTATGGCCAACCAGTGCCCATTTTACCCATCCTGCAGCCAGTTTCACCAGGTCAAAGGAGGACCCAGCCTCCTCATTCCAGTCTTTATGCTCTAACCACCCACGTGGCCTCATCATCAAACTTAATCTAAAACTTGCACCCATCAGATAGTCACTAATGCCTGGATTCCAAAGATTTAATGTCTATTCACAGGACCTAAGATATTCTAACTTGTAGCGAGCAGGACTGAACTGAGATGGTGTCAGTCTTGTCAACTAAAAAGTCATATTTAGAGCATGTGCAGTGGAGCAATGACTCAGAGGGATAGAGCAACCCCTGGAGCATGTGCAGTGCAACATGGTAGGCAGCATGTGATTAGCTGAGGGGTAACACCATCCCCTTAGGCATGCCCAGTAGAGCTACATAATCAGCGTGTGTTTATCTAGGTGACACAAGACGTGCTAATCAAAGGCTAATGCAGCATTACATCACATAAGAATACAACAGCGAAGGCCTTAGAACCGACAGCTGAGACAGAAAAGAGGGAAAGAACAGCATGCTCTGCTTCAGTGGACCCTGCTCTAGGTGACTCTGAAGCTGCCACAGGCTCTGCCTTGCAAGATGCTGACTGGCTGCCTCCTGGACCTAGACACCGATCTGAACTCTTGGGACTTGGGTTTGTTATCCCCCAATTTTCTCGTGTGATGTTATTGCTGATTGTTTCTGAGTGATTAGTAGTAGTATTAAGTTATTATAGATTTGGATTGAATTTGTATTAATAATAGCTGAGTGAATGGCCTAGCCACCTGTGTTGACTCACTGTTATTCCTTGGTGCCAGTGTTGCCTGCAGGGCTGGTGACTGTAGAGGTAGCCCAGTGCTTTCAGTTCTTAAGACTTGGGTCAGATTAGGGGGTGGGGTGAGGGTTGATTGATTTATAAGAAAGACTATATGATGAAACATTTGCTCACAACATAACCTAAGGTTTACATGAAGCATGATTTTGTAATGGCAGGCCTTCCACAAATATAAGATCCATGAGAACAAGAACTTTCTCTTTACCACTTAATCAACAAAGATTAATGCATGCCCACAGTTTAAGAGGTGGACAGTAAAATTAACTGTATGCATGTATAAACAAATGAAATAACAGAATCAGTGAAAAAGTGAAATAACCATGTAGCATATATCTTTGAGTGTCATGTAGAGATAGGTTTTAACTTTTAATATTGAAAGACCTAAATTTTGTCATTCAACATTTAAGAATTCTTTGTTTCCCAAGTGTGGAGCCTTTTTTTTTTTTAACCTCTTCTCACATTTGCTTCAAGAATCAAGCATATGCTTAGTCATGAAATGAACACTGCCTCAGTTAATGGACTGTGTGCTACCAAAGCTAAAACTGATGCTTTATAAGTACTGCAAAAAATGTATATCAAGGTAACAGAAACAGTCTAAAGCAATGCCTTCTGCCAGATTCTCTCCATACCTGGCCTCCAGTAGGAGTATGTGCCTGGGGGTGTGGAGGTGGGATGTCTTGCATGCAATGGATCTAAAGCAGTCTTTCACACAAGCACAGCGAAGAAAGACATCCTTATACTTTTTCTCTTCTCTTCTCTATACCCTTCACATAAACCTGAGGAGGACTTCCCTCCATGGGTTTAATTAAGTAAAAACACTTTCTGACCTGTCAGTCGGGGACTAGGTTCATTTTAGTTCATTGACCTTCTCTTCTGAACCATCCCAGATAAAGCTGCCAAGTTTCATTCTGCTCTAATTAAAATTGGTGAAAAGTTTTTTTTTTACTTTTAGTATTTTTTTTGAATATCTTTTAAATTTTATTTATTTAGGCAGGTTCTTACAATACTTTTGGAAGTACTATAAATACAGTTTTCTTCTTAAGCTGTATATTATGTAGTAAGTTTATTCTTAGTACTAGAATATTACCGATAACACCACTTTGCCATCAACAATTTAGAATTATAATTGCATATATTTTCTTTATCTTTCCCCACTATATTAAGAAAATAGTTTACATTCACTGAATTTGGGGGATAAGTTTATGCTTCATTGTGTCCTGCTTAGATTACTGTTTCCTTCTGTTTATGTAAATCATGGTTTCCTTCTGCTTAGAACACATTACAGTTGCAATCATCTTAGTTTAAGCATAAAATTTGTCTATACTAAATCACACTTTTAGCATATTTCTTCAACACCTGTTTCAGCCCATTATGACACTAGAGAGGAAATATTTTCCCATGTAACATCTTTTAAACTGAAAGCTACATACCAAAAATATGCTACAACATTAAAGAACAAAATGTATTAAAAAAGTAAATTTTCCATGTTGGCTAGAATTCAACTTTCTTTGTGTCTTTTGTTTAACACCTCAAGAGATAGAAAAATAAATCATTGTCCTTCAAGATTACAGTTTCAAACCAGTCACCGTGATTGGTCATGGGTTTGGGTAGAAATTTACTGAGTTCTTTCTTCATAGATAAGACTTTTGAGAACAGAAAGATTTTTAAGGCCCAATATGATGAAGTTACAGTGATTCATTTGATAAAATTTATCAGCAGTGTGAAAAATGTGAATACTTACCTGAACTACTTCTAACTATTGACATAACTATCACCTATCCAGTCCTTATGCTGGGGATCAGTCCATCTAATTTGAATGTTTCCAGAATTTTAACTAAACAATATTGTTTATGTTATTGAGATAGAGCCCCACAATTTATTAACCAGTGACTTACGTATATCATTTTTTTCTTAATCTTTGATAATTTTACAGTTATTATTTGGTAATATTTAAAACTCACTTAACACCTACTCATAGACTGAATTTTGCCAACTTACTTCATATGAGCAACTTTGGGTAAGTCACTTCAGCTTATGGACAAAGAACTGTGTGATTGGAAATATTTTCACCCTTTTATGCACCCTTTTATGCAAAATAGTGAATATTTTCAGGATCTCATTGTTTCCCTACATGTCCAGATTATTTAATTGGCCAAATTCTAGAATAATCAATTTTTTATCATCAGGACTTTGTGGTTTGTCAGGTGAAATAATAAATAAGGTGTAGTCAGTTCAAAATACAGACTCTTACTACTATAAAATATTACCAGGTCTCTCATTCATTCATTTTTTTTTACATTTTCATTTAGTTATTTTTAGAGAGTGGGGAAGGAATGGAGAAAGATAGGGAGAGAAACATCAATGTGTAGTTGCCTCTCATGCACCCCTAGCTGGGGACCTGGCCTGCAACCCAGGCATGTGCCCTGACTGGAAATTGAACCAGCGACCCTTTGGTTCACAGGCCAGTGCTCAATCCACTGAGCCACACCAGCCAGGGCTCATTCTTATTTTCTCAACCATCACGCATTGTATATAATAATTGAACTAAATGGAGACAAATATCACAATTATAGAATTTTAGAATTTTATGGTAAAATAAGCATTCTGATAAACATTTGGATGCCTGGAATTGTTTAAAATAAAACAAAGAAATAAACTTGCCCAGTCTTACAAAGAAGTAGAGAGAGAAAAAAAGAATATTGTTGAGCTAATTAGTTAACTATTTCATAATAACAAAACCAATTTGGAATGTCTCTTTATACAATATATCAAAAATAAATTCCAGAATTAAAATATTATGTATAATTTTATTCACATTATAAAAAATAGGTAAGAAAAAATTAAATATCTGGTAGTAAATTGTGTGGCACAGCTTATATATATATATATATATATATATATATATATATATATTTGGTGAAGATAAATACAGTTTTAAGAAATTTTAAAAGCTAACATTTTTTTAAAAAATCATTCAATTACTCCAAAAAGTCTGTTACCTAAAAATTATTCCAGTAATGAGATATGTATTTTTGTCTTCCACAATAACAAAATTTTGAGTTATCACATCAATTGGTGACAATGTGGAAAAAAAGACTGAATCAATCAACATTCTTGGCTGCATGCAGCAAAGACTTGTTCTGGATGATTTAAAAGAAAAAAACATTGCAAGATTATCATTTAGCTTCTAAAGTAGCCCAGAAGGCTGGGAAACCAAGCTCACATAATGGGCAAAAACAAGAAAAACTAGGTAGCAGACCCAACCACAGACAAAATCACAGCAGAGGCCCTATCTGGTGAAGCTACCCAACCCACAGGCTCAGCAACCACACTTGAGCCGTAGGTATAGTTGTTGTGGCCTCAAATATAATTCTCCAGTGCTTCTCTTCTTGAGTCACTAGGCTCCAGGTTCAAAGTCCAAGGTGGATCCATCTGATTTATTGTCTAGTCATGTATCTACATGCTAGTTCCAGGTTCTGGTTATTGGCCTATTATAGTGGAGATGATCTCTGTCTCTCACTAGGATCCATCTGAAGAAGAAATCTTCAAACAAATGGAGAGGTTTGGTTGCTGCAAATTAAAAAATAATACTACATTGACCTCTCATACATTGCATTTTGGAACTGTGAATTACTACAACTCTCTTTTATTCCATTGCAAACATAAAACTGGAAGCTAACTTATATATATATATGATAATGTTCTCATGTTCTAAGTTGAAAGGACATGAGACATATCTGAAGCTATACATTTTGTCTTTATTAAAATTAGAAATATATACTGAGCATCTACAGAGGATGTCATAATGGTAGTACCTAGATATAGCCCTGACCCTGAAGAAGCTTAAAATCTTTTTGTAATTCAGTCTCCTGAAGCGCTGGTCTGTATCTAAATGGTCTTAGAGGAGGTACATTTTTCCTTTCTTCTAGTTTGCACAAAGTTGGGATATATAGGCTGGGTAACTGCAAGTATAGAGCAATGAGAAAGCACAAAATACGTTTAGAGATTAGTAAAGAAACCTTTCAAGCATAGGTTGGGAAACAACAGACCACAGACCAAATCTATCCCACCAATTATTTTTGTAAATTTTTGAACACAGTAAGGCATATTTTTTTATGTATTGTCTGTGGCTACTTTCACCCTACAACAGAGACTGCATGGCATGCAAAGCCTAAAATATTTATTTGACCCTTTGCAGAAAACAAGTGCCAACTACCTCTGCTTTATAAAGAGAAAATGACCTGAGGTACAGGTTGGAGGAGATAGTCCCCGTAACTCAATGACTAGAGTCTTTGATGAGATAGTAGTTTATATGAAACTTCTTGGAAATACTAAGATTGTTTACAAATGTGAGTTGCAATGTTAATATTCTGTCTTCCTGCTGGAGGTCAGGAACAAAAGTTCTTTCAGGATGCTATGAAGAAACCAGGACAGCACAATCAAGGTGTGATTAATGATTATGCATTGATTGGATAACTTCAGAAAAGAATAAAAGCATTAACATCTTTACTTTTGTCCATTCTAATTTGTACAGTTCCCTGTTTTTGATTCAATAGACATGGTTAGAAGAGGGAATATTTGGAAGATTTGTCTATTTAACTTGGGATTATGACCCATATCAAAGGAAAATAGGAAACTATATACACAAAGGGAGTTTCCACAACTTACTTTAAGATGAGAAAACTGAAAAGTAAAGACTGGGTCTCAGCACCTGAATGGTGAACCTACCCATAAGCACTTCTTTTCTGTTCTATTATTTAACTCTTTAAAAACAGCAATGAAGTTCTTCATAAAAAGAGAGGAGCAGAAAACTGTTCTTGAACAACAATTAAAATTTAAAAAATGTTATTCAAAAAAAAGAGTGAGGAGTAGAGAGTTGACTGGGAGTTTCTCAGCAGGGGGTCTATCTGGTATAGAATACCGAGATCACAGTGAGAAAAACAGCTTGTGCGCAGAACTGGAAAGGCAAGAAGTGGCAGAGCAAGACAAAGAATCCAGTCACGAACAAGTGAAGACAAGAGAACACTGATTCCCTGGGGGAAAGGTCAGGCCACGTGAAACTAGCTTGAAGCTATGAAAAGTTGAAGACTGTTTTATTTTACCCCTAGATATTGAAAACGCAGAAGAAGCCTTTGAGACCTTCAGGGTTTGAACAAAAATTTTACTCATACACACCTTCCTCCAGTCACTGTCTGTGAGACTCCTGTGTTGCTGTCCCGAAGGCTCTCATTGTCCCTTTCCTTCAACCCCTCACTTTACACTCACACACTCTTAAGGTCCTCTTGGTGCTTTTTAAGCATTAAATTTGCCTTTGTGACTCTTCTTTTATTGCTTTCTAGTAAATTCTAATGTAATCATCATAATGGATTTTGGAATTTCTTTTACAAACTAAAAGAATCCCTCTTCTCTGTAAATAGAACCATTGTATATGTTTTGACATAATTACAAAATCTTTTTCCTTAAGAGTTTTCTTTCTTTCCACAGTTTTGGAACAAAAATTTTAAAATGGTTTTGGAAATAAGTTTTTCTTCCCCCCTCCCACAAATGGGACTACATCAAATTAAAAAGCTTCTGCACAGTTAAAGAAAACATCAGCAAATGAAAACAGAACCCACTGTATAGGAGAATATATTTGCCAATGATACATCTGATAAGGGTTTAATTTCCAAAATATGCAAAGAACTTATAAATCTCAACACCAGGAAGGCAAACAATCCAATTAAAAAATGGTCAAGGGACCTGAATAGACACTTCTCCAAAGTGGACATACAGATGGCCCATATAGACATATGAAAAAAATGCTCAACATCACCAATCATCTGGGAAATGAAAATTAAAACCATAATGAGATATCACTTCACATCTGTCAGAATAACTACCATTAATAAATCAACAAACAACAAGTGCTGGTGAGGATGTGGAGAAAAGAGAACCTTAGTGCACTGTTGGTGGGGATGCAGACTGGTGCAGCCACTGTGAAAAACAGTAAGAAGTTACCTCTGACCCAGCAATTCTCCTTCTGGTAATATATCCTAAGATTCCTGAAACAACAATACAAAAAATATATGTACCCCTATGTTCATACCAGTGTTATTTATAATAGCCAATGCCTGGAAACAGCCAAAGTGCCTATCAGTAGATGAGTGGATAAAAATGTTGTGGTGCATTTACATAATGGAACATTATGCAGCTGTAAAAAAGGGGGAACTCTTACCTTTTGCAACAGCATGGATGGGCCTGGAGACAATTATGCTAAGTGAAATAAACTAGCCAGTGAAAGAAGAATACTGTATGATCTCACTTATATGTATACTCTAATGAGCAAAGTAGTAAACTAATGAACAAAATAGAAACAGAAGCATAGATGCAAAGAACAGACTGACAGCTGTTGTGGGGGTTGGAGGGGTACTGGATGAAAGAAAGGTGAAGGCATTAGCTAAAGAATATACAGGCATGACCCATGGACATGGACAACTGTATGGGGATTGCCTGAAGGATTGGGATGGGGTGGAGGTGGGCAAAGGAAGAAAAAAAAGGATAATTGTGATAGCATAAACAATAATATACAAAAAAAAGTTTTTTTCCCAGACTGATGCTGTAGCTCTCAACTGGGTTTGTTTCTAGCAGGGCATCTTGATGGTGTCCCTGAAAGAGTTTTTCTTGGTGCCTAGATTGCTTTTTTCTATTCCATTAGCAATTTCCTTCTGACATATGGGGAAAGCAATTCTAATCTGAGAAAATAATGCTGAATTATAAATGTGCTGTGGTTTAGTTTTTCCAAAAAAATTTCATGTGAGAGTATACCAACAAAACACATCCATATTCTCAGCACTCTAATTGGTTCAGGTCGACTTAAGGTTATGACTTCTTACTCCATAGTTCAGGTAGTTTGGTGTGTATGTGTGTGTGTTTATGAAGAGCTGAAAAAGGTTACCATTTTAGGATTGCAGAAGAGTTCATTCAAACTTAGAAACACTGATTGGCTTGAAAATTATGTAATAGTTCATGAAATGGAGAGTTTTCAGTTATACTTTTCTGATATACTTGGAGTATGTCATGGAAACAAGAAAAGACCATAATTGATCAAAATATGTTTGAAGGAGGAGCTCAAATGTAGTAAAAAAAATGTTGAACCTTATTATAGGAAACTTTAAAATTAAATAAAATTAAAATGCCAGAAATCAAAACAAGCTGCAATTCAATCATCATGTAATTCAAATGAGTATTTTTCAGTTTTTGTACATTTCATATAAATGGACATTAAAAAGTAAGAGATGAATCCTGCTAGCTACAATCTCCCCTATTTATTTATTTATTCATTCAATCAATCAAAATTGATTTAGCACTTTATGCCAACCTTTCTGCTAAAGGAAGGAAGACAACTCTCATTTATGAATGATTATAATACATTGTACAACACAGAAGGGTAAAGAAAATAAGACCTGGAATATCAAATTTGTGATGTCAATCAAGAAAAGTGGAATTTCTGCCCAGAGATGAACTAAAGTTGAAGTGACTCAAATAAAGTACACAGGGTTTTAATCTATTTCTCAATCATTTTCCCCTCATATGTAAGATTTAGCTTTAAGAGTACAGCATCATTAATTCAAATACAGTGACAATTGCATTGAAATGACCCTGAAATGTGGGCTTGTAGATTTTGGATAGTTTGGCATTTCAGTATTTTAACCTTAGGATGCAGGGGTAGTCTCTACTTCTTCCTGACATACTGCACATTGTGTTCTCTGATGACCCTTCCTATGCTTTTCCACATTTGCGTGTCTCCATACTACACTGCCCCTGACTATCATGACATATTTTCGCTCCTTGGGAGAGAAAAGAAAATGCAAATAGGTGAAATCCTAAGCTATGCAGCTCTGACTTGACTATGGACTTTAGAATAATTATTTTCTTCTCACATTGCTACAGCTGTTTGTAAGAAATAAAAGCTTTTCTATGATGTTAGTATCAAATGAATGATATTAAGAATACCAGATAACCATTTGCTGCATACTTCTACAACCTAATAACTATGTTTTGCATGTTATGTACATTGTTTTATTTAGTCTTATCATAGTCTGTGAAGTAAGGTGTATTATCATTATTCTCCAGATAAGAAAACTGAGGACCCTGAGGGAAGTTAGTCATAAATAGAAATTAGTGGAAATTGGAAGTGTTATTCAAATCCATGTTTTGTGCTTCCCATGCCTTTATGTTACTTCTATTCCTGACACAGCCTTCCTTATTTTTACCAGTTCAGCATTCTTAATAATCTAGTGTAACTACCAGAAGGAAGTGAGAGCTTCACATCAAAGTCTTAGTGAGTCCATTTGTGGTCTGCTCATTTCTTTATCTTTCTGGTTCCATTCCATCATTCAGATAGCCTTTGATTCTCTCTTATATTGCAGCTGTCTTTCATCTTTACTTTAAAAAAATCTTTATTGTATTTTTTTTCATTACCCTTTAGTGCCCTTATACCCCTCTCCCCACAGGAATCACTGCACTGTTGTCCATGCCCATGAGTCCTTTTTCCTTTTTGCTCAATCCCTCCACCCCCTAACTTCCCCCTGACTAGCTGTCATCCTGTTCTCCATCTATGTGTCTGTCCACATTTTCCTTGTGAATTCAGTTCGTTTATTAGATTCCACATATTAATAAAATCATATTGTGTTTGTCTTTCTCTGACTGGCTTGTTTCACTTAGCATAGTGTTCTCCAGGTCCATCCATGCTCTTGCAAATGATAAATTTTTTTTATGGTCAATAGTATTCTATTGTGTAAATGTCTTAGAGTTGTTTTATCCACTGATATACTGATGGACACTTGGGCTGCTTTCATATTTTAACGATTGTAAATAATGTTGCAGTTAACATAGGGGTGCTTATGTTATTCTGAATTAGTATTTTGGGTTTCTTCAGATATATTGCCAGAATTGGGATTGCTGAGTCAAAAGGCAGGTCTATTTTTAACTTTTTGAGATATCTCCATATTGCTTGAGATTAGTAGCTGCACCAGTCTGCGTCCCCATCAACAGTGTAAAAGTGTTCCACTTTCTTCACATCCTTGTCAGCACTTGTTGTTTGTTGATTTATTGATGATAGCCATTCTGACAGATGTGAGATGATGTCTCATTGTAGTTTTAATTTTCCTAAAGCCACACCTTTACAGCCAATTAATTTTTGACAAAAGAAGCAAGCACATAAAATGGGCTACAGACAGCTTATTCAATAAATGGTGTTGGGAGAATTGGACAGATAATTGTAGAAAAATTAAACTAGACCAACTTCTTATACCACACACAAAAATAAATTCAAAGTGGTTCAAAGACTTAAATGTGAGTCACAAATCATAAAAATTGTAGAGGAAAACATAGGCAACAAAATCTTAGACATTGCTAATAGCAACATTTTATCAGATATATCTCCCCAGGCAAGGGAAGCAAAAGAAAAAAATAAACAAATGGGACTACATCATATGAAAATGTTTTTGCACAGCAAAGGAAACCATCAACAAAATAAAAAGGCAACCCATGGAATAAGAGAACATATTTGCCAATACATCTGATAACGAGTTAATATCAAAAATATATAAAGTACTTAAAAAATTCAACACCAAAAACCCCCAAAACTCAATTAAAAATGGGCAAAACACCTGAATAGACACTTCTCCAAAGAGGACATACAGATGGCCAATGAAGACATACAGATGGCATATGAAGAGATGACCATCTTCTTGACTTTTGGATTGATACTTCAGGTAGGCTCTGCTTGGGTGTATTGTGGCTCTTCTACAGGGCTCTTCATTTTGGATGGTGCATGGCTGTACTTGGCTTCAGCCCAATGGCAGTCTAACTGTCTCTGTTCTCATTATGACTACTTGTAGGCCACCCCACCTGATATTTTTATTTCATCTTTACCTTATTTCCCTCCAGTTGGCTTCTTTTCAACCTAGATCCAAGGAGAAACTCAGTTCTAAAGGGAATGCTTTTTAGGGAAAGCCTCCGTGGAATTGCCATCTGAATAAGGACCTAAAAGACAGATTAGAAAAAATGCATGATAATTTACATTCTTGGGTTTAAAATTGATGCTGATATTATACAGAAGTTTTATAAATAAAAGTAAAAAATTAATGCGTTTAGATGTGACAGTTCTGTTATTATTGACACTTTGGAAAATTTATTCTAACAGCTGTATTGCTAATGTATTTTTTGGCTGAAAGTGATGATATCTAAATTTGAAGATAAGTTCCTGGCACAGAGCTGGGTTCAAGGTAGGTTTTTGTTTTACTGAAGAATGAATACGTATGCATATGCTCCACCACTCATTTGATGGACTTCTGTGGCTTACAGATAGTGCAGAATTTGGGGAGACATATTAATTTTAAAATAATTGAAAAACACAAATAAAAACACTATTACTTATCTAATGAACTCTGATTGCAATAAGCATAATTTACCTCCAATTAGTGATGTAAGGAAAAAATTGTGCCTTATAAAAGATACCTTATTTAACATAGACATAGCGAGCATTTAAAAAGTTGCTTGTTTCTATATGTCCTTTAATTAATTTCAGTGTCCTTAGTTTATCTTTTTCAGAGTGAAAGTACTAAAAATTCAGTGATTATATTTATTATTTTTAATATAATATTTACTTGTTTGTGCTATTGTAGTCCCAATTTCTTTCCCTACCTGCCCCCCCATACACACACTTAAACCTCTTTACTACCTTTGGCAGTCTCCACACCAATGTCTATGCCCATGAGTCATGCAGATATGTTCTTTGGTTACTCCATTTCCTATGCTGTATTTTCATCCCTATGACTATTCTGTAACTACCAATTTGCATTTCTTAATACCTTCACCTTTTTCATCCATCCCCCATAACCTCCACCTATCTGGCAACCATCAAAACTTTCTCTGTATGTATGATTTTGTTTCTGTTCTACTTGTTTGTTTATTTTGTTTTTCAGATTCAGTTATTGATAGATATGTATTTATTGCCAATAATTGCCATTTTATTGTTTATATTTTTGATCTTCTTGAAGAAGACCCTTTAACATTTTGTATAATACTGGTTTGGTAGTGATAAGCTCCTTTAACTTTTTCTTGTTGTGGAAGCTCTTTATCTGCCTCTGGATTCTAAATGCCAGTTTTCCTGGGTAGGGTAATCTTGGTTGTAGGTCCTTTTGTGATGAAATCTGGTGTTTTTCATCACTTTGAATATTTGTTACCACTTCCTTCTAGCCTACAAAGTTTCTTTTGAGAAAACAGCTAACATTTTTAAGGGACCGCCTTTGTAGGTCACTAACTGTTTTTCTCTTGCTGCTTTTAAGATTCTCTCTTTTTATTTACCTTTTGGCATTTTAATCATGGTGCATCTTGATGTGTGCCTCTTTAGGTTCATCTTGTTTGGGACTCTGCACTTCTTGGACTCCCACATCTATTTCCTTCACCAGGTTAGGGAAGTTTTCTCTCATTAATTTTTCCAATAGGTTTGCAATTTTTTGCTCTCTCTTCTCCTTCTAGTACCCTCATGATGCAAATGTTGGTATGCTTGAACTTGTCCCAGAGGCTCCTTGCATTACCTTTATTTTTCTAATTCTTTTTTTCTTATTGCTATTTTAATAGGTTGTTTTTTGCTTCTTTATATTCTAAATTGCTGATTTAACTCACAGCTTCATCTACTCTATTGTGGATTCTGTTCTTTGTTTCAGTTAGTCTATCCTATGTTTCTGACTGGATCTTTTTATGCTGTTGAGGTCCTCACTAAGTCCCTTGAGCATCCTTATAACCAGGGTTTTGAATTCTGCATCTGATTTCTTTTCTCCATTTTGTTTAGTTCTATTTCTGGTGTTTTGTTCTGTTTTCATTTGAACCATATTTCTTCATCTCCTCATTTTGGCAGTCTCCCTGTGTTTGTTTCTATGTATAAGGTAGAGCTATAACATCTCCCAGGTTTGATAGAGTGGTCTCATTGTAGTAGGTGTCCTGTATAGTCCAGTGGCTCAGCCTCCCCTATTACTCAGGCTGAGTACTCAAGGCGTGTCCACGGTGTGTACTGTGTATACATCCTGTTGTTGTTGAGCCTCGATTGCTGTTGGCATATCCAAGCTCAGCCACCACTTGTGATCTATCTGGGGTCACACAGCATAAGCTATAAAATGATTTGTAGATGGCTTCTACTTGTGCTGGACTTGGACGTGCCCGTAATAGGCCAACTTAGTGAGAGGTGCTGGGTGCACTGAAGCCAGATGCTGCTTGTTTGAGAGAATTTAGGAAAATTTGAAGCGTGGGTCAAGACGAGCTATTTGTATCTTGGGTTGGCCTGAAAGTAGGGTAGGGCAGGACATCAGGGAATAACCAGGGTAGGGCAAAAATGTTGAACTAAGTGTATAGAGTCTTTTATGGTGCCTGCCTGCTGGCTCTCTGGCTCTCTGGTCAAAGGGCTTAAAAAAAGAACAATGACCTCTACCAGTGTTACTGAACAGCAAGTGGGGTCCTGCTGCCTGCCACCACCCTCTAGGCAAAATTCTGGAGGCAAAGTTTTGTTGATAAAGGAAAGGAGTCTTTATTTAAAAGCTACATAATTTTGCAATAACAACTTTCTACATGCATTAGTCACTGAAGCCTATCAATTAAGAGTAAACTCTTTAGTTAACAGCTTTAATAACTTAAGTCTATCAGTTAAGGCTAAACTCTTTAACTCCTGAGTTTCCTCATGATTTTCCCTTTTAGTTTCCTAATTATCTTATTTTTACAGGATTAGTTTACAAATGAAAACAACATAAGATACAAAGGCTACACAATTTTGGATGAACGAATGGCAGGCTTCTGCCTCAGAGCCTGTCCCCTCTAAAACACCCAAAGAAGAATAACACTCCCACCCTTTGCCAGGCCAGCCTGATCCTAGGATACTCCCAGAACATCTTCTACCTTCCTTTGGGAAATACAATCAGCTGCAACATGATCATCCAGACATCCTCAAGGAAGAGAGCCAGAGAGCCAGTCTCTGCCCTCCTTTTATTTTAAATCTATGGCTCATGATTCCATGCACTTTGTAGGCTTTCAGCTTCTCAACCAATCCTGCCATAGACTGTTTATCATTGCCCCAGGAAACCTCCTCCTACAGCACCTCCTTACTCCTCTCCAGTGCTCTGATCAGATCTTTCTGTATTGCCAGCACTCCTATCTGGGAGAAAGCTTCCCACAAGTTCTTGTTCTGATGTGAAACAATTCAGTTCCTCCGTGGATATCTTTGATGCCTTTTAGTCTGCTACCCTCCTTCACTGGAGGTCAGAGGGAGTGAGTCTGAGTAAGTTTGTGTGCAGGCTCTTTAAGAGGAAGTGACTAGAACTCCAGAAGATTTTGTCCTCCACAGCCTCAATACACATTGGTTTTTATAGCCAGAAGTTATGGGGAATTATCTTCCTGGCACTGGAACCCTGGGCTGGGGGGCCTGGTATGGGGCTGGGACCCCTCACTCCTGAGATATCCCATCTGATTTTTATCTGCTACATGTGGGTGTAAGACCAACCAGTTCTGTTTCTCTGCCCTTCCTACCAGTCTCAATATGGTTTCTTACTTAATTCTATTGTTGTAGAATTTCCATTCAGCTTGATTTCTGACAGTTCTGAGTGATAGTTGTTCAATAGTTTAGTTGTAATTTTAATGTGGTTGTGAGAGGAGGTGGACCGTTTATTTATGCTGCTGTCTTGACAGGACATCTTAAATGATTATATTTAATTTGCTGATTTCACTCATGCAGTGCTTTGCACAAGAGCTTGATGCATCATTTTGCCATACTAGTGGTTCTCCTTTACAAGGAGATTTTTTTTGCCTGAGTGATAAACTTTGGAATGTCTGCCATGAAAAACAACTGGAAATATTCCACTGATATTGTAGTACACAGCCTAATTAATTTACTTTGGTGATTTCCCATTATTTCAGTTCAGAAGACACCTCCTCTGTCAGCCTCCCACTTTTTCAAAACTGTATCTTTATTACAATCTAGTAACTGCTGGGAAACTGCGTTCTCTAAAATGCCTTTCCCTGTGGCTTAAAGTAAAGATTTCTTTAAAATAAATAAATAAATATAGTTTAGGTTGGGTATCCACCACTTGAAGGGCTAATAATTATTGACTAGCCTCCAGCAGGCATCAGGGAGTCTTGCCTCAGGCCCTTCCAACTAGCCCCCAAACATGCCGAATGTTAACACATGTTTCTGGATTCTGGCTGGTATTGGACACAAACAAGGCAGTCAGAATGGACCATTTAGTGTACAAGTCAAGATGACAGATCTCTGCTTAATACAAGGAAGAGAAAATTCGTATCTTATTGAAAACGGCAGAAGAGCCTGGGGTGCTTTCACTTTGTGATTCTGCAGCAAAAAAGTGGGTTGTGTCAATATAAGTCTATGTCACCAGCTCACAGCTGCCACACTGAATTGACCCTGTTCACGGCAGACATAAAGGCCTTCCATTTCCAAAATCTCTCTAATGCTCATCTGTGAATGGGAGCAGAATGTGGAAAAAAGCCAACAGTTCTTCTTAACTGTAGTTGGAGAAGAGAGACAGAATTGTCTTAATGCAGCACAACAATCTGTGGTGTGATTTCCACCATAGAGCAGCCACACCAGAAGTATTTGATCATTTGGAGTCCTTGAAGGAGTATGCTTTGACAACACAAGCTTATGCTTTGCAAATCATGAGCCAGAAATTCTTTATATCCCTCCAACTTATTCTAAACTAAATAAAGTTAGATTAAATAGCCTAGCTATGTATTTCAGAATGAATGGTTAATTAAGATAGCCTTTTCAAACTAGTGCTACAGAATGTATGTGAAATGTTAATAAGAACTCCTTGCAAAAGCATTTCCTTAATCAAAATAATTTTTTTTCAGAAGGCTTGGGTAAAAAGAACAGTGATTTCTTCATTTTTGGACATTTTAGTGATATTTTGAGGTCAATACTATAAATAGCTAAGAGATACAAAAATTCCATAGTTTATTTGAATATAGAGCCTTTTTTGAAAAATGGGTATGAAGCAGTCTATGGAACACTCTTTATGGATGCTGGACCACGAGGAGAAGCAACATTGAAATTCTATCATCTATTATTTTAGTGTTGCCAAATTAAAATGTGCCCCTCTCTCCAACATTTTAAATTTAATATATTTATTTCAGCAAATATGAATTAGATAACAAATACATGTAAGAAATTGTGTCAAAAATTGTGGCACAGAGTGAAGGAAAATAACATGGTGTACATTCTGCCACGTGGAGCTAATGATCTAATGATATTGTGAAACATTGGGCACTTTTGGGGTAAAACAAATATCCTTCAGATTATGCACAGGTTTTTCTGTGTCTTGTTATTATTTTAGAATACCATAACCATAAAAAAATGGAAAGGGAAAATCATGTCTATTTATAAATTGGACAAGGCACTTATTATATTACCCTCCTTGCAGACAAGGCTAATTTATAAATCATCCTATTTTGCTGATGCTTCTAAAACTCACTAGACTTGCTCTTTTCCCAAGATACTCTAGAATTCAACTTCTCTATGTAGATCTTTAATAATTTGTCCTATATTTTGTCTGGTAAACAGCAAGGAAGAAAGACATCTTTTCAAATTTGACTATTATGAACCACATGAATGCTTCAGCTTGCCATATTTACTATAATTGTACATAAAACGATATAAAAAGTGTTTTATCTCAATTTCAGTGGATTCACATACACACTGTTCCCACTTGCACATCCCATGCATCGACAGAGCTTGACTAACCATGATGTCCAATCCTGAGTTCATATGTACTGTGATTCAAATACATATAGCTTATTACTTTTTTTAGTTCAGGAGCTGACAAAGGAGTGAGTCCTTTGTCTATGCTTTATACAGCACTGTTGAAATAGCAAATCAGCAAAATACAAAATAGGCAGCAACAGAGACAGATTGTTTCTAAATATGTTTCTAATAGAATCCATATAAGTTATGACTAAAGAACTTATAATGCTAGTTAAAAATAGATTATAGAATTGGCATAAATATCAATTTTTTCACTCTATACTTTCTCATTCTTGTGGTTGAAAATTGCTTTTATCAGTTTTGCTAATATTATGTACCAAATTTGGCTCACAATTGTGGCTATTTTCAAAATGGAAAAAGTAACATAAAAATAAATATTTGTAATTATTAAACACAGTTGTTAGAGCCACAACTAAGGAGAGATAATGCAAAAATATTTCCATTTTTTCATTTAATCATTCAGCAATTACTTATAGACCTACAGTATGCCAGTCATTGCATTATCTATCATATGTACCCACAGAATTTTTAAAAAGTCTTGACTTCAGATAATTCACAAATATTAAAATAGTGATAGCATTGCTATATTAAGTGTAGGACTTACAAACCTCGCTACTGTGTAGAGGTTGAAACTCACCAGATTTATAAGTTTTCAGTGGTAGTGTAATGATCATCTTCATTATCTGAGATTATCTCAAGTAAACTTAGCTTTATATACATATGAATGTTAAATGTGCTTAGTTAGGTATCATGATGTGAGTGAAATAGTCTCCACTTTCAAGGAGCTAATAATTCAGTAAAAGAACTGACCTATGCACTGACATTCTTATAACACATTATTTACCTGTGATATGCAAAATGACACAAACAAGTGTGTGGGTTCAGAGAAAGAAACCACTTCCAGTACAGAGAATGAGGAACAGCTCCATCAATATGATATGCACTTGAATAATAGAATCTTATTAGGCAAGAGACAGGGAGCAAGTATTTCAGGTGTGAGGACAGTGCAAACAAAGACATGCAAACAAAGACAGTGCAAACAAAGACATGTATCATTTGATACATGATGGAGTACTGATAAAGAAAACTGTGCTTTCGACCAGAAGGTGAGCTTGAAGTTGAGAGTCTGGACTTTATACCATCCTTCTCCCCTCCCCTCCCCACTCCTCTCCTCTTCCTTCCCTTCCCCTATCCCTCTCCCTCTGCACTCCCCTCCCTTTCTTTCCCTTCTGCTCTTTCTTCTTTCCATAGATTTTGGGCTAGAGAATGATAGAGTACAGAGACTGTCATAATCCAACTGTCCTTTAGGAAATATTTAGGAAGAATATTCTGATAATATTGTGTAGGATGGTGATGTAAACCTAAAGTAGGAGACAATTCAGCATTTTACTAACAGGTTTGAGAGATGACAAAATACCTGACAGATGTTGGAGAGGCAGACTCAGAGAAGACTTGTCCAATGATGCTGTGAAATCTTAAAAGAGGAGTGAATCAAGGATAACTTACGTCAGTCCTGGAACCACAGGAGTAATGAGAACACCGGCAAGGAGCATGTAGAAAAAGAGTCAAAGGGTCCAAGGAAAGGTAAGGAACAAAAAAGGTGTTGGTCCAATGTCATTGGGGGCCTTATAGAACCCTAAATATGTTTTATTGATTATGCTGTTACAATTGTCCCATTTTTTTCTCCCCTTTACTCCCCTCCACCCTGCACTCTCCCTCTCACCAGTATTCCCCACCCCCTTAGTTCATGTCCATGGGTCAGATATATAAATTCCTTTGGCTTCTCCATTTCCTATACTATTCTTAACTTCATCCTGTCTAAATTGTATCTACCATTTATGCTTCTTAATCCTTGTACCTTTTCCTCCATTCTCTTCCTCCACCAACATTTAAAGTTGTCCCGAATGTTCCTAAGCTTCTCCTCATGTTTTCAAGTTATTGTTTCTTCATTCTGCTCCAGTTGATTGTTTCTTTCTTTCTTCTGGTCCAAATCATTGACTTGAGTCCCAATTTCCTTCCCTTCACTGTTGGTTCCCTGTATATTTTTATTTATTTCACTTTGCATAGCTTTCACTTTTTCCTCTATTTTGTGATCATATTCAACCATTTCTGTGAACATCCTGATTATCAGTGTTTTGAACTAGGCATCTGATAGGTTGGCTATCTCTTCATTGCTTAGTTCTTTTTTGGAGCTCTCATCTGTTCTTTCATTCGGGCCATATTTTTTGTCTTGGTGAAACTGTTATGTTGTAAGGGGTAGAGCTTTAGGTGTTTGCCAGGGTGGGACAACCCACGTTGCTGCATTGTCGGGGAGAGGTCTGAGAGGGAACAATGCTGCTTGCTGAATTCTCTGCAGGCTTTCAGTCACTTCATCTGCTACCCACAAGCAAATTGGGCCCTTCTGGTGCTGATTCCCAGGTAGGTGGGATTGTGTACATTCTAGGACTGTGGTTATTTCCAATGAACTCTACTGTGAGGCTAGGAGTTTCTCCCACCTCAGGCAATCCTCACATCTTTTAACAGAGGTTTTGAGGCTTTATTTCCCCATGCTGGCACCCTGGGTTGTGAAGTGTGTCTAGCTCCCCAGTTGTTCTTCCCAGTGTATCCACTCACAAATGTGGGACCTCCCAGCCTGCCAGCTACCACCATGCCCACTCGGTCCTCTAGCCTCGGCCTTGCAATGAGGTCCTCTGTGCCCTAGCTTTCCATCTCCACCCCTCCTACTAGTCTGAATAAATGTTTCTTCTTTAACTCCTTGGTTGTCAGACTTCCATATAGTTTGATATTCTGGCAGCTCTAGTTACTTTTTGTTTTTAAATTTATTGTTGTCCTTCTTTTGGTTGTGTGCACAGGCAAAGTATATCTACCTACACCTCCCTCTTGGCTGGAAGTCTGGAAATGATGTTTCTGAAAGACCTGGATTCTGTTGGAATCTTTCCAATAATGCTTCTTATAATCTGTATTTTAAACTTAGTTATCTGGAACATCAGATAAAAATACTTAAAGTAATCTGTCTTTGAGATAATAGCCACAGTATCTCAATTTTAGAGAAATTATGTCAGCAAACACATTGTAGTATGAATACATAGATTTTAAATATAATATGTCCTTAAAAGCCAGTAGTCAGCAAGATGGGAATGATTATAGTGGCTATCTATGAATGAAGAAGCGACTAATGTTATAAAGGAAATTTACTGGGTCAAACAACAAAGCATAGTTAAGACTACTCATTAGTTTTTTCATTTAATAACCATCACAGATGTTTTAGATAACTTGCTCAAAGTTATAGGATGATAGGGTCAGGTTTGGGAGTCAAACTCATCTATTAATGTATCATGTTATTGAGCTTTTCTGAATATAGTTTAATTTGATACTTCTTCCCCCAATGAAATCAAATTCCTCATGTTTTTTATTAATTATTTCAGTTTACTGAACATTTACAATGTATTGGACAGTATTCTAAGACAGTCACCTTGTTGGTACTCACAATGACCTCACAAGATAAGCATTATTATAATCTCAATTTTAGCATTGAGCAAACTAAAGCTTAAAGAATTTAAGGAGCACATTCAATTGGTAAGTGATGTAATACACTTGAAATATTAGCTCTGTTTTTCTTTTGCTTGACATTGGATCATTTTTCTAGATGTAACTCAATACATAATGAGTATTCTTGGAATGAACTAGAGGTAGCAATAGTGAAGTGGAAAGAGTGAATCATTAGAACTGAACTCCTCATCAGGGAATCTGGTTCCTCCCTGTGTGTGTGTTGGGCTCAAATGAGAAAATTATATAAAATATCTTTGAACACAATAAAGTGATATAAAAGTGTAAGGCATTAACATAAAGTAGGTCAGAATAAGTAAATCCATAATGTTTTGTAATGCCCTCCTCCTTGCTCATTAAGATAACAGTGTGGTTTCAAATCAATAATTTATAGTGTAGTGAGGCAGTGTGGGTTGGTGTGGGGGAATAGAATGTCAGGGTCTGAAAATTCAAATCTGTAAGCTGCTAAACTATGCAGTATAACCTTATGCAGTCCCTTATCATCCACATTTGCAAAATTATGAATGTGTCACTGACCTATTTTATAGAACTTTTATTAAGAGACACCAATAAAAAGTGATTAGGAAGCACATTGCAAGTGGTATTGTATGTAAAACCATTGCAGCATAGTTCATGAATTTCACTTAAACATTCATTAAAATAGGTAGAACTACTTAAATTCTAAAGTTTAAACTTGAAAATTTTGAAGTTGAAATTGGAATTAAGAGGAGCTATGGGCTTATTTTTAGACCTACAGTTTTACCTTTTCAACTATCTGGATTGGTGGCTGTAAAATTAATTCAGTAATAAAGATATTACATATCTTACATGAACAGATATTTTATAACATTTTTAAAAAGAATCCTTACATGAAGATATGTTTTTTGATTTTAGAGAAAGAGGAAGGGGAGAAGGACGGGAGAGAGAGAAAGAGAGAGAGAGAAGTGTTGTGTGTGAGAGAAACATTGATCTGTTGCCACCCATATGCATCCTGACCGGGGATCAAACCCACAACTTAAATATGTGCCCTGACAATGAATCAAAACCCCAAGCTTTTGGTTTATGGGACAATACTCCAACCAACTTAGACAACCAGACAGGCCTATTTTATAACATTTAAAATAAAATAATAGCATCATGCTTCAAAGTTACTCATATTTATGTAGCAGGGAAAAACAAATTTTTATGGTTTATAGAACACAATTCTGGAAGAAAAAATATTTTTCTAGTGAAACTTTCAGTGACAGTGAGTAATAAGTAAATGTATCTTGAAATAATGTTTTATGATAACTCCCTACAATTCAGATGATTTATACTGCTAATGGTTTTGTATGAACAGTTGTGATAATAATGAAAGCTATAATTTAGTAAGAACTATGTGTCCCTGGGTGCCAGGCACCTTGCTTATATTTAATCCTCAGAGCAAACTTAATAGGGAGATATTATTACTCCCATTTTAATGAGGAGGTATCCAATGCATATAGAAAATACTCAGGTGATATGTAAATATGGGTCTATACTGTAAGAGTGTAGGCTTTGGTTTCTAAGATAAGGTAATGGTACCATCCTTTGTTAATCTGTGCATTTCATGTATTAACAGACACCTGTGGTGATAAGATAAATTCCATTTAATTTTACAATAATGGTTCTCAAAGTGTGGTCTCTTGACCAGCAGCATCAGCATCAATTAGGATCTTGTTAAAAATAAAAAAAATTCCGGCCCCATTCTGGATCTACTGAACCAGAAACTGTAATTGAATATGCCCTCCAAGTCATTCTGTTGCAAGCTAATAACTGAGACCACTGTCACTGAGCAACTGAGATTCTGGCCTTTCATTCATTCACTAAGTATTTAAAACACCAAACAGATGCCAACCATGTAGTAGTTTGATGAGAGTAATGGTGTTCATCTGATCAATTGCTGCTGGATATAAGGGAAAGTTCAAGCAAGAGCCTTGGGATGCTGAATTTAACTGAATGGTTTAAGAACTATTGGTTCATGAGGAGATATCAAAAAGCAGCCATCAGTAAATGTTAAGGACAAGTTTCAGACAAGATGGAGGCATAGGTAGAAAGGTTTCACTTCCTCACACAACCAAAGGAAGGATACGATGAATTTAAAAACAAACAAACAAACAAAAAACAATCAGGACCACTAGAAAATAAAACTGCGTGGAACTCTGACAACCACGAAGTTAAAAAAACATTCATCCATACTGATAGGAGGGGCAGAGATGAACAGCAGGCAGAGAGAATGCATGGCAAGGTAGCAGATCATGCAGGCAAGGCAGGGGCTGGCTGATGGGACAGCTAAAGACTCAAAACTTTTGGCTGTAAAATCTGTGGGGGTTGCAAAGGCAGGAGTAACTCCCAGTCTCACAGGAGAGTCCATTGGTTAGCCCCACAGAGTTCTAGAACATACACAAAGCCACCAACCTGGGAATCAGTGCCTGAAAGGGCACAATCCACTTGTGAGAAGTGAAGGGAGTGCAGGAAAGGGTGGTGAGAGCCAAGCAAGTGGCATTGTTTCCTCTCTGACCCCTCACCCACAAGCAGGGCCACAATGTAGTGACATGGGTTGCCCTGCCCTGGAGAATGCCTAAGCTCTGCCCCTTACCACATTATAGGTGCACAGAGACAAAGAAATATGACCCAAATGAATGAACAGATCAAAACCCCAGAAAAAGAACTAATCAAGGAGGAGATAGATAACCTATCATATGCAGAGTTCAAAACACTGATAATCAGAATGCACACAGAAATGATTGAGTTTGGTCACAAAATTAAGGAAGAATGGACATACAAAGTGAAATAAAGAGAAATCTACAGGGAATCAAGTGAAGGGAAGGAAACCAGAACTCAAATCAATGATTTGAAACAAAAGAAAGAAATAAACATCCAACTGGAACAGAATGAAGAAACAAGAATTCAAAAAAATGAGTCTGAGGAACCTCTGGGAAAACTTTAAAAACTCCAACATCTGAATCATAGGGGTGCCAGAAGGAGAAGAGGAAGAGCAAGAAATTGAAAATTTATTTGAAAAAATAATGAAAGAGGACTTCTCTAATCTGTCAAAGGAAATAGACTTCCAGGAAATCCAGAAAACTCACAGAGTCCCAAAGAAGTTGGACCCAAGGAAGCATACACCAACTCACATCATAATTACAGTAGCCAAAATTAAAGATCAGAAAGAATCTAAAATCCATCAAGAGAAAAAGAGATAGCTACCTACAAAGATGTTCCCATAAGACTGTCAACTGATTTCTCAAAAGAAACCTTGCAGGCAGGAAGGGGCTGGAAAGAAGTATTCAAAATCATGAAAGGCAAGGACCTACATCCCAGATTACTCTATCCAGCAAAGCTGTCATTTAGAATGGAAGGGCAGATAAAGTATTTCCCAGATAAGGTCAAGTTAAAGGAGTTCATCATCACCAAGCCTTTATTATATGAAATGTTAAAGGGACTCACCTAAGAGATAGAAGATCAAAAACTATGAACAGTAAAATGACAACACACTCACAACTATCAACAACTGAACCAAAAATCAAAGACACAAACTTCGGAAACAACTAGAACAGGAACAGAATCACAGAAATGGAGATCACATGGAGGTTTTTCAGTGGGGAGGGGGAGAATGAGGGGAAAAGGTACAGGTAATAAAAAGCATAATAGGTAGGCATAGAATAGACAGAAGAAGGTTAAGAATTGTATAGGAAATGAATAAGCCAAAGAATTTGTATTTACAACCTGTGGACATGAACTAAGGGTGGGGGATGCTGGAGGGTGGGTGGTTGCAGGCAGAGTGGGATAAAAGGGAGAAAAAATTTGGGACAACTATAAAAGCATAATCTATAAAATATACTTAAAAATAAATGTTAAGGACAAAGTTCTCATTGGCAATTATACAGCTTCCTGGAGACTTTGGTAGCTACTGGGATGAGAGGGGACTGCAGCCTTTTTCACATTATGTTTTAAAAAGCACAACAATAAAAAATGTAAATAAAAAACAGTGTACTTATAAGCTAAGAAGGAGATACCAAGATATCTTCATCCTAGAACTTAGAAATAAGAGGTATCATAATATCAGTAAAATCTTTTTGGATATGTAAACAGACTAGTCTTGATTCCCCTGATATCACTGCAGAATCACACAAGGCCAGGATGATTCAAAGATTTGTCTTGGTTCTGGTAATACTTAAGATATGTGAAAAGTGTGATCAACACTACCTTCTTCATAGGGTTGTCAAGGCCAGATGGCAAATGGCCTGGCTTATAAAGAAGTGGCAGACACTGCTGTCTACCTTCTGATATTAATTTTCCCTTCTTAACACAAATGGACTCCTGAGGTTAGGGTCACCTCACTTAAGACCACATTGTGTGGTCTCCCTTGTGGAAGGTGTACCCATGGTAGTAAGTTCTGGACTTAAAATTGTGCCACTTCTGGTCATAACACTAAAGGAAAAAAATGAGCCTGCATTGCTCTTGCCCTTCCCCCTCCCCCCGCCCCGGTTAAGAGTTTACAAAAAACAGAGACAGAAGCTAGGTTTTCTGTGTTGCAGAACCTGCTCATCTGCCCTAGACTGCTCCTTTCATTGCATTGTTCAGTGAGACAAGCAAGCCTTCTGGTTTCATTAAGCCACTGTGTTTTTAATCTTGGTGCAGCAATTTAAACTGTATCCTGATTCAGCATCATCTTGGGATCTTGTTAATATGTAGGTTGCAGTTTGGCATGTCTGGGATAATGCCCAAAATTATGCATTACTCATAAACCCATAAGCGACACAGATGCTGCTGATCCATGGACAGCCCTTTGAGTAGCATGACCCTAAATAATGCAGTAGGCATTTAATAAAGATTATTTAACTTTTTCTTTCTCTCTATTTTAGTTCAGACTGCTATAATGAAGTACCTTAGAGAGGGTGGTTTATATAAAACAGAAATTTATTTACTACAGTTGTGCAGGCTAGAAGTCTCAGATCAGGGTTTCAGCAAGGCTGGGTTCTGGTAAGGGTCTTTTTTCTTTCTTTCTTTCTTTTTTTTTTTTGATTGCAGACTGCTTACCTCCTCAGTGAGCTCTTTGACCTTTTCTTATAAGAACCCTCATTCTTATTCATGAGGGTTCTACCTTCCAAAGGCCTCATCTCCAAATACTCTTATCTTGGGGTTTAGATTTCAGCATAAGAATTGGGGATGGGCAGGGAACAAACACTCAGTCCATAATACTCTTCTTTCTGAGCCCTTATCCAATAAGTGGCTCTTTCACATTTCAATTAAATGTTACCCAGTAGTACTCATAATATAAGGTAACATAACCCCATAACAAGAATGGTGTTTTGGCATGTCCTGAATTCCTATAACCAGTTAATATTCTGTGCTAGTAAAGCCAAATAGGCATATATATACATACATATATATCAATATATGTATATATCTGTATAGGCCTATATATATATTTACCATATAAGTATAAATAAATAAATATAAATAGGCCTATATACATATACTTACCATATAAATATATACATATATCTGTATACAAAATGTAGGTCTCTCTATATATTTACCATATAAATATAAATAGGCCTATATATATTTACTATGTAAATATACATATATATATATATAGGTATGGTAGTCAATACACACACATATATGTGTGGTAATACATATATATTTGCATGGTAATCTCTCTGCTTCAAGATAACAGTATACTGAAACACTGCTCAGCCAGAGCTCAAATGTGTGCTTGAGGTCAGAAAAGGGACTGGTGGGTTGTCATTGCTCTCCCAACCCCTGAAAATAGCTCACACTATGCTTTTTGCTAGTTTGGGGTTCTTGGCATTGTAATCACATGTGAGAAAACACAACAGGGGGTCTTATTGGGCTCTCCTCCAAAGAAAAAAACATTTCCCTGCTCTTCCTCATGCTTCCTTCCCACCCCTGCCATGTGACTTGGCTGGGATTGAGTTCTGAGTGGGAATAAAGAGTAAGTTTATGTTTATTTTTGTTTCTATGGGTACATTCTTTTTATGATAACTGCAACAGACTTATTAAAAATTGCCAGTATATTTTCAATCTGCAGATAAAAAAAGGGTGGAAACAGAGAGCTCTTATTTTCATTATGCCCAACTACCTTAATGCTCTGTAGGATTTCTCATAAGCAAAATGGATGTTGGTGTCTAAATAGTACAGTTTCAGGGGCCCTTAAAAGTTCTTCTCTCAAAAATGTTCCATTTGACCTGGCTGTTTAAATGCCAAAAGAATGACTTTCTTTTTCTGGGTAATGGTACTTGACCTTACCATCATGATACTTCAAAGCATTCATGTATAGGGTTCAGTGTATGTGTGAGTTCAGTAAGATTATTTGAAGCATGTTTTATTTCAGTGTAAAAGTTTATTTCTCTAAAGAGAAAACCCTTGGGTTTTATTAAATTCAAAAGTATCCATGGTTCAAAAACTTTTAAGAAGCAGCATTGCTTCTACTTAAGGTGTTAATATATTACCCATCTATTAGTAATCATTTATTTAATGTAATTTCTTAATAACTTTTGATGAGTAGACAGTATTAGAACTTTGTGAAGAAAGTGATAAAGAAAATGTGTTAAGGAAGAAAAGATTGAAGCTTCAGTTTTATAATTTTGTCCATGGATGGAGGAGAAAAAAATAGACTAATACTTTCTATTTCAAACACTTAATGACTAAACCTTAACAATTGCAATAATTTTCCTAATACGTATCCTGTGAAGTCTTGTTTTACTTTCAATTCACACTGTATATCCAAAAATGTCACATGGGGATTTCTCATAAAACACTACTTTAATTGTTTTATTAGTCTGCTAAAAAATTCTGTGCCACCCTTTTATTATTTTTTTATTTTTTTTTATTTTAGATTATTCAGTATAGTTTCAATCTTTTACTCCCATTCCAG